>CM065592.1:39380299-39890299 GCA_033119425.1 Bufotes viridis | reverse complement strand
CAGTTGGGCGTTGTAAAATGCCATGTCTGAGAGAGCATATAATAAGGATGAACAGTGGTACATTGAGCCCCAAACTGGAACCAACAGCAGCTCTGCACTGATGCAGTGACTTTAGATTCAGGCACAGGTCTATTGCTGGCAACTGTCGTCTTTCTGGAATTGGGGATTTCATAATCGGGGCCCTCCTTCAGGGTCTCCATAAGTAAACTGAAGCAGAGACTACAAAGAGTGTCTCTCTCTGGAGGACCCAGCATGTGCATACACCAAACAGAGAGCCCATTGATTCCAGTAGGCATGCTGTAATACCTAATTCCTCCTGTGGTGGCACTGCAGGGAAAAAGAACATCTGCTGCCAGGTTTCACTGATTCGAGTCGATCACTGTGGTAACTAATCATTGCAAGTTTAATCAGTAAGAACAGAGGAAAGTCAAGTCATACACTTTGACTCATAGGGAGACATTTCCACAAGGCGGCGCTAGCAAGATGGGTTTTTTCCTTGGGAGATACCTCATTGCATAGTATTTTCCCATGCAGCATTGCCAATAGGTCTCCATACCATGGACTTCCAGTAAGTCTCCATACAGTACTGGTCTCTTTAAGAAGATTCAGCAAACTGCCTAAGCCGATTCTAAGGTATCGCACTGAGCCAGCCAAAATCCTACTCCGTACCGATGAGGGGCAAGCACCCCTGAAGCTGTCTGTGGATGGATATTTGTCTTGGCTATTTTCCCTTGTCATGTCCCAAGGCTTGTTAAATAGTCGGACTTTGACTCATAGGGAGCCACTTCCACAAGGTGGCGCTAAAGAGATGGTTCTCTTTCCTTGGGAGATATCTCTTTGCAAGTGATACACTCATATCTATACTGTGTAAAGCTACTTGTAGTGCCATAGATCTAATGATCATGGTAACAGATGTCTTTTGGACTATTGGGGCTCATACACATATCAAAAAACCTCGCAGGCACTCTAAATGGCGGCATACGTGGTCCCTACAGGTCCAGGCGCCAATCTACACTCCTTGTGATACCTTATCATGCCTGTATGAGGCGCCATATTGTCACTGCATTGCTCCTAGGAGAGAACACATGTTAGATGCCCCCCTGTATAAAATCAGTACAGTACGTACAGTCTATACATAGCACAGATCCCGACATGGGCCCTTACTGATTATCTTTATGTCTACGGCCATTAAGCTACAGAAGAGTAAGAGTTAACGGCCCTCCCGGCCTGCCCTGTGCACAAGGGTCTCCGGCTTGTGAGATGGATAGTCTTCCATGGTACATTTGTACATGAATAGTTCAGTTAAGCCCCCTCCCCCATGTAACTTCTACAAATTCCCACTCGGCAGGGGGTCTACGTGGTAAGGATAGGGTTAATTATGCAAAAAAGAATCCTTTTTTTTTATTATACGTGTTTATATTTGCAAAGTAAAAAAATCACATTTTTAATATTTAAGCCAAACACGTAATTTCTTCACTTTTTTTATTTTTTCAAAGGAATATGGTTGTAGAGACAAAGATGGAGACGGGCTAGAAGGAAGCAATACTGCAGGGTCGGCCTGCGGTTGTCAGAGAACCTTTGATAGAGCGCTTGGGACAGAGTTCATGATAGCAGATGGGAAGCGGAAAGAAGGTATGTAAATTCCTCCAGGACCATAGATTTCAGGATAACGGATTGAGCCATCACCTCCCATTTCTGAGACAGAAATCTACTCAACGGAGCAATGGGACATGGGCCTTGGTTTCGGAGGGGGGCCCAAAGGTCCTCAGCCACAGAAGACACCATTATTATCAATGGCACATGATAGGCCGGGGGCTGTTTTCTTGATTTAGCACTGGGGCCCAGGAGCTACAAGTTTCACCTCTGTACAAGTGACACCCATAATCAAAAGCTAAATAAATGGGCAAAAGGGGGAAAAATTAAATTTAAGAGGGCACCCGCCTAAATCGTGGACAAGAAGGTGATGAACCGCTCCTCGACTTCACTTCTCCTTTGATAATAATTTACCTTGTGAGTAATTAAAGGGGTTGGCCAGTTTTTATTTTTAACTGCGCATGCGCTAGTTCCCCCTGTCCACCCCCAGTGTAAATGAATATAGGTCGCTGATGGACAGAACCCTCCATCAGCGGCCATGTTCCCAGCGCAGAGCTGCATGTAAACATGAGTTGTTCATATTTAAAGGGGTATTCCAGTTGTTTGAAGTTGGATAGGGGATAACTATAAGATCGGTGAGGGTCCTACCACTGGGACCCCCACTAATCACGTGAAAGGGGGACCCCATACCCCCTGTAGCCCAATTCAAATGAATGCATGTGCGTGGCCGCTCCATTCAGTATTAGAGACAGGTGAGCGCTGTACTCGGCTATCTCCGGAACTGGCCGCTCCGTTGATTACAGGGGGGGGGGGGTGCTGGAGGTACAGGGCCCCCGTTCTTGTGATCGGTGGGGGTCCCACTGATCTTATAGTTAGGATAGAGGATAACTTTAAACAACCTGAATACCCCTTTAACTATCAGACATCAGTGCCTATAGTTTAATAATGCTTCATACCAGCTGCCTGTGTGTGTAACGCAGAAAACGAGCTCAGAGGGGAATTTCTGAGAAGCACGGAGTCAGTCTGCTTACTGGTAAATAATAATTACCTGTTTATAGACAAAACATGATGCTTAACCCATTGTGTTCCTGAGCGTGTCACTAAAGCAAATTCAGAGATGCGGTATTTTTACTGCCCTAGAGGAGAGGGGATAAATGTAATCCATCCAGTCATTGTTTTTCTACATCATATCCTGGATTTACGACTCTCCTCTGCTATGTGGGATTATTAGAGAAGGAAACATGAAGCTCCTGGGGCCCAATGAAAAATCTATAACCTGATCTTTTAGGTTCCCTCCCGCATGCAACTGCAGATGCTGCATCTACGATAAAGGGTGAAATCGCAACCCCTACATCTTCTGGGTTGCGTAGAGATCTTACTTATTAGATTGATGATTTGACGT
Organism: Bufotes viridis; assembly: GCA_033119425.1. NCBI lineage: Eukaryota > Metazoa > Chordata > Amphibia > Anura > Bufonidae > Bufotes > Bufotes viridis. Next base: position 39,887,304 of record CM065592.1, on the reverse strand, counting down.
TAAACTGATCAGTGCTCATCTGTAATCTGTAGGGAAACCTGACAGTGAGTGTTTGCCAGCAGCACCACCACAGGAGAAAGGAAGCATTACACAGGACAGGTCCTCCAGAGCGAGACACACTCTTTGTAACCGCTCTTCACTCTGCTCCAGAGATGGGGACACCGATCAGAGGATCCTCCTCTCTTCTATTAAAATTAATTTTCTAAATTAGTCGACCCCTTTAAGGAAACAGCAGTTCTGTAAGTAAACGATTAAAGCTATCATAATCTCGAAAAACAGAACTATCCCACTACACAAGTAGACACCTCATATTTAGAATATATATCGTTCTAACATCACATGGTATAAGACATCACAAGGTATGTCCAGATATAACCTTTTGCACCGCTTAACCCATTGTGTGCCTGAGGATTGGCGTGAGCTGGGAAAAGTCGCAGATTTAGCCACAAAACCCCTAAAACCTGCGAAAAAAAATACGCCAAAAAGTGGACAAAAAACAATAATAACTGTCCTCCTATATGTATTTGGAATCTCTATTATCATACTGACCCAGAGAATAAAGTTATTATGCTATTTATGCAGCAAACTAAACGTCTCAAAATATACAATGTAAAAACTCACCGGCAGTATTGCTGTTTTTTTCCATCCCTTCCAGAAATGGTTAAAGGGGTTGTCCATGCTTTTACTGTTGATGACCTATCCTCAGGATAGGTCAACAATATCAGATCGGCTCCGTGCCGACACCCAGCACACCCGCCGTTCCGCTGGTGGACGAGACAGCGCGCGCAGTGCGCAGGTGCCGCCTCCCTTCTCTGTTCCTGCTCTCCGCTGTATGTGTATGGGACAGCAGCAGCGAACAGGAAGAGAGAAGGGAGACGGCACTTGTGCACTGCACGCAACGTCTTCACATATAGCTGATCGGACCCCAACCAATCTGATATTGATGACCTATCCTGAGGATAGGTCATCAAGAGAAAAAGGCTGGACAATCCCTTTAATTAGTAAGTTATGTGTACCCCAAAATGCCGTTAAAAACTACAAGCCCTCATATTACTACATCGACGGAAAAATAAAAAGTTAAAGCTCTTGAAAGGCGACAATGAAAAAATGAAAAAAATTGCTTGGTCACTAAGGCCCCAAAACGCATATGGCGGAATGGGGTTAAAAGCTCCTCAGTTCCCCCTAGTGGTGGCTACGAACAGCCAGAATATGGTTCAACCTGGCTCTTGACTTCCCAGCATGTCTACAAAGATTTCTGGATTCCCAAAACTGTCTGGGAGGGAGAATTACTAACCCTACAGATAACATAAACTTATGGGGTAATGTGTCAATATGCAACTTTTTTGCTCTTTTTTTTTTTTTTGGAGCAGCGATTTGGTTTCCAAAATAATTTTTTATACCAACTTTTACAATATGTAGCATTCAATTTTTACATTTGTCCCATGAAACACCTATGGATTTTTCAGTCTAAAGCCTAATATTTATTGCAAATGTTCCGACAGCTTGTACACCACCTGGGCACTGGAGTCGCTTGTGACATTTTTGTGACTTTTTCCAAATAGTCCTCTAGTAATAAATTTAGCTTAAGATGTAGCTCCGCCCACAAAACATCTCTCCTTCCCTTAGTAAACGTACAAAAAAGGCAAAAACACTTTTTGGTGCACTTTATACATTACCGGGCATTAGATTTATCACGGTGGCTCAGGCTGGATGATAAATCTGGTGCAAGGATAGACACTTTTCTCTGATTCTATATCAACTATTGGGTGGCTTCCTTTAACACAAATATGCAATTTTGGAGCTAAATGTTGCATATTAGGCCCCACCACTTTCCCACAATGCCACACATTTAGATGAGGCCACTTCCTTGTCAGACTAGATGCAGATAATTTCTCTAGACCTATATGCCCCAAATTGCACCACATTTTTACGTGATTTCAAAGTTTAAATGAAAGACTGACACAGGACGCAATATATGCAGGCAGGTGCTAGTTTGCTTCTCACATCTAAGGCTGGCCACACATTAGATGGCCAGGGATGGACTGGCCATAGACCCTACAGGGACATTTCTTTGCCTTCTTCATGGCCACCAGCCCAGTACATAACAATCCGATGCTCTCAGCATTAAAGGGGTTCTGCAGTTTGTTACAACTGATGATCTATCCTAAGGATAGATCATCAGCATCTGATCGGCCGCGGCCTTCTCTCTGTTTACCGCTGCTAGCGCCCCGCCCAGTGACGTCACGACTTGTATCAAGTGGTGTGGGCGAGGCTAAGCTCCATTCAGTGAACAGAGCTTAGCCTCACCCACGCCACTTGGATACAAGTCGTGACGTCACTGGGCGGGGCACTAGCAGCGGTAAACAGAGAGAAGGCCGCGGCGCTCCTGCAGCGCCGCTGCCTTCTCAAACAGCTGATCGGCAGGGGTCCCGGGTGTCAGACCCCAGCCGATCAGATGCTGATGATCTATCCTGAGGATAGATCATCAGTTGTAACAAACTGCAGAACCCCTTTAATGCTGAGAGCATCGGATTGTTATGTACTGGGCTGGTGGCCATGGAGAAGGTAAAGAAATGTCCCTGTAGGGTCTATGGCCAGTCCATCCCTGGCCATCTAATGTGTGGCCAGCCTTAGATGGATAGATAGATCATCAGTTGTAACAAACTGCAGAACCCCTTTAAGTAATGATAGGAGCATGAGGTACTTATGCACCTGGCCAGCAGCAGGTGTCCTCCTGAATTCAACTGTATCCTCAGGATGGTGATACAGTTGAATACTGCGGTGAGGGTAGCAGTATTATGTTCTGAATGAATAATAACGGTTGGGCACTCAGATACTGGATCACCTGACAAAGCGGGGACTTGCTAGTATACAAAAGATTTATTAAAACAGCATATAAGGGTACCTTCACACTAGCGTTTTGGATTCCGTTTGTGAGATCCGTTTCAGGGCTATCACAAACGGTCCAAAACGGATCAGTTAAGCCCCAATGCATTCTGAATGGATAAGGATCCGTTCAGAATGCATCAGTTCGGCTCCGTTCCGCCTCTATTCCGTTTTAGAGGCGGACACCAAAACGCAGCATGCAGCATGCAGCATTTTGGTGTCCGTCTGAAGAGGCGGAGCCTAACGGATCCGTTTTTTTTTACAATGTAAGTCAATGGGGACGGATCCATTGTCAGTGACACAATATGGTGCATTTGAAAACGGATCCGTTCCCCATTGACTTTCAATGTAATTAAAAACGGATCCGTTTTGGACTTTGTCATTTTTCTTTAAAGCTAATGCAAACGGATCCATTCTGAACGGATACAAACGTTTGCATTAGAGGTGCGGATCCGTCTGTGCAAATAAACAGACGGATCCGCACCAACGCTAGTGTGAAAGTACCCTAAAACAAATACATAAAACACTTGGATTCCTTGATAAACAATCAATATGGGTAGCTTGATTTTGATGAACTTGTTGTCTCCATGATTGTAGGACCAGACTGAAATGTTAAAATGTTATAAAATATCCCTTGAATGTATATCTCTACTTCCAAGGGTAAGTGATAGAGCCCTCACTATCGATAGTAAGTCCAGATAATTCAACGATAGGCTTATATACCTCTGGCAATGGTACTTGGATACAATGCACAATTGGCCTAAAGTCCCAAAAATATGGGCATTTCTTAAAGGTATGTACTCACTGTCCGACTGGATCAGCTATTGGCACTGAGGAAGGGACAAGAAATACAGTGTTCCCGAAACGCGTCTGGCGCTTTTGACAGTGGAGTGTACAGTACCAAACAGATGTAAGGTGGTTTGCCGGCAGCCACGTATGGACTACGTTAAGGAAGCCAATATTGATTTGCTTGTCTGTTTCTGACGGGATCGACAGTGTTCTCGTGACACTACGAGAAAACCAGAGGTGCAGAGCAAAGAAAGTGTGGGACGCCACACACGCCGCCCGCGGATAACAGCTGATCCAGTCGGACAGTGTGTACATACCTTTAAGAAATGCCCATATTATTGGGACTTTAGGCCAATTGTGCATTGTATCCAAGTACCATTGCCAGACGTATATAAGCCTATCGTTGAATTATCTGGACTTACTATCGATAGTGAGGGCCCTATCACTTACCCTTGGAAGTAGAGATATACATTCAAGGGATATTTTATAACATTTTAAAATTGCAGTCTGGTCCTACAATCATGGAGACAACAAGTTAATTAAAATCAAGCTACCCATATTGATTGTTTATCAAGGAATCCAAGTGTTTTATGTATTTGTTTTATATGCTGTTTTAATAAATCTTTTTTATACTAGCAAGTCAGGTGATCCAGTATCTGAGTGCCCAACCGTTATTATTCATTCATTATTGTACCTTGGTAATCAGGGGGATTACTGGCTGGTTGCACCAAACCATTTCAGCCGGACTGGTCGAGCCTCATCATTTGTGTTTTTGTACATTAGTATTATGTTCTGCACTGTGATATTTGAATCTGCTAAGGCAGCATTTTGTGCTGCTCTGTGGAATTTGGTTCTGCGGGGGCGGTATCTTGTGCTGCACTACAGTATTGCTGCTCTGCCTACCTATGTTGTCTCTGCCCACTTGTGTTGCCCCGCCTTCAGTCAACCTGCCTACATCAGTTCACTTTTTTTTTTTTTTTTCCAGGATCACTTTAAGTTCCCAGTCCACCCCTGTAGATGGCTGTCGGCCGAGAATCACACTAATCAGATAATGGAGATCCTGTGGATAGGTTATACATTTTCTGGACAACCCTTTAAGTGGCGATATGGGTTTTGAAAATGGCCACTCAAACAATTTTCCCTTATTTCCATCAAAAGTTGACTGAACTAATCCTTTAAGGGTTGGATGTGAGAGGTGACAACCCAGAAAAGAAAAAAATATTCTCAGGAACTAGAGTCCAAAAGTACAACGTGGCAAAAACATTGATTTAAGCAGTGAAAGGGTTAATGATCCTTTTCCAGCCCCAGAGATGACCAGACACAGCACTGCATGCACCTGGCACACGTGATCCTGAGGTTTAATCCCCTCGGACTTCCTTTCACTTCAAGACAAAGATATTAACGACCCTGATTCTAGAACACACAGAGCAAAGGAAGGACAATTAGTAGACACTGAAAGAAGTCAAAGGGGGGGCACAATGGGGGATGAGAAGTCACAGTGTCCGCATACTGGGTCTATTCTAGCAGGTCTTTGGAAAGTGTTTATGACCGGCCACCATAGTTCTCATACATATTTTATTTTCTTTTTTTATGTTTTTATATGTCATATCTTTTTTTTCTCTTTTTTTTATGTTTTGTGATATTGATATACTAATGATGTGATGTTGATATATATTAATGATATGCAAAAAAGGAAACAAAATATTCAAAACATGTCAATTTATTCAGTATTGAGTATGAGCAGAAATAAATGCATTATATCAATGTGGTTATTAATAGGAATGTTCTGCCATGCTGAACGCACACAAATCATCAAGATCCGCTGCTGGCAGCTACCTTTGCAATTGTTAACCAGTGACGTCCCAGATGTGCTCAATGGAAGACAAGTCTGGAGACATTGAAGGGCATGGTAGCATGTTTAAGCCACACAGGCAGCTCACAGTAGCACGAGAAACATGCGGCCTGGAGTGATCCTATTAAAATACAGCTCCTGGGACACTTTAGAGACATGGCAATATCACTGGTTCGATGACCAAATCAGTGTATGGGCTTGTTCACACGAACGTGCTGTGTTTTGCGGTCCGCAAATTGCGGATCTGCAAAACACGGATGCCACCCGTGTGCCTTTCGCAATTTGTGGAACAGACATCTCTTTATAGAAATGCCTATTCTTGTCCGCAAAACGGACAAGAATAGGACATGACTTATAACTTTTGCGGGGCCACGGAACGGAGCAACGGATGCGGACAGCACACAGATTGCTGTCCGCATCTTTTGCGGTCCCATTGAAGTGAAAGGGTCCGTACCCGAGCTGCAAAAAATGCGGCTCAGATGTGGAACCAAACCACGGTCGTGTGAATGAGCCCTAACGCTGAGCTGTGAACCTGAAATGAAAACTAGAGGATCTGACTACAGTACATTATTCCACCTCACACAAAAATCCCGGGAGTAGGACCAGTGCAACGTTCCCTTGTAAAGGCCTCCTCATGGTGTTGTCCACATGATCTCTAGACCAATCTCTGGCTATCATTGCATCCGAGACAAAAGCAGGACTCATTGCTGAAGAGGATAGACCTCCATTTCATCCTCCACTGCCGTCTTGCTGTGCACCATGATACTCTTAGAGAGCAGTGGCATGAGGTCAGTGGAACACTTGTAGCTAGACGAGTGGCTCATAGCCCAATGTCAGGCAAACATCTTCTGATGGTTTTTGTAGACACTGTTTGCTGCCCTAGGCTTGGGATGTGACCTCTAGTTGCAGTACAGAATGGATGACCACACCATTCTTCTAATCAGACAACCTGTCCCTGCAGAGGTTCTCCTCTGTGCTCCTCTTGCTGTCATTCCAGTTCGCCGTTGTTTTTCTCCCAACCACCGGGACAAGCAACGTTACACAGTGCTGACATCTTGGCCTAGCCGCGTAGCGTTCTGCGGCGTAATAAAACAAGGTCTCTCAATTCGAGGATTATCTTCCTCCCAGTTTGCGACAAGTGGCGATAACTAGCACCACCATGAACAGGAGGCATCGCACACTCATCCTGCATGACTTTATACAATTTTGAGGCATCATGTGGCTAAACAACTTTGCTTTTAACCTGGCTTTTATGTTTCTCCCACATGCCACAGATTGGAGCTAGGTGCTTGAAATTTGTTTTCATCTGCAGATCTTAGTAACACCTGCTACCTCCACGATTTGCATATATTACAGCTTGTCCTCTTGGTGTTACAATTTCAATGGCGAGGAGTGTAGATCCCAATTTGTATCATATATATATATATACATACATACACACACATAAGTCAAACATCATCCACACTCTGGATGTAAAATTCAGGGGCGTAGCTATAGGGGGTGCAGAGGTAGCAGTCGCTACCGGGCCCAGGAGCCTGAGAGGGCCCAAAGACCCTTGTGCCGCATAAGAAGACACACAAAGCACTGAGGGAAGGGGGGCCCAAGCTGAACTTTTGCACCAGGGCCCATGAGCCGTTAGCTACGCCCCTGGTAGAATTTATTTATTTTATTTGTCATTTGTCATTGCTATGTAGAATTTATTTTAATCAACTTTCAGAAAAGACAGATACAGTTGTGTTCAAAATTATTCAACCCCCAATGCTGTAAAGGGTTTTAGGGAATTTAGTGTACATTTGTAATTGTGTTCAGAATGAAATCTTACAAGGGCTTTTTAAAGAACCAAATGCAACTAAAATGACATCAATTGTTTTTGTAATACAGTATTAGATGTTTTTTTTTGTGATTTCTTCATTGACACAATTATTCAACCCCTTAAAGACGACCACTCTTAAGAACAGAAGTTCATTCAAGTATTTTCGATCAGGTATTGAAAACCCCTCTGGATGTCAAGGAGCAGCAATCAAGCATAATAAGCCCCAATTAGGCAGATGTAAAATGGCTGTGATACTCAGCTCCTTCTAGACATTTACTGGTGTGTTTACAGACATGGTGAAGTCAAGAGAATGGTCCAGGAAGACAAGAGAAGAGGTGATTTCTCTTCACAGGAAGGGCAATGGCTATAAGAAGATTGCAAAGATGTTAAACATACCAAGAGACACCATAGGAAGCATCATTCGCAAATTCAAGGCAAAGGGCACTGTTGAAACGCTACCTGGTTGTGGCAGAAAGAGGATGCTGACTTCGACTGCTGTGCGCTACCTGAAGCGCAAAGTGGAGAAAAGTCCCCGTGTGACGGCTGAGGAACTGAAAATAGATTTGTCAGATGCTTCAGGTACTGAAGTTTCAGCTCAGACAATAAGGCGCACACTGCGTAATGAAGGCCTCCATGCCAGAACTCCCAGGCGCACCCCCTTGCTGTCTCCAAAGAATAAGAAGAGTCGACTGTAGTATGCCAAAAGTCATGTGGACAAACCACAAAAGTTTTGGGATAGTGTTCTGTGGACTGATGAAACAAAATTAGAACTGTTTGGGCCCATGGATCAACGCTATGTTTGGAGGAGGAAGAACAAGGCCTATGAAGAAAAGAAGACCTTGCCTACTGTGAAGCATGGCGGGGGGTCAATCATGCTTTGGGGCTGTTTTGCTTCTACAGGAACAGAGAAGCTTCAGCGTGTGCAAGGTACCATGAATTCTCTTCAGTACCAGGAGATATTGGATGAAAATGTGATGCAGTCCGTCACAAACCTGAGGCTTGGGAGACGTTGGACCTTTCAACAGGACAATGATCCCAAGCATACCTCCAAGTCCACTAGAGCATGGTTGCAGATTAAAGGCTGGAACATTTTGAAGTGGCCACCGCAGTCACCAGACTTAAATCCGATTGAGAACCTCTGGTGGGACTTAAAGAAAGCAGTTGCAGCGCACAAGCCTAAGAATGTGACTGAACTGGAGGCTTTTGCCCATGAAGAATAGGCAAAGATACCCGTAGATCGCTGCAAGACACTTGTGTCAAGCTATGCTTCACGTTTAAAAGCTGTTATAACTGGAAAAGGATGTTGTACTAAGTACTAAGATCGAATGTCACTTGGGGGTTGAATAAAACTGATAATGATGTGAGCACAGAAAAGACATTTGTGGTTATTTCATTATAAATGTTATGTTATATTTGTCTGACTTACAAGGGCCTCTTTGATTTAATTGTAAACAAGATGAGTGAAATGATCTAAATCAATGTCAAACTGGCCAAAACACTCAATTTCAGTGGGGTTTGAATAATTTTGAACACAACTGTACATCATTTTTCGACATCATTGTCCTAGTAAGTGTTGTGCAGGTTTGAACGTGTTACGCCAGTTCATTTGTGACTGTGGTACAAGAAACAATGGCTGGTCTGCTTGTGATTTGCGCAATAGAAGAGCAGCATGCAGTGATTTCGTTTTGTGGTCTGAGGGGGTGTCTAGTGCAGATATTTATCTAAGACCATGTTCACAGTATTGAGCATGGGTGGACTGGCCTTACACCTTACAGGGAAGTTTTCCCAGTGGGCCAATCCCCAGAGGGTCGCCCAAGCCTTCGAATTGGCTGCAAGCAGGTACATAAACATCTGATGCTCTCGGCAATGATTAATGTAGACAGTAATTTGTGCTGCACTGTGGGATCTGGTTCTGCTAGTGCTGCCTACTTCTGTTGCCCTGCCCTCTGTCAATATGGACCCGCCTCCCACATTGGGCCACTTTTAGGTCTTTTTACAGGGCCACTTTAAGTTCCCAGTCCGCCCCTGGTATTGAGAAAGTTTGTTGCAAAGAAGTGTGTATGAATGGATAGAGAAGTTGAAGGAACGTCACACAAGTGCCAGCCATGAAGAAGGAGCTGGGTGCAAGTCTACGACTGATGACAACATTGACCGTGGACATCAACTGACTAAATGAGTGACAATGGAATATGTGGTAAATCATTTGCAAATAGGCCTATGCAATAATATATAATAATATGACAGCGGTGCATTCATGGCTCACAGCTCAGTCTAAAACATTTTTTTAACCCCTTAGTGACCACTAATAAGCCTTTTTACTGACGTAAATAAAGGGGGTTTTAGCTAAACGGCTTGCTATAATCAATCATTACACGTACTTAAAATGGTGCATTAAAAACTATAACTTGTCCTGCAAAAAATAAGACCTCATACAAGTACATTGATGTAAAAACAAAACAGTTATAGCTCCTGGAATGCGATAAAAAAAGAAAAAAAAGTGTGTGGTCACTAAGGGGTTAATGAGGGAATACAAAAGTTGGGGAGATTATGTCGAAAAATTATGTATTTGTCTATTCTGAAAGTTGATTAAAATAAATTCTACAGAGGGCAGATAATTTTTGATTCGCCCTCAGGGGTGGACTGGGAACTTAAAGTGGCCCTGGAAAAAAACCTAAAAGTGGCTTCATGTCGTATGCAGATCCAGAGTGATAAAAGGCAGGTACAAGTAGGCAGGGACAACAGAAGTATGTGGGGCCAGGAATACCTTAGTGTAGCACAAAATACTGCCCTAGCAGAACTAAGTATTTCAGTGCAGCATAAAATACTGCCGCCTGTGTCGAAATATTCCACTGCATCACTGTCCTGAAGATGGCCATACAGTGCAATTCAGGAGGGCACTTGCAGATACCGACCAGAGGCATAAGTACCTAATGCTCCTAGCATTAATTAACGCTGAGAGCATCAAATCATTATGTACCCAACCAGTGGCCATGAGGAAGGCTCGGGCACCACTCTGGGCCTCGGCCCATCTGCCCCCTGCTCAACCTTATATATATGTTTTGTGATGGTTGTAGATCCCAATTGTCATTTCAATTTGTATCTTTTCTATTTTTTATAGATTTTGTGTGTGCTATGATGTTTATAGATTCCAATTTGTATCTTGTATATAATATAACTTACAGATATGTATATATTCATTGATTTAAAAAATGCTGCACCAAGCACGTTAGAATTAAATGAAGATTTCTATCTGTGCATGTAATAATGATATATGTAAGTGACAATACAAGATAAGATACGGCCTCTAGCCTGGATACAAGATGAGATACGGCCTCTGGCCTGGATACAAGATGAGATACGGCCTCTACCCTGGATACAAGATGAGATACGGCCTCTAGCCTGGATACAAGATGAGATATGGCCTCTAGCCTAGATACAAGATGAGATACGGCCTCTAGCCTGGCTACAAGAAGAGATACGGTCTCAAGCCTGGATACAAGATGAGATACGGCCTCTAGCCTGGATACAAGATGAGATACTGCCTCTAGCCTGGATACAAGATGAGATATGGCCTCTAGCCTGGATACAAGATGAGATACGGCCTCTAGCCTGGATACAAGATGAGATACGGCCTCTACCCTGGATACGAGATGAGATACTGCCTCTAGCCTGGATACAAGATGAGGTACGGCCTCTAGCCTGGATACAAGATGAGATATGGCCTCTGGCCTGGATACAAGATGAGATACGGCCTCTACCCTGGATACAAGATGAGATACAGCCTCTAGCCTGGATACAAGATGAGATATGGCCTCTAGCCTAGATACAAGATGAGATACGGCCTCTAGCCTGGCTACAAGAAGAGATACGGTCTCTAGCCTGGATACAAGATGAGATACGGCCTCTAGCCTGGATACAAGATGAGATATGGCCTCTAGCCTAGATACAAGATGAGATACGGCCTCTAGCCTGCATACAAGATGAGATACGGACTCTAGCCCAAATACAAGATGAGATATGGTCTCTAGCCTGGATACAAGATGAGATACAGCCTCTGGCCTGGATACAAGATGAGATACGGCCTCTAGCCTGGATACGAGATGAGATACAGCCTCTAGCCTGAATACAAGATGAGATACGGCCTCTAGCCTGGATACAAGATGAGATATGGTCTCTAGCCTGAATACAAGATGAGATACGGCCTCTAGCCTGGATACAAGATGAGATATGGTCTCTAGCCTGGATACAAGATGAGATACAGCCTCTAGCCTGGATACAAGATGAGATATGGTCTCTAGCCTGCATACAAGATGAAATACGGCCTCTAGCCTGGATACAAGATGTGATATGGCCTCTAGCCTAGATACAAGATGAGATACGGCCTCTAGCCTGGCTACAAGAAGAGATACGGTCTCTAGCCCGGATACAAGATGAGATACGGCCTCTAGCCTGGATATAAGATGAGATACAGCCTCTAGCCTGCATACAAGATGAAATACGGCCTCTAGCCTGGATACAAGATGAGATATGGCCTCTAGCCTCGATACAAAATGAGGTATGGCCTCTAGCCTGGCTACAAGAAGAGATACGGTCTCAAGCCTGGATACAAGATGAGATACGGCCTCTAGCCTGGATACAAGATGAGATACTGCCTCTAGCCTGCATACAAGATGAGATACGGCCTCTACCCTGGATACAAGATGAGATACAGCCTCTAGCCTCGATACAAAATGAGGTATGGCCTCTAGCCTGGATACAAGATAAGATACAGTTGGTTATGGAGACATACAGGTTTTGTATGGTACCATGCGGCTTATTTGCCCACAGATGTTACAGCTGGGCCTGTAAATCCCATACCCTCATAGGTTGGTGAAGCTGGCATCCCAGCTGGTCCTGTAAATGCTTGATTGTAGATAAATCTGGTGACCAGGCAGACAAGTGTTGGAAGGGACATTCCTGGGAAATCCTTGCTGTGCGTGGACAAGAATTATCCTGCTGATGGATGCCAGTAGGAAGCCCTGCCATGGGATGGACATATGGTGGCGGCAGGATGTCTTGAGCTATTAGTGTCCATCGTATCACTACTAGGGGTGACCGACTGTCATATGTGATGGCTTCTCAGATCATCCCACCAGCAGTTGGGGCAGTGTGTCGCTCCACAGCAAAGGCAGAATTAAAGAGCCCACCATGAGGCCTCCATACTGGAACTCGATGTCATCTGATCTCAAAGAGAACCTGGATTTGTTTCTAAATATGATACGTTTCCAGTCCATAGCAGTCCAGATTTCTTGTTCACGACGACATTGAACAGGAAGGTGATGGTGGCTGGCTGTCAATGGCAGGACACATAATGGGCACTGTGACATCAGACTTCCTTCTGCTAAGCACCTGGAAATGGTCCAGACAGAGACAGGGGAGTATAAAGAAGATGCCACCTGTGTCTGGATGGTGGACAACAAAACTGTGGGCGCTGCTTGTGCTTGTTGGCTGTCCAGAGCCCGTTCGCCACGTGTGCGTGCCCTCAATTAACTACTGCTTCCAAGCAGCTAGTTTGGAATGTCAGAAAGTAGCCTCTGAGAGACTTTTTAAAGGGCAGCGGGTGAAGCACATTTACGCTTTCTGTGGCAAGTCCCAGGTTTTGCAGCAATCCAACATTTCTATCATGGTTTGGTTTTTGTCAATGAGTGTATATACATACTTTTTTGTCATATTCTGTATGTACAGTAGATCCCAACTGAATTCCGATTTGCAACTTTTCTGTCGTATTTTTATGTTTTTTATGTTTTCTATGCATTTGTGAATTTTGTAGATTCCAATTTGTATCTTTATTGTCTGTTCAATTTATCCCGATTTTGCGAGATACAATCCATCACAGTAATGCACAAAAAAAAAAAAAACAACAACATAAAGCAGACGATATCATGTTCTTGACAAACAATAACCGCCTGCACACAACCTCCTCTGTGTGCAGGAGATTACAAAAAAAAAAAAAGAAGAAAAAGCCGGTTTCATGATAAAGCAATAGGTGTTCGCCCACACAGACTTCCTGAGGAATACCATTCATTCAGTGTTTTCTAAGCCATTAATTGTCATACAATAATAATGGAAATAGTGTTAATGAAAGGTAACCCGGCCTGAAAAAAAGGGCTTTTTTGTGTGTATTTCTTTATCTAGTAAATTGTTCTACCAATCCACCTTGAATAAAAAAAATAAAAAGTTTTTCCCATAAACATTTATCACTTATCCATCCAACCACTGTGACCCCCAACCATCTCGAGACAAGGGAATTCCCAAGTCTCCACTGTCAATGGAGAAGTAGTGGAAATGAATGACCACCACCGTCTATGGGACTGCTGGGTACAGCGCAATCTCCGTTTGTCGGCACTACCACTCCATTCACAATGGGGACCCTGTCTTCGCGAGTGGTGGGGCTTCCCAGCAGTCATACGCACTACACTTACACATACCCCTCTCCTGTGGATAAGCGATAAATATTGTTTTTTGAGAAAACCCCTTAAACTTTAGATGGGTCAAGGAAAACATGAGAAGAAGGGGATTAATCCATACTCTTCCTCATTGCCCCAGCCCAGGAAGATTTGTAATGTATACTTAAACCTTTTTGGCTCTGGGTTGGCACTGGTTCTCACGGAAGAGACACAACGGGTATATGGAGACTTATTTTGGAGGCAATGCTACATAGGAAATACGTGTTTAAATTAGCTTTAATGTATTTAATTTAATATAGATTTATTATCTAAATTAAAGGGGTTATCCAATTTCAAGAACCCCCCCCCCCCCCCCATGTGCCGAGGCCCCTCACCGGTAATATACTTACCTCGCTTCCGGCGCCACTCCTGGTCCCTGCACATGGGGGGGGGGGAGTGGTTCTTGAAATTGGATAACCTCTTTAAGGCTAGATGTAATCTGTAGACAGCTGTTTTGGGATTCTTGATGCTCATCAGTACAGAGCAGGGCACTGGTTGGCAGGATGAGATGCAGCTCAGAAAGAGTACTGGTTCTCAATGAAGAGACAGTGATGGGTTGAGACTTATTTTCCAGGAAATGCTTCATGGGAGATAAAAATTATACAAATTAACTTTTGTCAGTCAAACCAGAAGAGTCTCCGACATGGGCCGACTGGCCATAAAACCCAACAGGGAAATTTCCTGGTGGACCGAAGCCCAGAGGGCCACTCAAGCCCTACTTTTGGCTATCAGCCAGGTACATAAAGATCTGATTCTCTCAGCCTATCTGGTTCTGCTAGGACAGTATTTTGTTCTGCACTACGGTATTGCTGTCCCCGCCTTCTGTTAATTTGGACCTGCCTTCAACATGGGGCCACTTTTTTTTTTTTTTTGCCAAGGCCACTGAGTTCCCAGACATGATCTAATTTCCAAACCTTTTTGGCAATAGGTTGGACTCAGAATCTGAAAGAATACTAAGGGCACGTCCATGCAAGACATAAAACCATCTGGAAAAGCTGCATGCCCCAGCTAATGAATGTGCATGTAAATTTTGAACCCCTTCCCACCCTGTCCCATAATAGTACGTTGCAAGAAGTATATACTTCCGTTGATCCAAGGTACAATTATGGCACAGTGATGGCATGGGCTCAGGAGTCGTGCCTGCCCGGATTGGGGCACCCCATCCCATCGCACCTTTCACCCCATCGTACCACTCACAATGTGATGATAGGGTGTCTGATAATGGCCTGAGGCTTGCCATGTACTGATGCCTAATAGACCCTGCCTATAGCAGTACCTAAAAGGTATTCTGTTTTACTGTAACTGACATAATACACTGCAATGCAGAAGTATTGCAGTGTAGTATATAGATGATCAGAGGATTGCAGGTTCAAGTTCAAAAAAATAAAAAAGTAAAGGCCTCATGCACACGACCGTTGTTTGTTTCCGCGTCTGTTCCATTTTTTTTACGGATAGGATGCTTCCCCATTCATTTCAATGGGTCCATCAAAAAATGCGGATGGTCAACCGTTTTTGTTCCACATCAGTGGTCCGTGTTTACATTCTTTTAAAAAAATAGAGCGTGTCCTATTTTTTTCACGTTTGCGGACAAGGATAGGCATTATTACAATGGATCTGCCATAAAAACGGATCTGCCCCAAAAAAACGGTCCATCATCCGTTTTTTGGGCGGACGCAAGATTTGCGGACGGAACGGACGCGGAAACAAACAACGGTCGTGTGCATGAGGCCAAAGATAAACAAAAATAGCCTTTTTCCTCTTCAAACGTCTTAATTTCGTAAAAAAAAAAAAATTAAGCTTACATAATTTTTAGTGCAGTGTTTGTAATGACCCATACAATAAAATGAACATAAAAAAAGGCTAAATTTATGGTGTTTTTTTCATTCCACCTCCCGATCTACACAAAAATGTGTACATACCTCAAAATTGTTTCCCTAAAAATTACAATTCATGCTGCAAAAGAACAAACCTCCACACTGCTCTGTCGATGTAAAACTAGTGACACAAACATTTTTTTTAAATTGTCTAAACGTAGAAAAACATTTTAAAAATCCTCAGTGATCCCCCTTCACTCCTATACTGCAGCTCACTGGTCGCTCTCTGCTTCCTGGGTCAGCGATAACATTTTGAAGAAAGCAGCCATGTTTTTATGATCCTGGACAACCCCTTTAAAGGCAGAAATTATTTCTGTAGCTTTAAATAACATTGGCATACTCCCTTTTTAGGGCTCATTCAGACAGCCATATGTTTTTTGCGGGCTGCAAAAATACAGATCCTTTTTTTGTGGTCAGTTCAGCAAGTCGGCAAAGAACGGACTGCATTCCACATTTTTGCGGACCTATAGACTTCAATGATGCCACATTCCGATTTTCACTGACAAGTAAAGGACATGTTTTATTTGTTTTGCGGGGCCGTGCTACGGAAGAAAAGAAGTGGACAGCACACGCATCTTTTGGGGCCCCACAGAAGTGAAAGAGTCCGAATCTAATCCACAAAATTGTGGATAAGATATGGAAAGCAAAATACGGCCGTCTGCATGAGCCCTTACTTTCTTATAGATGATCGCCGCGTCAGTTAAATGAGTCATTCTGCCATTTTCACTGCTGGTCATGTAACCCCATCAGTGCCCACAGTTCATTGGTAGCAGACTCGGACTGGCCCACAGGGGTACAGGGGAATCCCCCGGTGGGCCCCTGAGCAATTTGGGCCCCCAGTCTCCCACCCCCTGTACAAGTGGCACATAACACAGTAGACTTACTGCACTACATACATATATACAGTGTACAGCACCACAACCAGCCTATGTTCATATAAAAAATGTGAAAGATTATTAAAGAAACTCCCCAGTTTATTATTATAGACATGATCAGAGCTGAGATGACTTCTAGGTATAGAGGAAAGCCACCAGTGTCCTCTTCTCCCCAGGACCTACCTTCTCAAAGTTGCTGCAGGGACCCCCATATTCAATCATATGGTAGCATCAATGTATCCATATAACCGGCCCCCAAAATAAAGTTTACTGGTGGGCCCTAGGCACCCCAGTCCGACACTGATTGGTTGTCAGTGGTAAGGACCACCTTTCCCCCATATCACTGGGCTGAACATACCTCTAGGGCTTGACAGCAGACCCAAATACATCCCCCACCTTGCATGTCCCCCTCCATGCCATCTCCTCATGTCAGGCACATACGCTCTACGCATCTTGACTACCCGTGACTTTGGGCCAGCACTAGATGGATGGACAGGAGGAGAGAGAGGGTGTTCAGGCTGTGTGGATTAGAAAGGGTTCAGTCGAAGAAAGAAAAAAAATGTCCAGTGACTTGCCCAGTTCATTAGCTCGAAGCAGTGGAACAGCGCATCTGACCACTTGACCATGCTTACTTGGCTACTTTCCATAGAAGTGAATGGAGAGAGAGACGCACATTGGTGGCCACCTCGCCATTCACATCACCCACAAGCTGGTGCCCCAGATCTCAGAGGTAGGACCTGCACCTACTGGACATTTATGGCATGTCCTGTGGACACGTACATTTACTTTCCATAAAGCCAAGGTTAATCACGGCTCTCGGCTCTTCAGATAGTTCAGTAATGACTAAATGGTTAGTCAACAAGCAGTCCGGCCTGACTAACAGCCCTCCATGCCTCTCCCGGGTGAATGCATCCTGTGTTCTCCTCTATCATCTCCTTGCAGTTAATGTATGTGAAGTGCTACTTAGGGCTGACATTCATTTAGGTAGACCGCGCCTCTGAGATGTTTGCTGTGCTGTAACGCTCATTAAATCAATGCTTTTAAAATGACGCCGTACCCTCCCGTCAGATCTCTCTGAGTCACCCGTGTGAGTGCCGCCGGAGTGCTTGAAATTTAACGCAGGGTTAATTAATCAAATATTGCAGTTCATGAGTGTTAAAATTACACACATCCAGCGTGTACATATATCATACAGTTACATACATCGCCCATAGGCCGCCATGTTTACTAAAGATGGAAATCAAAAACCGGTAGATGAACATCCAGGACTGCAGGGGACTCCGGTGAGAAGACAGAAGCTTCATCCCGCTTCTGTCTTCTCTGTACACAACGCTCACCGTGATCGTCTCAATGACAGAGGAAAACGATCATGTATTAAAAAAAAGTCCCCAATGGTCTTTTATGATCTGTGAGGGGCAGGAACAAAAAAAAAATACACATAAAATGCCCGCTCTCCAAAAAAGATCGAAGCCCCACCAATCACTTGGCTAGATCTAATTACCTCATGCACACGACCGTATTTTCTTACCGCTTCTGTTCTGTTTTTTGTGCGGCCCGTATGCGGAACCATTCCCTTCAATGGCGCTGTAGAAAATACGGAAGTTACTCCGTGTGCATTCCGTTTCCGATTGTCTTCCAAAAAGTAGTGCATGTCCTATTATTGCTAATACTGATGTCTAGTAAAATGAACATAAATGTAAAAATAGTAAATATATAATTCAAGATGGATTTTTCTGCGACTGTCGCGTCGCAGTCGCAGTATGTCGCATGTCGCAATGCGACACCATAGACTCCCATTATAAAAATTGTCGCGCGACATTGGTGCGACTTTTTGTCGCGCGACAAATGTTGCAGTGAAGTTGTGCCCTATTTGTCGCGCAACTTATTGTCGCGCGACAAATGTCGTCGTGTGAACCTAGCCTTAAAGATAAGGGTAGGACCGGACATGGCGGATAGCCAAGATATGGAAGCAGATAAAAATAATATTAAAATGTAACTTGTCAACTTGTCTTTTGTTTTTGGCCATGTCACTCTGGGGTAACCGTGCAGCCTTCGAGGCCAGGTTTCCACATTCAGTTTTTTTTGCAGGTTTTGATGCCAGAAATGGAGGACATGAATAAGGGGTCATTCAGGTGACTTATGTTCAAGATACAGCATGTCCTATTCTTGTCCACAATTGCAGACAAGAATAGGCATTTTTATCCCAGTGCCAGCTATATGCGGTCCGCAAATTGCGGAACCCACACGGGCCGGTATCTGTGTTTTGCGGATCCGCAATTTGCGGACCTCAGAAGGGTCATTTATTAAACTGGTGTAAAGTAGAACTGGCTTAGTTGCCCATAGCAACCAATCAGATTCCACCTTTAATTTTCCAAAGGAGCTGTCCAAAATAAAAGGTGAAATCTGATTGGTTGCTATGGGCAACTAAGCCAGTTCTACTTTACACCAGTTTAATAAATGACCCTCTGAGTCTCCTCTATTTGAATCGACTCCTGGCTTTTCCTTCAAAAACTGCATAAAAAAACTTAAAGGTGGAAACCTAGCCTGAGGGTATGTTCACACATATAGGATCAATTATCAAACTGGTGTAAAGTAGAACTGGCTTAGTTGCCTATAGCAACCAATCAGATTCCATCTTTCATTTTTAACAGTTGCTTTGGAAAATGAAAGGTAGAATCTGATTAGTTGCTATGGACAACTAAGCCAGTTCTGCTTTACACCAGTTGAATAAATGAACACACCCTCAGGCTAGGTTTTCACCTTTAGTTTTTAGTGGTGTTTTTGGTGGCTTTCTTTGCTACTGTCGTTTTTTGTAAATGAGGTGAGTTTTTGGGGGTCTTTGGTGTTTTTTGATAAACATAATGATACCATGTCAAAGCTTTTGCCTTTTTTCGGGCATTTTGTTTAGGAAAAAAACATCATAAAAACTGCATTTGGCACGGAGACAACTATAGGGCCCCTTGCAGACAAGCGTGAGCAGATTAGGTCCGGATGCGTTGCGGATGCGTTCGGTGAAAACTCTACGATTTCACAAGCAAGTACATTCCGCTTTGTTTGCAGTC
The DNA here is from genome assembly GCA_033119425.1 of Bufotes viridis. Lineage (NCBI taxonomy): Eukaryota > Metazoa > Chordata > Amphibia > Anura > Bufonidae > Bufotes > Bufotes viridis. Next base: position 39,867,668 of record CM065592.1, on the reverse strand, counting down.
GCGTTCAGTTTTTATTGCGTGGGTGCAATGTGATTTAATGCGTTTTGCACGTGCGTGATAAAAAACGGAATGTTTACAAACAACATCTCTTAGCAACCATCCATGAAAAACGCATTGCATTCGCACTTGCTTGCGGATGCGATTTTCACGCAGCCCCATTCGCATCACACATTGCACCCGCACGGAATACTTGCTCGTGTGAAAGGGGCCTAACCCTAAGTTCACACCTGAGCATTTTACAGCGCGTTCAAACGCGCTGTAAAACGCTCAACACATAAAAACCAATGCTTTCCTATGGCCCTGGTTCTCACTTGAGCGTTTTACAGCGCGTTTGAACGCGCTGTAAAACGCCCGACGCATAAACAAGTACTTGAGCTTTTTTTGGGGCGTTTGTCGCGCGTTTTGTGATTGACACCACAGTAGTCAATCACAAGAACGCGTGTACGAGCGCGCGTTTCCTATTTGCAAAAACGCGCTGAAATACGCGCGTAAAACGCGCTTTTCAAGAACGCTCAGGTCTGAACACAGGGTAAGTGTTTTTTGTGGCATCTCTTAGTGAAGAAATACACCAGAGCAAAATCTTGTGTGTAGGAGCCCTGAGGTTTAGGCCCCTTTCACACGAGCGTGTCCGTTTTAGGTCCGGATGCGTTGCGGATGCGTTCAGGGAAAACTGTGCGATTTCACAGGCAAGGCCAGTTTTTTCCGCGCGGGTGCAATGCGTTTTGATGCGTTTTTCACGCGCGTGATAAAAAACTGAAGGTTTACAAACAACATCTCCTAGCAACCATCAGTGAAAAACGCAACGCACCCGCACTTGCTTGCGGATGCAATGCGTTTTTCACGCAGCCCCATTCACTTCTATGGGACTAGGGCTGCGTGAAAAACGCAGAATATAGAACATGCTGCGATTTTCACGCAACGCACAAGTGATGCGTGAAAAAAAACGCTCATGTACACAGACCCATTGAAATGAATGGGTCAGGATTCAGTGCGGGTGCTATGTGTTCACGTCACGCATTGCACCCGCGCGGAAAACTCGCTCGTGTGAAAGGGGCCTTAGGCCAGAAAGGGAGGCTCGCGGGTGGTGAAGATGCGACCAGGATGCAGCCACGTGCGGCAATGCAGCGGAAGTCAGTTTATGTTGCATTTTTTTCAGAAAGTGGATGACATTTCTGAAATCTCATCCATTTTTCTTAGGCCTACTGCATGTGACCATATTTTTTTATCCATGTTTGATCCACATTGCACATGGATCCATTGATTTCTAAAGGTCTGTAAAAAGAAAAAACGGACAGCACATGGATGTTATTCGTGTGCTGTCTGTATCTGCAAATTATAGAATACGTTTTTATTGCAGACAACAATGGTCACTTCTACTAATGGGAGGGGGCAGGGCCGGCGCGTCCTATACGCGGAATAGGCAGCCGCGTAGAGCGCCCCTTGGGAAGGGGCGCTGCTAGGAGCGCCGGCCCTGCCTCATGCTGCAGCCGCCCGAGCGCTCTGTATAGAGCCTCTGGCGGCTGCAGCACTGCCCGGGCTGGTGCGTCCATGAGGGCGCACCGCCCGGGCGCAGCATGAAGAGAGGAGCTGACAGGAGGGAAGCGCTCAGCGCTCCCTCCTGTCAGTTCCTCATTGTAGCGTGGCCGAGCTGTTTAAGGTCCGCGGGTACAGGAGCATCTGTCTCCTGTACCCGGCCGGACTGACATGAAGTGCGCACACAGTGTGCACTTCATGTCAGTCCCCTCGGGTACAGGAAACTAAAGCTCCTGTACCCGTGCAGCATAACTCGGCCGCGCTACACTAGAGGTAAGGGGGGAATGACAAAGAAGGGGAGAGGGGGAATGACCAAGAAGGGGAGAGGGGAGAATGACAAAGAAGGGGAGAGGGGAGAATGACAAAGAAGGGGAGAGGGGGAGAATGACAAAGAAGGGGAGAGGGGAGAATGACAAAGAAGGGGAGAGGGGAGAATGACAAAGAAGGGGAGAGGGGGAGAATGACCAAGAAGGGAGAGGGGGAGAATGACCAAGAAGGGGAGAGGGGGAGAATGACAAAGAAGGGGAGAGGGGAGAATGACAAAGAAGAGGGGGGAATGACAAGGGGAGAGGGGGAGAATGACAAAGGAGGGGGAGAATGACAAGGGGAGAGAGAATGACAAGAGGGAGAAAGGGAATGACAAGAGGGAGAAAGGGAATGACAAGAGGGGGGGGTGTGAAGAATGGCAAGAGGGGGGAGAGAATGACAAGGGGGGGGGGGGGGGAGAGAGAACTGGCGTTAGTTAAGGGGGGGGGGGGCAGCAAACTTTTCTTTTGCCTAGGGCGGCAAAAATCCTTGCACCGGCCCTGGGAGGGGGAAAACATGGATTGCACACAGATGATGTCCGGATCTGTAGTTTGCAGGCCGCAGTCCGGACACGGTGGTGCGCATGAGGCCTATACTGTAAATACTCCACACACAGAGAATCCGCTGCATTTCCATCACGTGTGGCCATATCCTGATTGTAAAGTACTGCGGCTCAAATGGTTTGTACCCACATGGCGACCGTGGTTCCACCACCTTCCAGCTGTCCTCTCTGGCGATTCCAAGGAGTAAGTGACTGACAATCAATTCTAATGAATAACAGAAAACAACTAGGCGTGCATGGCTGCGTGGTTTGTGTCTCGATCACCTGCCCGCCACCACATCTGGTCCTACCCCCTACTAACCAGTTCATGTATAATAACTAGAGATGAGCGAAGTTCTGTAAAATTCGATTCGGCTGCGTCGCAGAATTTTACGATAAAGAGCATTTATTTGTAAATAGTGGGTGCAAAGACAGGGAGTGCCGCCCCCTTCATTGTAACTCTTAGATACCGCGTTCATTGCTGATCACGGCATCTGTGATCCGTATTAAAGCATTTTAGTGGTTGCAAATAAAAAAAAAAAATAATTTGTACTTCATCCATTTGATTTTGTGAAGATCCAACCCAAAATTTCTCACGGCGCGTGACAGAACCATTACATCAGCCGGTCTGTTGACGTCATACGTCACCGTGCAGGGGATTTTGCGCGGGATCTTCAAGCAAGATGGTCACAGTGCCTCTTCGTGGTCAAATGGAGGAGATAAGTATGATTTTACTGCAATTTCAGGGAAAATCGATTTGTTCGCCATCCAAAGTTCGGGTTCGGTTTATCTTATGGATTCGCTACCACGGACCATAACGGAATTTAGAATCCAAATTCGCACAACCGTCCTTCACTGGGTTACTTCCTCCTTCTCCTCTACACAGAGCACAGGAGCTCCGCCCCTCATGTCACATGATCATTATACCAGGCCCTTTACCAACTCTTATCCAATCCAGTACTGAGCCCCCTGCACTGATCACATGACGGTGACGTCACCCCAGGTCCTTAGTGTTGTCCAAGGTTCGGGTTCATCGAAGAATACCCTTATGGATTCAAAATTCCATTATGGTCCGTGGTAGCGGAATCCAAACCGGGATTCTAAGATAACCCCAACCCGAACTTTGGACGCCGAACTTAAAATACAAGTTGGCTCAACTCTAGTTACCACGAAGCATGAGGAAATTTTTCCTGAAATTCGGATCAAAACTTCGATTCGCTAAACACTAATAATGACCTGTAATGATCTCTTTCATTACAGCAGCTCCAATGTGACAGAAACCAGCCACAATTAGGTAAAATAGCCTCATTAAGTGCGTCACCTGTAGTGACAGATAAAAATGCTATGAAAACAAGGTAGCACCAGAGTGTTCAAAGACAACTACACCCGGGAACGATAACACCACACGGAATGAATGATCAAAGACTTACCTTCAGAAGTCCATAGTTAGATTGTGCATATTATACAGAGCCGCTGACTGTATGTCCCATATTGACTCCAATTCCTAAAAAAAAAAATTAGACATCGTGTAGTTCATGACAATTAGGGATGAGCGAATCGACTTCGGATGAAACATCTGAAGTTGATTCGCAAAAAACTTCGTTCTAATACTGTACAGAGCAGGAGCTCCGTACAGTATTAGAATGTATTGGCTCCGATGAGCCGAAGTTATTGCTTCGTTAAGTCTCGAGAGACTTCGCGCAATAACTTCATAAATTAATTATTCGCGCAATAACTTCATAAATTATTTGTACTGTTAAAAATAATTCCTAAACTCAGGTTCGGTTCCAAAGTACCACTTGGAACCGAACCCGAGTTCGGGAAATGTTTTTTTACAGTACAAATTAATTTATGAAGTTATTGTGTGAAGTCTCGCGAGACTTCACGAAGCAATAACTCCTGCTCATCGGAGCCAATACATTCTAATACTGTACGGAGCTCCTGCTCTGTACAATATCAGAACGAAGTTTTATGTGAATCGACTTCAGATGTTTCATCCAATGTCATAAACATCCCCTCCATGTGCTGGGCCCCTCACATGGAATATATTTACGGCGCTCCTGGTCCCCGCACCAACGCTGTTGTTTCTCCCTGTACAAGCATAAAAACATCCGGTGTCGGGAAGAGCAGCCAATGGCAGGCGGAGATGAGCCTCCCTAGCATCACGGGTGACACTAGGGAGGCTCGTCTCCCTTCCCTTCATCTGTGTACAGGGAGAAGCAGCAGCGGCGGTGCAGGGACCAGGAGCGTCTGGAACAGCATAGATAGTGTAGATTTGAGTGACAGTGAATTTTGGATGCTCGTTTGAACATTTTCCATGCTGCTTCAGGACATATGGCCACTCACTGTGTTTTATAACTTCTAGATTATTACGTTTTTGTGCACGAGGCCTAGCCTTTATTGTATTGCATACATTTATTATTCCCTTTCTGCAACGCGTTAATCAACTTGTTGCATGGCAACCGTGGTCTAACTTTTTTATTTTATTATTTTAAAACTTTATGAACTCCATTATATTGCAGAAATTTTCATTTTTGGTATATAAATTGAGTTTTATATAGGCCTCTTTCACAATTTCTAGTTGATAGACAAAAGGTGATGATAGTTTAGGCGCAGATAGGGTCATAGGCCTAGAACCCTTTTTATTTTTAATTCTGACGGCTAGCTGAATGGTTTTGGATTCATTGCGGCACGTCTCATATACATTTTTTAATATTGTTTTCTAATATTTTATTTTAACAATTTTTTTTTTCTCTTTTTTAACAGTTAAAGATTTAATGAAGAGATGGTATTCCGGTGGGAACTTAACATCAAGCAGCGTAGTGGTGATGGCTCATTAAGCAAAAAACCATACATGTACAGAAGACAACTGCAATTTTTAAAACCTGTAATGGAACTACGGAGGTAATTTTTTTTTTTTTTTTAAATTTTTTAAATGTAAATAAAAAATTACCTATAATTACCTGTATAATAGTTTTGCTTTTTTTTTTCAACGGCACTGTGAACAATCTTTCTTCTGGTTCAACTCAGAGAAATCCAGAGTCTGCACGGGATGTTTCCCAAATAGAATCAGAGGCCTCTCAAGTTCCGCAAGAGACAGTGGAACAAGAGATTATGCAGGTAAGGCCCCTTTCACATCAGCGTTTTTGCTTTCCGTCCTAGAGTTCTGTCCTTGGGGCTCTAGGACGGAAAGAAACTGATCAGGATTATCCCAATGCATTCTGAATGGAGAGAAATCCGTTCAGGACGCATCAGGATGTCTTCCGTTCAGTATGTGAACGTTTTTTGGACGTTGACAAAACCGTAGCATGCTGCGGATTTGTCTCCGTCCAAAAATCCAGAAGACATGCCGCAAGGACGGATCCGGAATTAATGCCCATTGAAAAGCAGTAATCCGGATCCGACTTTAAGCTAAACGTCGTTTCGGTGCATCGCTGGATCGGACGTTTAGCTTTAAAGAATGGTAACCATGGCAGCCAGGACGCTACTAAAGTCCCGGCTGCCATGGAAAAGAAGCGGGGAGCCGGGGAAGAAGCTACTTACCTTCCGTGCGGCGGCCGGGGCGCTCCTCGATGACGTCACCGGGTCCCTGCGTCGCATGGTTCACATAGCTATGCTATGTGAGCAATGCGCCATATGGATCGTACGAACAAGGAAAAAGTCCAGCTCCAGCAGTGGATGGGATAGAATTCAATTTGATCTTTATTGAGCGATTAAAATCTCCAAGTCATATTGACATCATTTATGCCAGTATTGTCAACGCGTTTCGGACCAGATAATATGTACAGTCCTTCCTCATGACAGACATGCTCAGTTGCCGTCGGGTGCATCGTCCGTGCTCGTTTGTTGGATGGTCGTTATTTTCAACAGGTGAGAGCTGCCACCCCCTTCTTTGATATGGATCGTACAGATCCCCTGGCTCCCCGCTTCTTTTCCATGGCAGCCGGGATTTTAGTAGCATCCTGGCTGCCATGGTTACCTGAAAGCATATTGAAGACTGATCAGTCTTCAATATGCTTTCAGTTCTCTTGTGTTGTGACGGATCCAGCGGGCATTTCCCGCGACGGAAGTGCACGCCGGATCCTCACAACGCAAATGTGAAAGAGGCCTTACCGAAAATGTGGCCAATGCGGAAACAACTCCTGTTTCGGAGGAACGTGTTTGCCGTTCATCAGACAGACGACGGCGAAGACCCAGGGCTGAATCCGATTTGGATGTTCAAGGCCTGATTTTCAGGTTCTCGAATATCTAAATCGGAATCGGTCAGATACAGAAGAAGAAAGAGCACTAAAAAGTCTTGCGCAATATCTTAGTCGTGTGCCTGATGAACGGAAAACACATTGTGTCTCTGCGGCGGCATTGTTAATAGACCTTTTTGCTTGCCCTGAAGAACTGATAGAGGTTATCCATAAAATTAAAAACGTTTGGGATCGGATGCTAAACATTGAGACTCCGAGTTCTCGTTTACATAGACCAGATCCCCCCTATTATACAGACCCCTGGCACTTTTAGAAGGGAATTATATGACCTGTAATTGTTATTTGTTTTTTGTAAAATAAAATTTTTTATACATTCAAAAAAATGTCTGTTTTTTATTTTTAAACATTTGAGCTTGGTCTACTCTCACACTGGCGGCAGCAGGGTCCATCTGGCTCTTTCGGCAGGGGATCAACTTTCTGGATCCATTCTAACGCTAGCCCACCATGAAGTTTGATTTTCGCTCTGGCCCCATTCACTACGGCCCGTTCCCATTGCAGTGAATGGGGCGATAGCGGAAATCAAGCAGCACAGTAGTATAGCTTCAGCACGGATCCGGCAGGCTATTCCCCCACCGAACATGCTGCCGCCAGTATCAAATTTGCATTAAAAAATGTAGGATTGCATTTTATACTGATGAGCTATTATCTGTGTAGGTCAACAATATAAAATGATTTTACTTAAAAAAAAAAATTATTTATCATAGTCTAACAATCAGCTTTTTAATGATACGGAACATGATGGCTGCTTCTATTGTTTCAATCACGCCAACGCATGGATAGCATTTAGCTGAGTACAAACAAGAAAAATGAATGTGCTGTCCCCTTAAAATGCTAATGTTCTATCCTTACCTTGTCTGCATAGAAGTTTATTCTTTGTGGATTGCGGGTCTGATTACGTCATGTGCTGTTCAAGTTCAAAGATAAACCCAGACATATCCGCTTAAAAATTATTGGATAAATGGGACATGTTTGCGTTCAGCTCTGAACCTGCTCAACAAGTTTTTTTACATTAAAAAATATATATTTTTTTACTTTTTAAGACGTAATTAGAAATGGGGTATTAGAAGGTATTTACACCAAATTATAACAAAAAAATTAGATTTTACAAAATACCTCAGCCCGCAAGCCCCCGTCAAGGGTGCTCATTTTCTTGCGAGTCCCTTATGTAAACTAACAACAGGGGATCTAACTAGACTAATAAAAAAAAAATTTATTAAAATTTGAAACCAGATTCCAGCTGAAATCAACGTCTTCCACAGATGCCATCCAACTGCCACGGCAATGCCCCTTCAGGGCTGCAGAAGTAGTCGGCATAGAGTTCCCGAACAGCTAGTCCAGCCGTTCCACGGCGCCCAGGCTGGCTCAGGTCTAAAATGACAGAAGATGTCATATTTAGGCAGAATTCTGCATCTGTGGTGTTACCACTTCTGCACCCTGCTACTATCTCTAATGGGCTAATATAATGTTATCTTATGTATTTCTGTCCAGGTCCTGTACACTGTGCATTTAAAATTATGTTATGTAACTGTTCATGTAATGGACCTGGTTCACCAGCAGGTGGCAGCAAACATGGCAGAGCTATAGTTAGACAGAATAGAACTCACCATCCCCCCCCCCCCCTTTGGTCAGAAGCGCGCTAGTCCTGCTTGCTAACAGAATGAGGTGGGCCAGTTCTGGTTTATGCTGAGCGAGACTCCATGTTGCAGCTGCCAGGATTCTAACCTAGTCCTTGGCTGAAGATAAGTCCAACTACAAAGTGAAGTGCAGCATAAAGAAAAGGCCAAGTTATCAGGTCAGCTTGTCAGTACAGCAGAAGATCGAGAGAAAGATATAGCAGAGTTGAGTTTGTCTGCCAGTTTTAATGCTAAAGCCTGCTGGAACCAAGACAAAGCCTGAAAACTGTTTGAAGAAACGTTTATTTAAAGTAAAACTGCCAATAAACTTCATCTCAAGGTCTGGACTCAAGTTATTCTTTCCAATCCCTCAATTATTCTCCCTATTTATGGCTTCAGAGTCAAAGTCTGGGGTCCAGCAGTATCCAGGTAGGAGCACCGTGACACACATAAAGAGACATTTTAGGCCACAACATACCACTCGGCATTTCCTACACCTGGGACACGATAAGAATGGTCCGTTGCAGAGGCATCGTGAATCCTGGTGAAGTTGTGTAGGAGTACACAGGCCTGGCATCACCAGGGTGGCATTGTCCGGATTAATCTGTATGGATGACATGAATACCCTCCACTTTGTGGACAGTATTCCAAAAGCGCACTCAACATACCGATGGGCGCTAGTCAATCAATAGTTGAAGATGCGCTTCCGGTCATCTAGATCACGTCTAGGGAAGGACCGCATCAGGTGTGGTGACAATGCGAATCCTTCATCAGCTACAATCACAAATGGAGCCGGCGGACCAGCAGATCCGGGTAGTCTACTGGGCTCTGGCAGGGTAAGCTGGTTTGTCTGAAGCCGTTCACCCTTTCTGGAAGCACTAAAGATGCGGCTGTCTGCAGTGCTCCCATAGGCCCCGATATCCACAATTACAAACCTGTAATTACTGTCAGCCTAGGCCATCAGCACTACAGAAAAAGATTGTTTGTAATTGAAGTACCAGGACCCTGAGTGAGACGGCTTCTTTACACGGATGTGTTTGCCGTCCAGTGCCCTAACGCAGTTAGGAAACTGCACTGATTGATTAAATCCCTTGGCGATACGAAGCCAATCTTCCGCCTTGGGGGTGGGCATCACCGCTTCTCTGAGTCGCTGCCAGATTACTTTGCAGGTATGACAGACGATCCCAGAAATTGTTGAGATCCTAAGGAATAACTCGAAATGCAATGATGCAAATGAGTTTCCGGTTGCAAGGAATCTAAAAAAAAAAAAGAAAAAAAAAAGTTTTAACATTTATTTACAGTTAATATTCAATATACAGTATTTAAAAAGATAAAATTCACTTACCTCGGGGTAACTATCAACCTTTGCTCTGCAGATATGCAGCACCTCATACTGGTGTCCATGAAAGTCAGGTCAGGATGAAGACAGACCAGCAGGTGATAAAATGCTTCCATGGACATCTGAAAATAGTTTTTGAACTTTTAGGCCACAACCTTATAGGAATAAAAGGCTAAGGAACAATAAGAGACCAATGTGGATAAATGGAACCGTAAAGAAGGCAATAAATGACAAAAAGAAAGCATATAAATCGCTAAAACAGGAGGGGAGTCAGGAAGCACTGATAAACTATAAGGAAAAAAATAGAATATGTAAAAAACTAATAAAATTTGCCAAACTAGAGACCGAGAGATTAATTGCCAAAGAGAGTAAAACTAACCCTAAAATGTTCTTCAATTATATAAATAGTAAAAAATATAAATCTGAAGGAGTCGGCCCTCTACATAGCAATGAGGGGGGTGTTGCAGAGAGCGATGAGGATAAAGCAAAACTATTAAATATTTTTTCTCCACTATATTCACTGAGGAAAATAAACTGTCAGATGAAATGCAGAATGTAAAAGTAAATCCCCATTAAAAGTGCCCTGTCTGACCCAGGAAGAAGTACAACAGCGACTTAAAAAGATTAAAATAGACAAATCGCCAGGACCGGATGGCATACACCCCGTATCCTAAGGGAATTAAGTGATGTCATAGCCAGACCATTATTTCTGATATTTACGGACTCTATAATAACAGGGAATGTTCCACAGGATTGGCGCATAGCAAATGTGGTGCCAATATTCAAAAAGGGTCCAAAAACAGAGCCTGGAAATTATAGGCCGGTAAGTTTAACATCTATTGTTGGTAAACTGTTTGAAGGGTTTCTAAGAGATGCTATTTTGGAATATCTCAATGAAAATAAGCAAATAACACCATATCAGCATGGCTTCATGAGGGATCGGTCATGCCAAACAAATTTAATCAGCTTCTATGAGGAGGTAAGTTCTAGACTTGACAGTGGCGAATCAATGGATGTCGTATATCTGGACTTCTCCAAAGCATTTGACACCGTACCTCATAAAAGGTTAGTATATAAAATGAGGATGCTCGGACTGGGAGAAAATGTCTGTATGTGGGTAAGTAACTGGCTGAGTGACAGAGGGTGGTTATTAACGGTAGATACTCAGATTGGGTCACTGTCACTAGTGGGGTACCTCAGGGGTCAGTACTGGGCCCTATTCTCTTCAATATATTTATTAATGATCTTGTAGAAGGCCTGCACAGTAAAATATCTATTTTTGCAGATGACACTAAACTGTGTAAAGTAATTAACACTGAAGAGGACAGTTTTCTGCTACAGAGGGATCTGGATAGATTGGAGGCTTGGGCAGAAAAATGGCAGATGAGGTTTAACACTGACAAATGTAAAGTTATGCACATGGGAAGGAATAATGCAAGTCACCCGTACATATTAAATGGTAAAACACTCGGTAACACTGACATGGAAAAGGATCTAGGAATTTTAATAAACAGCAAATTAAGCTGCAAAAACCAGTGTCAGGCAGCTACTGCCAAGGCCAATAAGATAATGGGTTGCATCAAAGGGGCATAGACGCCCGTGATGAGAACATAGTCCTACCACTTTACAAATCACTGGTTAGACCACACATGGAGTACTGTGTACAGTTCTGGGCTCCTGTGAACAAGACAGACATAGCAGAGCTGGAGAGGGTTCAGAGGAGGGCAACTAAAGTAATAACTGGAATGAGGGATCTACATTACCCTGAAAGGTTATCAAAATTAGGGTTATTCACTTTAGAAAAAAGACGACTGAGGGGAGATCTAATAACTATGTATAAATATATCAGGGGTCAGTAAAGAGATCTGTCCCATCATCTATTTATCCCCAGGACTGTGACTGTGACAAGGGGACATCCTCTGCATCTGGAGGAAAGAAGGTTTGTACACAAACATAGAAAAGGATTCTTCACTGTAAGAGCAGTGAGACTATGGAACTCTCTGCCTGAGGAGGTGGTGATGGTGAGTACAATAAAGGAATTTAAGAGGGGACTGGATTTATTTCTGGAGTGTAATAATATTACAGGCTATAGGTACTAGAGAGGGGTCGTTGATCCAGGGAGTTATTCTGATTGCCTGATTGGAGTCGGGAAGGAATTTTTTTTTCCCCTTAAGTGAGGAAAATTGGCTTCTACCTCACAGGGGTTTTTTGCCTTCCTCTGGATCAACTTGTAGGAAACAGGCCGAACTGGACGGACAAATGTCTTTTTTCGGTCTTATATACTATGTTACTAACTTAATGGTGTCACATCGCAGATTATTATACAACGTATGAAATTGTCCTTTTTGAAGGCGCTGAGCAACAATAAGATGGACCCACTGCCGTCTCCTCTTCCTCCTCAGAGCCCCTAGTTCGCTACAGTTAGGGAACAGTGCTTGGAAGAGGAGACTCTGCCAGGCTATGTGAGGGATGATAATCCATTTTCTATAAACATGTCCTCCATCTTGTGCATATATGGAAAATTACGGAAAGGATGGGGGGGGGGCTGGGGTTCTGTGAATAAACCAAATGTTCTAGCTACAAGGCCAAGGTAAGCAGCTCTCTCGCTCCTCTTATCAGAGTTTGATGTCCAAGAAAGTTATGTTTTGTTTTCTCAGTTTCGGGATGTAGTGCTGAAGAATGTCAACTCTGAGATGAGTTGCGGCAGAAAGGTTTAAATTATTAGAATTTTGATAGTATAGTTCAGAAGTATTGCCTTCTATGAATAATAAATCAAATCATTAGTTTTGATTTCCACCCCCTTGGTGGTGTGCCAGATTTTTCTATGATTGTCTGTAATGTTTTAAAGATCTATACTTGTATGTAATAAAGTAGAGAAAATCTGTTTCAGCAGTGTGTCTGTGTCAGCTCTCTGAGCGCTCATAAAGAAAACTTCAATTGGGACCCCGACAATTATAGAGGTGGGGGTTTTGCCCCAACAACTACTGAGTGACCAGAAGAAGACGCTTAAATGGGTATACGCTGCCACAGACCCTGGATCACTAGCCTTGGACCAGTGTACCAGCCTTCTGAGAGAGAGAGGGACAGCTAGCTCAGGCCTTTCCTCAGCACCAAACCCTTCTTCTGCCAGGGACGAGACTGGAGAAGCCAGCCCAATGCCTCGCCTGTATTGTTTTGCACCTGAATTCCTCCAGTAAAGAAGCACCCTGGTTACAGCAGACCCTGACTCTCTGGACTTATTTCCCACTGGGGTGCATCACGCCTTACCACCCCTTCCAGAGAGCAGCAACACGTGGTGACACCTCAACGGTGTCCGGGAGACCCGGCATATCGCTGGGGCCACCCCAAACCCGGCCACTGCATATGTATATTACGGTCCGCAAAACACGGATCCGCAAAAACATACGGATGACTTCTGTGTGCATTACATATTTTGCGGAACGGAACAGCTGGCCACTAATACAACAGTCCTATCCTTGTCCGTTATGTGAACAATAATAGGACATGTTCTATTTTTTCGTGGAACAGACAAATGGAAACGGAAGACAGGCGGAGTAACTTCCGTCTTTTTTGTAGACCCATTGAAATGAATGGTTTCGCATACGGTCCGCAAAAAAAAAGGAACAGACACGGAAAGAAAATACGTACATATGCATGAGCCCTAACTTTTTCTGGGGCGGCTGATCCATCGTGCTAGTTTTATACCAGGCCCAGTATATTTACACTAGATAAAGCCGCCAGGGACAAGATATTACAAAGGACGCTCCATGCAGCAGAGGTCTACACGTGGAGGAGACGGGGATGTGACTGGTATTAGATGCGGCGTAAGACTCGCCGGGTGGAATGTGCTCAGCCTCAGGCTACGGTAAAATAGATGATGACATCTGGAGGAATCCTACAAATGAATGAGATTAATAAAATATCTTACATACACAGCGGCAGCTAATTAATCACAATTACCGATCTGTCATGTCTAGAGTGTAGTGATGTAATCAGTGCATGCCCGGACCTGAAAATGAACATTAGAAGATCCTCAAAGTTTAACTCTTCAAGGGGAATTCCACTTTTCTATTAGTAGAACTTATCTGGTTTATTAGAGGATTATGTCTTTAACGAGAGAGGGGGGGTGTCCCTGACTAGTTCTCCTGTAGCGGCGCTGGAGAAAAATGTAACACTTTCGGCTGGACTTGCCCACAGACAGGGCCGCAGTGGGACTGAAATGCAGCCCTGGCATTTTAAAACACACAAATCCAGTTGCTGTGTGGTGAATGTGAAATATGTTTGTGCGCCACCAGCCCTAGTGCTAATGATATATTTGAATGGATATTACATTCATCACTACCAAACATACAGGAGTATATAGTACTATATACCTGTTATATCCAGTAGTTTGTTATCAAACCTAGATGTTTCCTTATCTTCTTTATTGGCAGATGCCATGATGACATCTTTCAGCCGCTTTGCAGAGTTTACCATCCTCACTTTTCCATCATTCACCCCCCTCCTGGTGCCCCAAAAGTGTTATCCTGCTGCTGCCCCCAATACTGTGCACCCCAATGTCCCCAAGTACTATACCAGAGAAATAACAGTATCACACAGATAGTCCGCATCGAACTAATAGTGCTTTCAAAAGTCCCCCCAATAGTAATTCTCTCCAAGAGTGTCTTCATAAGTAAATGTGCCCACTATAGTGATAATGCCCCCCATTATTAGTAGTGTCCTTCATACTGTGCCCAATAATAATATTACTTCCCACAGTACAACCAGTAGTAATAATGCCCCATAGTGCCCTCTGTAGTGAAAAGGAACTCTAAAGTGCCCCTAGTAGTAACAAGGGCCCCTAAAGTGGCCCACTATGTTTTGGCCTAGCGACGACCCATGAGCTGTTGGCCCACTCCGGCATCGGCCTACATAGAATCGGCTCGAATGGCGGTCAACCCTGCCCACAGATTACATGACGATCATTAAAATTCTGCTGGTTGCAGTTTAGCTCCCGCTAGTGTCAGATGTAACCAGATGTAGCTGGGCTCTGCTTCTGGAAAAGTTATATAGAGGAGAACTCAAAAAAAAGAAGGTTTGGCGCCACATGAGAAGAGTGTGGGACCGTGATTCGCATGAGGTGCTAGATCTGAGCGCTGAGGGTCTGTGTGGGGTATAGACTGGGACCTGGTCACCTGGAGAGGTGAGCTTCTTCTCCTGCAGGAGAGGTAGAAGGCACTGAAGGCTTCAGTAAAGTGGTGTACCTGAGGTCAGGAGATATGTCTGGGCCTGTGTGCAGTTGAGGAGAGGGGCCACTTTCCAAGATTGTGAGGAACTAGGATGACGAAGGGGTGACGTAGTAGGAGACCTTGGGAGTCAAGGCCAAGGTGGGAAGGCTGACCTACTGTTGGAGATGGTGAGTGAATATGGAGTAGACCCCAAGTACGGTCCCGTTGTCCCGACTGGAACGTCCTCCCAGACGGTGACTTTGAAGTAAAGTGTGAGTGGACACGATTGCTGTTGGATGAACAGTGGATGCTGGGAACTCGGCGGAAGAGGGAAAGGGACCTGAGAAAGGTTAGGCACGCTGTTCCGGGTGCTGGGAGGTGTTATGGATGGGGGTATAGCCAAGAATAAATAGGGCATGGTAGGCGAAAAGGGGCCTGGGGACGAAGCTGGAGCATAGAAAGGGGGCTTGACCAAGTGTAAATGGGGCATGATATGTGAAAATGGGTAAATGATTATGGCTATGTCAAACCCCCCCACACCCAGAGGGCAGCTTTTAAACCTTGGCAAGTAAGTTTAAAATTCACAGAGCATGCCAATTTCTAACAAGATTTTGTTAAAATATTGTCCACTTTGCTGCTACTGTAAATTCTGCAGATATTCCAACTGCAAATCCAGACAGAAAATCCTCCAAGTATCTGCCATGTGTGAACATACTCTAATTTGGTCATTCTGCACCATTAAGAAATTGTGCCACTTTATATGTACTAAAACCAAGATTTCCTCATATTCTATAAAAAAAATCTTAGTTTACCGCACAGCGAAACTGTAGATTATGCCTGCCCCAATGTACTAAATCAGACAACCGAGTCTGGAAACTGTAAGGACTAGTGCGCCACCTGCTGGCCTTGTGTGTGTACCTCATCATACTGTATATGCCTCACAGTGCTAAGGACCATGACGATAGGATTCATGTCCGTGGTACAGTGCGGTGTCCGTTTTTCATCCATTACACTGTCCATGATCCATCCGTGTTCGATCCGTGCTTCCAACATAGTGAGTCCGCGTGTCATCCGTGTTTAACGGACACTGCTAGGCTAAAAATGTTGCCATCGATCTGTGAAAAACACAAACCAAACACCAAAAATGGCTGCAACCCAAAAATGCATAAACTATTAAAAAATAAATGTATCTATCCCATATGGTGAACACTGTAACGGAAAAGAATAAAATCAAAATGGATTCGTCATTTTTTTCGTTGCTTCACCTTCCGAAAAAAAAAATATAATTAAAAGTGATCACAAGGTCATACACTCCTCAAAATCATCAATCAAAACTACAAGTTGGGCCCGCAAAATATGAGAGCTCACACTGCTCTGGAAATAGAAAAAAAATGCATCGCCATATTCTGACTTTTTTATAAGTTTTTTTTCAGTATTAAAACACCAAAAAAGCTATATAAATGTGATATCGCTGTAATCGTACTGCCCCAGGAATCAAGGAAACTGGTCAGTTTTAGCGCATGGAGAATGCCGTAAAAATGAAACCCATAAAACTATTGTGCAATTGCGTTTTTTTTCCAGTTGTACCACATTTGGAATTTTTCTCCCAGTTTCCCACTACTTCATGAGCAACATTAAATGGTGATATAAGAAAGTGCAACTTGTCCCACAAAAAACAAGCCCTCGTATGTCTATGTGAACAGAAAAATAAAAACGTTATGGCTCTGGAAAGGTAGAGAGTGTAAAACGCAAACACGGAAAATTGGCGAGTTCTCATAGGGTTAAGGAGCTGGAATGGGGTTAAGCTTTAATAACCAGACACAGCCACTAGTAAAAAATAAAATAAAAAATACAGAGCTGTACAGTGATGCTCCACCCAGCATTGCGACCCTTCAAACTGCTGCTCGGCAGGATGCTGAGAGTCAGATCTCTAACAATCTGAACATCAAGTTTCTTACGAATATTGCACCCGATCGTAGGTGTCCCGTTGCCGCATATTTACTTCAATGGGTCCGCAAATCCGGAGATGCATAACTGGCTCACGGAATGGAACACTACGGAGTGCTTCCATGGGGTTTCATCCAGTACTTCTGTTCCGGAAAAAGATAGAACATATCCTATCTTTTTACAGAACGGGAGGATCATATTCAAGTGAATGGGTCCGCGATCCACTGCGCCTGCCCCACAATTTGCGGGCCGCAGCACAGCCACGGGACACACGTGTTTGTGTGCAATAGGCCTTAGTCCTGATGGACCACATTAACCTCTTTTAACCATTTTTTTAGTTTGGGACGTATAGTGACCCCTCAGTCCAAACCCATGACACAACTAGGGTTGACCTACCTGGTGCCTTTCTCCCATGCCGCCTCCGTTCTGATCCCCTATCTGATACATTTCACAATAGCCGCCACTGTCTTACACTCTCCCGTGCACAGCGCTGAAAAATATCACACACGACCCCTCCCCCCTGCTGTCAGATGGTCACAGTTCCTGCGTAATTGACGCTAATGCATACGGGGTATTTTGGGCCATGCTGCAGCGCCCTGTATAATGGGTGCCGCTAACCTGTACAGGGTAAAAACAAGGTGCCACAATACTGCACCAGTACTGTGCCCCCGTCATTCCCAGAATCAGTTGGGGTCCCAAAGGACGGACCTCGTCCTCCACTAATCATAAAGTGATGACACATCCCCCTAGCAATATGGGAAGATGGGAATACATCTTCCAAGGGGTTGCCTGGGTGAAAAAAATAGAAACGTCTGAAAATTCCATAAAGTTTTTCTAAAAAATGTATACCTCGCCGCTCCCATTCCAGTGGTTCCTGTTCCCCTTTCCTGGCTTCTTTCAATACGCAGGAAATGGTGGGGATTGGTGAGGCACGATTAAAAAAAAAAAAAATTTACAACATTTTGAGGCTTTTATTGCACAGACAACCCCATTAATTGGGGGGGGGGCAGATTATTCATCGCAATCAATCAGCCTTTTATCAATGGTTGTCATGGTAACTGCTCATAAATAAGCAGAGAATATATTATCAATATCTCCATTCATAGGGTCCGAAAGCATGAAAGTGATCTCTTCACCTTTTAATACCTGACTCATTATATTATATTGTATATATACAATACTCACAAAAAGTTAGGGACAATTAGCTTGTGGGCGAAATTTCAGGATAAAAGTAAAATGCACTCTGACCTTTAGGGTTCATTCACACAGCCGTTGTTTGGCCGTTCCGTGCATTGGGGGCCGCAATTTACATATATGCACATACACACTATATATTATACATATATGCACATACACACTATATATTATATACATATATGCACATACACACTATATATTATACATATATGCACATACACACTATATATTATATACATATATGCACATACACACTATATATTATATACATATATGCACATACACATTATATATTATACATATATGCACATACACACTATATATTATATACATATATGCACATACACATTATATAGTATACATATATGCACATACACATTATATATTATACATATATGCACATACACACTATATATTATATACATATATGCACATACACATTATATATTATACATATATGCACATACACACTATATATTATATACATATATGCACATACACACTATATATTATATACATATATGCACATACACATTATATATATTATATACATATATGCACATACACACTATATATTATATACATATATGCACATACACACTATATATTATATACATATATGCACATACACATTATATATTATACATATATGCACATACACACTATATATTATACATATATGCACATACACACTATATATTATATACATATATGCACATACACACTATATATTATATACATATATGCACATACACATTATATATTATATACATATATGCACATACACACTATATATTATATACATATATGCACATACACATTATATAGTATACATATATGCACATACACATTATATATTATACATATATGCACATACACATTATATATTATACATATATGCACATACACACTATATATTATATACATATATGCACATACACATTATATATATTATATACATATATGCACATACACACTATATATTATATACATATATGCACATACACATTATATATTATACATATATGCACATACACACTATATATTATACATATATGCACATACACATTATATATTATATACATATATGCACATACACACCATATATTATACATATATGCACATACACACTATATATTATATACATATATGCACATACACATTATATATATTATATACATATATGCACATACACACTATATATTATATACATATATGCACATACACATTATATATTATACATATATGCACATACACACTATATATTATACATATATGCACATACACATTATATATTATATACATATATGCACATACACACTATATATTATATACATATATGCACATACACATTATATATTATATACATATATGCACACACACTATATATTATACATATATGCACATACACATTATATATTATATACATATATGCACATACACACCATATATTATACATATATGCACATACACATTATATATTATATACATATATGCACATACACACCATATATTATACATATATGCACATACACACTATATATTATATACATATATGCACATACACACTATATATTATATACATATATGCACATACACACTATATATTATATACATATATGCACATACACATTATATATATTATATACATATATGCACATACACACTATATATTATATACATATATGCACATACACACCATATATTATACATATATGCACACACACTTTCTCAGACGTCACATGATACATTTCAACGCAACTGAAGCCGAAGTAATGGTGTAAAACCTACAGCACATTTATTGCTGCGCTTCTCTGACGATTTTGACCTCTGTGTCACGCCGTAGAAGTCGCGGCGCCCTTTACTGCGCATGCTCTCTGTCAGACAGTCGCATGGAACAAACATGGCGCTGTGCGGGAGGTCATTGCTCCTCGCCCGGTACCGGACAGGTGAGCCCAGGGATGCTCGGGGGCGAGTGGACGTAACGGGACGTGGATGTTATGTGCTGTCATAGGGCAGACGTACGGCATGTGTAATTCTACTGCTTCCTGTGTATTGTGTATATATGTACTCTATATATATGTCAGTGCTGTCATAATACTAGTTATAGCAGGTGAGTACAGTACTTTTTCTCCTTGGGGTCTGTTCACACAGTGGATTTTTCCATTCGGATTTCAGCCCAAATTCTTTCCTGATTCCTCGTTTCTCTCCTCCCGTTATTGGCCATGTCACTACATCGCGTGCGGATCCATGTCCTGTACGCCTCCGTGTGAACACGCCCTACAAAAGGGGCGGAATTTCCGCATCAGGTTTTCTGCCGATTTGTCGTGTTATTCGCCCTCCGCTCTGCAAAGAGTGAAATGGACTATGAAAGTCCGCAATGCGAGCAGACCGGCCGTGGACTTACAGTCTGGCAGTGGCTACGATCACATCCATGTTGGCGCTACTACGTTTTTTTTCTTTGTGCAATTTCACGTCGGGAGGTCTGCAGCATGTCTGCATTTTGTGAACGTCCCCTGAAGGGGGGTAGTCCACGTAGAGGAGAGCCCCTGAGAGTGAGCTGAATGCAGCGCTTCCGGTGTATCCTCCCTGTACGTTTCATCTCAGCTCACAGTTATCGTCACTTCTCTCCTCCTTACAGGAATTTTGACCCCTGCCAGACTCCTTAGCGATGGGGAGCCTACAGCTTTCAAGCCGCCCGTTAAACCATTAATCATAGATAAGAGAGCGTCACAGGAATCCCAGAAAAGGTGAGTGTACGGCAGGGGTTTCCAAACCTGGGATAACTACAACCCCCAACATAACTTTTGTAGTAGTGAAATGAATATTTAAAGGGATTTTCAGTGACTTTACTATTGATGACCTGTCCTTAGGATAGGTCGTCAGTATCAGATCAGTGGGAGGTCTGACTCCTAGTGCCTCTGGCGGTTGTCAGCTGGTCCTTGGGGGTGCTGGGAGTCAGACCCTGACCAGTCTCATATTGATTGTCTATTCAATAAATGCCACCAAAAAAATGCCTTATTTTTAATTTCGTCATGTGACGGATCGGGCACAGTGTCACAATGCAGCCTAAGATTTCACATTGGCTCCTCTATGGTCAGAGCTGTTTCCTGGTCCCGGTTTAAGCTTCTAGGGGTGTATTCACATGTTGCAGAACTCCATGCGCTTGCTACAGAAAGAACGCCATTCAGATGAATAGAGTTAAAGGGGTTGTTCGGGTTCAGAGCTGAACCCGGACACAACCCAATCTGCACTCATTCAACAGGAATGAGTGAAGCATCGGAGCTAGAGTTGAGCGAACTTGTATTTTAAGTTCAGCGTCCAAAGTTCGGGTTATCGAAGCATCCCGTTATGGATTCCGCTACCACGGACCATAATGAAATTTGGAATCCATAAGGGGATTCTTCGATGAACCCGAACCTTGGACAACACTAAGGACCTGGGGTGACGTCACCGTCATGTGATCAGTGCAGGGGGCGTGGCTCAGTACTGGATTGGATAAGAGGTAGTAAAGGGCCTGGTATAATGATCATGTGACATGCGGGGCGGAGCTCCTGTGCTCTGTGTGGAGGAGAAGAAGGAAGTAGAGCAGTAAAGGACGGTTGTGCGAATTTGGATTCCAAATTCCGTTATGTTCCGTGGTAGCGAATCCATAACGGGATTCTAAGATAACCCGAACCCGAACTTTGGATGCCGAACTTAGTTCGCTCAACTCTAATCGGAGCTTTTCACGCTCCAATGCTCTCCTCTGCCCTGTGCTGAATCGGGCAGGGCAAAGCAATTTTCTTGAGATCCGGTGACGTACTGGGCCCTCCATGGGCAAATTAGGCAGAGGCGTCCGCCTAGCAGTGAGCCCGGCGTCATCACAGAAACTAACGGGTGGTCTCTAGCGCTGCCCTAGCCTTTTTACAGGTTAGGGCAGTGCTAAAGACCACCTATTAGAGTCGGTGATGTCACCGGGATCACTGCTAGGTGGAAGTCTCCGCCTAGCAGTGTCCAAATGTAAACAAACAGCCCTTACCCTGCTCAATGCAGCGCGGGGCAAGGGAGAGCATCGGCGCGTGGAAATTAGTGCAGATCGGGTTCAGAGCTTAACCCGGACAACCCCTTTAAGTTTCAGTCACTGCTACAAAACTGCAACGTGTTTTCATCCGAACGTTTCCACCCTGACTCCAAGAGTATCCTCATTGCCTTCCTTTGAAATTGGTCCTCGAGTGAGTGTGCACTATGGGGGAGTAATCCTTGAAGACTGGCTTTTCTTATGTCAGCCTTAGTAAGATGCGGGCTGGAGTAAGAGCATCTTCAGGCAATGCGTTGCTCTCCCGTGGTGCCCCCCGACAGCATGGCGGCTGCTGCTGTAATCCAGCGTGTGGTGAATGCATATAATTCCACATTTTTACTTCTTGCAGGTTTCTGAGCCCAGAATTCATACCCCCTCGAAGCAGGAAAAACCCTCTGACGTACTATGTGGAAAGACAAGACATGATCGAGAGGAGAAAAGTCCTCAACATTCCCGAGTTCTACGTAGGTGCGGGAAACGTTAGATGACTAAGAGTTCAGATTGCCAGTATGTTAGATGGGGGAGGCCTCACCGCGGGGCACGGAGAGGTCGGTTTGCCCTGATTGTGCCAGGCTACGGCCCAGAGAAATCCAAGCCATCCATTAATGCCCTGGTGTCAGGTACTGCCATGGACTTGGCTTAAAGGGGTTATCCGAGCCTGGAAATGCCCCCCATAGGCCCGGGCCCCTCACACTGATTCTACTTACCTGGTTCTCCACGTTGCTCCTGGTCCTCGCACGGCCGCCGCTACTTCTTATCATCCGATGTCGAGGGTAGCCAATGGCAGGCGGGACGAGCCTCCCTAGCATCGCGCTGGGACCCCCTCTGATCATGAGAACTGGGGCCCCTTACCCCCTGCAGCTCCCCTAAATAGAACCATGCTTTAATTTCTATGGGAGTTACGGGACTATACAAGTACAGCGCTCGCCTATCTCCGGAATTCCCATAGAAATAAATGGAGCTCTGTTCTTTTCAGGGGGGCCCTTGTTCTCACAATTGGTGGGGGTCCCAGTGGAAGTGGTAGCCCGTGCTTGCACAATATAAAAAAAAGCGCTGGCCTAATTGGTGGCTGGGACCATGGGAGTGCACATAGGGTGGTGCTTTTCTCTGTAGTGTGCAAGCACGACCACCACTGATGCATTGCAGGGTGGTCGTAACTATGGAAATGAGCGGTGTTTAATGTGATGGGAAAATGAATCCAGCCAAAGGAGGCAATATGGACAATCCCAATACATTAGTAAGTGCCTTCTATTAACTTTCTCTACATGATAAATGTCACTTACTGAAGTGACAACCCCTTTTTAATCAAGTTATATAGATAATGATAGTAATCATTTTTCTCTCCCCTCATTAGGCAGCATTCTTGCCGTTACAGTGGCAGATCGTCATTCAAACGGAAAGAGCAGCAGATTTGTAGGAATCTGCATAGAAAGATCTGGGCACGGCCTGGGAGCCACCTTTTTGCTGCGAAATATTATTGACGGACAAGGTTGGTAGTGATCGCAATCTTTTTAGGTTCTCGTTTGTACTTCTACACTTAAATAGGAAGCAAGTATTCCGTTTATATGGAGAGCACTTCTAAGCAGTCCTCTGATTATCTTGACAGGCAGGATTACAATGCCAGATAGTAAGATAACACAGGGCTTGACGAATCCCAGGTCGCCTGGGAGGATGAGCCCCAGGTGGGAGTTGTAGTGATGTGGGGACTGCAGAGGCTGAGCGCCAGCTGGGGGTTGTAGTGCTCAGTAAAGTGTCATGGTGCCCGCTGTGTTTATGCCCTCCAGACCCCTCTGCCCTCCCCTGTGGACCCTGTAATCCTTGTAAGGGTTTCCACATGTCATGGCGGCCGCCAGGGGTGATCACTTGGATGCTGGCAGCATCTGACGTGTCATATATCCAATTAAAGAGGGGAAGCACTATGGGGGGCCCTATATACTGGCACATTATGGGGGGCCCTATATACTGGCACATTATAGGGGGCACTGTGAAGAGGGGAAGGACCACTATGAGGGCCCTATGTACTGGCATGCATCATTAGTTGGCTGTATGGAGAAGTGGGGGGGGGGGGGGAGCAGCACTATGGTGGCATCTACTGGGGGCTTTATGACGCGGCTCCGTCTGGCTACTAACTTTTTTAGCTGGCTCCTAGATTCCAAGGAAATTTGTCAAGCCCTGAGATAACACCTCTATATAGATATCTCAGGATCCACCATTGACAATAGGTGCTGTCACATCTACTCCCCATTCTTTGTATGGCGACTTCTGCACACGGCACAGAGCATGCCCACAACACTCTCCCATAGAGGTCAATGAACATTTCCTAATAATCATGGACATAAAATAGAATATGTAAAATCTACAAGAATAACATAAAAACAGATTGGGGGGAAAATGAATATTTAAGGGGGTTGACCAACTTATTTTTTTGTTATTTGGATGTTTCTATGCAAAGGTAAGGGGTTTTCCATTCGCTTACATCATCCCCAGTGGCCCTGATCTCCTAGTTAGCTGTGGGTCACTTGACTTGTGATGTCAGCTTCTTTCCCTGCTCTGACGTTCTGTGCACAAGCCTGAGGGAGCAGGAGGAGCGGCTCTGCCTCTGTGGGAACGTCACTGTGGGCTGTGGTGGTTGGAGAAACAAGCGATGGCCTCCACACTGCCCGATCTGCTGGCCACACCCCCTGCACTGCCCGATCTGCTGGCCACACCCCCTGCACTGCCCAATCTGCTGGCCACACCCCCTGCACTGCCCAATCTGCTGGCCACACCCCCTGCACTGCCCAATCTGCTGGCCGAGTTGTCTGCCCTGTGTCGCCCCTCCCACTGGATTTGTCCACAAAGATTAACCCCTTCTACCATCAGCAGCACAGACTCGGGGTTGGAGGCCCTGCCTCACGTACTGAGCAGCTACAGGGTTTCCTCTTCTCCAGGCATGGAAGAGACAAATGCTGTGCACAGGATCTACCCTCCCTCCTCACTCTGCAAACACAGACCGAAGGAGTTCTCTCCTCTGTACTCTTCTGCTTGCTGTGAAGTGTCTGCAGAGCATTGCACAAGAAGAGGTAGGGGAGAGTTCCTGTGTGCATCAGCAATGTCATTCTACTGAACAGCTGGGACTTGTAGTCCTACACATCATACAAGATAAGTGTCCCAGTAGTCAGACTGCAGACAGGGTATCACTTTTATTCACTCCCTTTGCAGAGCAGGGGGAGGGGAAAGGCAGTCTTTACTTACACACACAAATATTCATGAGGAAAACCTCAGAGATTGTTGTTACACCCCCACAGCTCTGCAACTGCAGGTCAACAAAAGGGCCAGGACAGAACTAGGTAAAGCTCGCTTAGCTTACGCCTTTATTACTCACCATCAGAGTTACAGTGCTTTTTTTTTTTTTTTACATAACTCAGACAACCCCTTTAAAGGGATTCTGTCACCACCTATAAGCCCTGTGAGCTAAACATATGCTCATGTCCAGGGTAGCATTCTGATTTCTAAGGTGGCCTTATAAAAGCTATTTCTGGCTTTATTCTGCGAAAAAACAGGTTTTACTAACCTGTCAATCATTGAATTAAGGTGCCCAAGGGGAGGTCTGTGGATGCATGGTGCCCGGCTGCACCCATCGCCGCCTTCCTAGCGTTCAGCCCAGCCTACTACTCCTCTGGTTCGCCTCTCTCTCCCTCCTTCCGATGCCGCGTGGGCGCACAGGCTCAGCCTGATGCGCCCGTGCAGACTGCTGCCATCGGCTTCTTCTTGCGAAGTGCGCATGCGCCGGCACTTCGCTCAACCCTGGGATGACCTGAACACTGGCTGAGCCTGTGCGCACACGCGGGATCTCACAGAGGGAGGGAGAGGCGACACAGAGGAGTAGTAGGCTGGGCTGAACGCTCGGATGGCAGCACTGGGCACGAACAGCGATGGGTGCGGCCGGGCACCATGGATCCACGGAACTCCCCTTGGGCACCTTAATTCAATGATTGACAGGTTAGTAAAACCTGTTTTTCCGCAGAATAAAGCCACAAATCTCTTTTATGGGGCCACCTTAGAAATCAGAATGCTACCCTGGACATGAGCATATGTTTAGCTCACAGGGCTTATAGGTGGTGACAGAATCCCTTTAAGTAAATGGGTAAAAAGGTCTACCTGAAACATTCCCTTTAGGCTACATGCATACGAATGTTGTTTGTTTCCGTTAAATTTTTTTTGTGGATAGGATGCGGACCCATTCATTTCAATGGGTCCGCAAAAAATGAGGATAGCACACGGTAGCACCACAAAAAAAATAGAACATGTCCTATTCTTGTCCGTTTTAGGCATTATTACAAGGTATCTGCAAAAAAAAAAAAAAAACGGATGGCATACAGATGTCGTCCGTTTCTTTTTTTTTTTTGCAGACCGCAAAACACGTTTGCTTGTGTGCATGTAGCCTTAATATGATATTCTTTATAACATACTGTATGTTGGGATATGTTACAGCTAAATTCTCCTCACAGATCTGTCCTTGTTCTGTAGGTGTAGAAATAAGGTACGAGTTGTACAACCCCCTCATCCAAGACCTCCAAGTCCTAAAGCTGGAAAAGAGAGTGGATGACAAGTTGCTCTACCTGCGGGACGCCCTCCCTGAATACAGCACTTTCGATGTTAATATGAAGCCAGTCATTTCCCACAACTCAGAAGTTCCCTTGAACCAGGTGAGCAACTGTACCTGAGCACTCGTAGGTACTGAGTGTCACCATGGGGGGGGTTACATGTTCCTGAAAATGTCCTGCCTATGAAACCCGGAGAGATTGGCCGGTCACAAGGCGCATTACACTGGCCACAATCTAGTGCATATTCACATGGGACATGATCGTTGTGATGGGTTCCCATTAGAGGGTTTTCCAGGATTCTCAGGCCAGGTCATCAATATCTGACCAATGGCAATAACCAGAAGTTGGACGCAAATACTTATTATTGCTGAAGTTATGATGTGCGAGAGCTGATTTCTATATATTGGAGAATAGCATAAAAGCATAAATACCAAATTCTTAAAGGGGGTTCTAACACAAGACCGTTACTAATGTATTGTGATTGTCCATATTACTTCGTTTGCTGGCTGGACTCATTTTTCCATCACATTATACACTGCTCGTTTCCATGGTTATGACCACCCTGCAATCCATTAGCGGTGGTCGTGCTTGCACACGGTGGGAAAAAGTACCAGCCTCTCTGCTGGGGCCTCACATAGGTTGGTGCTTTTTCCTATAGTGTGAAAGCACGGCCACTGCTTTTGTATTGCAGGGTGGTCGTAACCATGGAAACGAGCAGTGTATAATGTGATGGAAAAATGAGTCCAGCCGGCAAAGGAGGCAATATGGAGAATCACAATACATTAGTAAGTGCCTGGTATTAACTTCCTGTACATAATAAATGCTATTGGCTGGAGTGAGAGAACCCCTTTAAGGCTACCTGCACATGGATGGGGGTTTACAAACGCCAGTTTCTGTGTACGGATTTCTCTGCATTTCCACACCTAGCTCCGCACATGTTACTTGTAGATTTTGTTGCAGTTTTGCCCTGATCTCACTCTTTGCATTGCAAATATATGAATAGTGTACATCAGATTTGTCAGATCTCATTCACTTTGCTGTGGTACTGAAAGAAGAAGGTATATTCCTGCATCCAAT
Source organism: Bufotes viridis (assembly GCA_033119425.1). Classification (NCBI taxonomy): domain Eukaryota; kingdom Metazoa; phylum Chordata; class Amphibia; order Anura; family Bufonidae; genus Bufotes; species Bufotes viridis. Next base: position 39,840,003 of record CM065592.1, on the reverse strand, counting down.
TTCCAGCAAGCCCCCATTCTGCAGGGATGACTTACCTGCTTCTTGGCTCCCCCGGGTTTCCTAGATGTCAACATCTGGTTTGACATCTCCGCAGCCAATCACAGGCTGCGGTGGTGTCAGGCTTCCCTTGCAACCATTTGTCAAGACGCAATGAGAGCCTGACACCAAAGCCTGTGATTGGCTGTGGTTAACACCAACCCCACCCCCATTTTTTTTTTTTTAACAACCCCTTTAAGCAATCTGCTAGAATGAGTAGGTTCATTAACAAGTCTAATGCTGGGCCTTTACTTTGTCCTCCATAAGATGCAAGTGAAGATGAGGCCACGACCTTGGTCCAAACGTTGGGAACAGGAAAAACACAACATTAAAGGGATCAACTTCGATTACTATCTTCTGGAGAAGCACAAGGAGAGAGCCAAGAAGTCTGCCAGGCCGTGGGACAAGTTTGACATGTTGAAGGAATACGACACCAGCAAAATAGAAAAGGCGATATTAGAGGAAATCAGCCAAAAACTATCACAGTCTGATGGCAGAACCAGCTGAGGGCTAGAAACGGTGCGGAGATTATTATATGTATCATGTGAATAAATGGTTTATACAGACCTTGCCTTTTCCAGTGACTGGATACAGGGGTGCTGCATTAATTCAGGAGGCTCGGGATCACCATTGTAAGGATTGTTTATCCCCTATTCGTATATCTTGATACAAACTCTTTAATCAGCGTGTAATGTAACGTTCTGTGTTGTAACACTTTGGCCCACAACTACTAAGGAGATAATTGGAGTGATTTGTGCCCACTCTATTACCCTCGATGCAAAATGATGTAAACTACGTCATTTGTGTGTAAGGATGTATGGAGCAGGTTCACGAGCTGAGCCCGCTCCATACACGATGGGTGTAAGACAGCTGCCTCCTAGGTTCAATGACTGGGAATGGTCATTTACCCCTCAGATGCTGTGACAATAGCGCCCATGCCATCTGAGAGCATAGAGGGAGCGGCTCGCTCTGTTCTCCGGTCCCAGCCCCCATTGTGGAAGCGCAATCCAAATAGATACTACGGCAGCCTGGGGCTTTGTGAAGGCTCCTAGCTCTGCCATAGCAATCTGCGTATGAACAGAAAGCCTTTATAAAATTCCACAGCCTGCCATAGTATTTGTCTGAAAATGTCCAAACTACTAAAAAAAAAAAAACTTTATCGCGCGAAGTGAACGCTGTAATGAAATAAATATAACAGTCTATTTGCTGCTTTGTAGTCACAAAGAATATAAAGTGATCAAAAGGTATCACTGTAATCATGCCGACCCGAAGAATAAGGCTGTCTAGTCATTTTAAACATACAATAGATGCAACCCCCCCGAAATAATATTTTGGTCCCATTTTTCAATAAAAGATAACAGTAAATTAAATGGTTCCTTTAAAGAATACAATTTGTATCACAAAAAATAAGCCTTTATACGAATATGTGAATGCAAAATGTAAAACAAGTTGAAAGGTGGAGCAGAAAAAAAGTGAAAATTGGCCTGGTTTTTAAGGGGTTAAAAAAAGGTGCACAGCTGAACAAGTAATGAAATTTCATCTATGCCTGTTATGAGCAGATCTACATTTGCATCAAAGTTTGCACCACTTGCGGACCACCCGATCATCCCTCCCGCACATTCTTCTCCAGCCCTAGCCATGGGAGCCGGATGTCTGCAGGGTCTTAACAGACCCAGATTAGCTCTGCAGTGAGAGCGTTGTAAACCTCCTGGGGCTGTACCCCCCCTTGGAACTGGAGCTGAGGCTTCATTCACATCTCTGCTCTGAGATCTGGCAGGATGTTCCGGGACAGAGCAGCCTGCCGGATCCTCTACTTCACCACTGGATCCCCAGTGACTGCAAGGGCGGGCCTAAGTCACTCTGTGCACCCTGGCTCCTCCTGCTTCCTCGGCCAGCCTCTCCTCCTCCTTGATTGACAGGGCCAGGTTCCTGCCTGGTCATCTCGCGTGACCCGTGCACAGACTATTACGAGGTGTATCTTATACACTACACCACACAAATGGAGATATGCATATATATTAAAATCATTTAATCTTTATTTAATAAAAAATCCAATAGCAAAAAAGATACAATTAAAAGAATTGGCAGCAAATTCTAGAACTAATGAATCTAGTAACATCACCTTTCGGACTAATAATATCAATTTCAATTATTACTACATAATCCACAAAACCCACTGTCCAGAATACTCATATAAAAAGATGCCAGCACCTAAATCTATAATCAACAGCTAATTTCCTGCTATACTAAATGTGCAGCATAAATAAATAATCCGAAATGCCAGCTAAGCCCAATGTGACACAACTACATACTTAATAATTCATTACCGAAGGTGAAGATTCCTCTCCTCGGCGCGCGTTTCGCGTGGCTTCCTCAGGAGGAGTGATACCTCCTGGTATTACCCTTGGCGTCTTCCTCTTCAGGAGGACTTGCTGACACAGGGGCCGATCTTCCACCCGAATTTAGGGTCGCTACATTCAACGGCATGGCTGTTGAAGCCACCGTACTGAAGGCTCAGGGTTTTTCAGATGCAGTTGTCCAGACTATGATTCGTGCCAGGAAGCCGTCGTCTTCCAGAATCTACCACCGGACTTGGAAGTCCTACTTTTTTTTTAGTTGGATCCCGTTCGTTTTTCTTTTTCGTGACTTTTGGCTTACCTGCAGTTGGGCATGTACTTGGGGCTGGCTCTCTTAACTTGTTGGGGACACAGGACATACCGATACGTCCTGTGTATTTCCGATCACCGCTGCTCGGCGGGCGGTGATCTGAACAAGGTACCTGCTGAAATCATTCAGCAGGTACCTTGGCACAATGCCGAGGGAGTTCCTGTGAACCCCCCCTGTCTCTGCAACCCGCAGGTCAATTCAGACCTGTGGTTTGCAGCGCTTTCTGAAGTTTCAGAAACTTGAAAATGGCATTTTTAAAATGTGTCAGCCGTTTAACCCCTTCCATGCCGCAGTCTGTAGGAACTGCTGTATGCAAGGGGTTAACAGGGAGGGAGCTCCCTCCCTCTCCCATCAGGGGCTGCTGTGCCATTTCAGCCCCCGATTCTTGACGGGATCACAGAGGGAGGGGGCTCCCCATCACTCGCTGCTCTGTTGTGGCAGCGGGAGATGGTTACCATGGCAACTGGATGCCTTGACAGGTGTCCTGCCTGCCATGGTAAGAGTGTAAAATGGTAAGTGTGTAAAAGTGAAAATACAGTACACTATATAGTGTGCTGTATTGTATTATATAGGCTTCAGACCCACTGGATCTTCAAGAACCAAGTGGGTCTGGGTCAAAAAAAATTAAAATAAAAAAACATTTATCACTGAATAAAAATTAAAAAAATAAAATACACTACACGTTTGTTTTCACCGCGTCCACAACAACCTGATCTATGAAACGGTCATGTTACTTTCCCTGTACGGTGAATGCCGTAAAAAATAAAAACTTATGAAATTAAAATTTTGCCCACCTTACTTCCCAAAAAAAGATAATAAAAGTGATCAAAAAAGTCGTATGTACGCCAAAATGGTACCAATCAAACCGCCATCTCATGCCGCAAAAAATTAGCCCCTACCTGAGACAATCACCCAAAAAGTAAAAAAATATGGCTCTCAGACTATGGAGACACCAAAACATATTTTTTTCTCCCTAAAACGCTGTTAGTGTTAAAAGTAAAATAAATAAAAAAAAAGTATAAATATTATGTATCGCTGCGTCCGTAAGAACCTTCTCTATAAAAATCACATGACCTAACCCCTCAGGTAAATACCGTACATTTTTTAAAATAAACAGCTTAAAAAAAGCCATTTTTGTCACCTCACATCACAAAAAGTGTAATAGCAAGCGATGAAAAAGTTATATGCACCCCAAAATAGTGCCAATCAAACCGCCATCTCATCCTGCAAAAATGATACCCCACATAGGACAATCGCCCAAAAAAAAATAAAAAAATATATGTCTCTCAGACTATGGAGACATTAAAACATGATATTTTTTTGGGTTTCAAAAATAATATTGTGTAAAACTTAAATAAATTAATAAAAAGTATACATATTATGTATTGCCACGTCCGTCACAACCTGCTCTATAAAAGTAACATGAACTAGCCACTCAGGTGAACACAGCAAAAAAAATTATAATATAAATACGGTGTCAAAAGCCATTTTTGTCACCTTACATCACAAAAAGTGTAATAGCAAGCGACCAAAATGTCATATGCACCCCAAGATGGTGTCAATCAAACCAACCTATCATCCCGCAAAAATTTAGCCCCTACATAAGACAGTCGCCAAAAAAAAAAAGGCTTTCAGAATGTGGAGACACTAAAAAAATCTTTTTTCAAAAATCTTTTATTATGTAAAACTGAAACAAAACCCCCAAAAAAGTAGTCAGATTTGTATTCTCGCGTCCGTAACAACCTGCTCTATAGAAATAGCACACGATCTAACCTGTCAGATCAACTATGTAACTATCAAAAAAATAAAAACAGTCCCAAAACAGCTATTTTTTTTTTGCAAATTTTCCATTTTAATCTATTTTTCCAGTAACAAAGCAAGGGTTAAAAGCCAAACAAAACTCAATATTTATTGCCCTGATTCTGTAGTTTGCAGAAACACCCCATATGTGGTCGTAAACTGCTGTATGGCCAAACGGCAGGGGGCAGAAGGAAAGGAACGCCATATGGTTTTTGGAAGGCAGATTTTGCTGGACTGGTTTTTTGACACCATGTCCCATTTGAAGCCCCCTGATGCACCCCTAGAGTAGAAACTCCAAAAAAGTGACTTCGTAGGCTACCACCTCTTATCTAATCCAGTACTGAGCCACGCCCCCTGCACTGATCACATGATGGTGACGTCACCCCAGGTCCTCCGTGTTGTCCAAGGTTCGGGTTCATTGAAGAATCACCTTATGGATTCCAAATGCCGTTATGGTCCGTGGTAGCAGAATCCATAACGGGACGCTTGGATAACCCGAACCCGAACTTTGGAAAACGAACTTAAAACAGAAGTTCGCTGAACTCTAATTACTATGTATTATTGAAGTAGAGAAATAGAAACTTGGAAAAAATTTGCAAATTTCCAAATAAATATTTGGTAAATTTCGTATTTTTATACTAAAGAAAAAAAAAACTTTTGACGCAATTTTACCACTGTCATGAAGTACAATATGTGACGAAAAAACAAACTCAGAATGGCATGGATAAGAAAAAGCGTTTTCGAGTTATCACCACATAAAATGACACTGGTCAGATTTGCAAAAAATGACCTGGTCCTTAAGGGGTTAAAGAGCAAGTGTCAGCTCTCTTCATTCTTTTTCAGTGAAATCTAGCTTCGCTTTCGGTGGTTCGAACTTTTCAGCAGGGCGTGGCACATTCTGCACCCCCTTTCCGTCCTCCATCGGATCCTTGGGATCTTAATCTAGTGCTCAAGGCTCTCCAATCTTCTCCGTTTGAGCCTTTGCAGCAGGTGTCGCTGCACTTCCTGTCTTATAAGGTGACTTTTTTGGTTGCAATTACTTCTATCCATAGAGTGTCGGAACTCGCGGCTTTGTCATGTCGGTCGCCTTTCCTGATCCTCCATCAGGATAAGGTGGTCCTTCGCCCTGTGCAGTCTTTCCTGCCGAAGGTGGTGTCGACTAGAGATTATTCTTCATTTTGTCCGGACCCGTCTCATCCTCGGGAACAGTCGCTCCATACTCTTGATCTGGTGCGTGCAGTGCGTATCCATCTGTCCCAGACGGCATCTCTCAGGCGGACAGATAATGTTCATGATTCCAGAGGGGCCGAGAAGAGGGCTGGCAGCGTCAAAGACTTCCATTTCCAGATGGATTAGTTTGGCTATTGTGGAAGCATACCGCATTAAGGATCGGGCCCCGCCTTTCCGGGTGACTGATCATTTGGCTCGGGGAGTGGGAGCATCTAGGGTTATGCATCACAGGGCTTCGGTCCTTCAGGTGTGCAAGGTGGCAACCTACTCGTCTTTGCATACTTTTTCTAAGTTTTACAGGGTGCACACCTTTGCATCTTCTGACGCTTCTTTGGGGCGTAGAGTTTTGCAAACAGTGGTGCTCGGATTGGCGGGGGGACGGGACGGGGTACTGGTGTGGAACGTCCCATGGTCAATGCCTGTGTCCCCCAATGAGACGGATGGGAAAAATAGATTTTTGTACTTACTGTAAAATCTGTTTCTCTTCCGTTCATTGGGGGACACAGCTCCCACCTTTTTTTTGTTTATGGGCCTTTTCGGGCCTGTGTGGTTCTGGGTTTGCACATAATGTGATTTTCTTATGTCTGGCTTCTCCTACTGCTTTTGCACTAAACTGATTAGCTTGATCCCTGCAGGAAGGGTATAGCTGAAGGGGAGGAGCTCACACTTTTGTGCTTAGTGTCGCCTCCTAGTGGCAGCAGCTATACCCATGGTCAAGCCTGTGTCCTCCAATGAACGGAACAGAAACAGATTTTACGGTGAGTACAAAAACCTAGTTATCCTTTAGTGGTCACAGTTCAGTAATATTCACATTAACAGGATGTGACGAGAATAATCCTTTTGGGTAGCTCAGTAAAAGACTTGCGCTATGACGAGATGCATTTATATACATAAAATGATTTATTCGTTTACAAAACTAAAATTGAACAGATACCAGATCAGGTGACATCTCCTCGAAAAGCAATGTCGAAATAATTTACTATCTAATAAATAAGCCTCATTGTGTCTTGTCCTTTCATTTAGTCACAGGCCTGCAATTAAAGGGGAAGCAGGCCTTGTCTGAATGAATGGAAGAAGCAGGACTCCCAGGCTCACTAAAAGGCATACAACCGTGGGACGGCCATGCCCGTGTTGCGGACCGCAAACCATGTGCACCCCGCATTACGGACCCATTGTCTTCAACGGGTCCGTGATGCACATGAAGATGACCGTGTGCCGGCCGTACCCGTGATACAGTCAGCAATGCACGGCACCGACCTGTTTGAATGGGGTCTGCGATCCGCATCAGACGGTACACACCGCAAAAAAGCAGTGCATGCATTATTTTGCGGTGCGGAGGCCAGGACAGAAAACACACGCAGTGCTTCCGTTACATATCTTCTGGGATTGTGGGGCAATACGGGCACAGACCTGCTACGGTCATGTGCCCTAAAGATAGGACATGGAGGCATGGACCGGGAAGCCATTCCGTGTGCTTCCAGGTCTGTTCCTCCATGCCACAAAAGACAGAACATGTCCTATCTTTCACCACATCTTGCGGATCACGGACTCACTGAAGACAATGGGTCCACACCGCCATGCAGGGTGCACATGGCCGATGCCAGTGTTTTGCGGTCCAACACGGGCATGGCCGTCCCATGTAAAAATAATGGCCGTGTGAAAGAGCTCCAAAGCCAACAGAGATTGGTAATTAAAGGGGTTAAAGTCATACTCAACCCTGCGGCACTGACATCTTCCTGACTGCAGCTGTGACATGGTTGTACTGGATGTCACTGCTGCAGCCAGAAAAAACACTGGCAGGGAGAAGTAGGGAAAGTATGACCCTTTTGTTGGCATTTTATGATATTTACTGCTACGGTCTGAGATTTCATGCATCTCAGATAGCCCCTTAAGGCCCAGTTCACATGGGTGTTGAGGTTTTTGGTTATAAAACAAAACTGATCAGTTGATATGTCCTGTCCATTTGTATGACTCCAAATGCCGTATTGATTTTTTTTAATCACTGATGTCAGTGAGTGAGGACGACGTGTCAGATGGCTGATGCATAGACACAGTTGGGCGGCTCTGTTCGGCAGGTCATACGGTGATACTGTACTGTGCAACAACATCTTCTGCCAGATTCTCAGCTTTTATCTTCAGCAGCAGAGACACAACAACCTCCATGCTTCTCCTGGAAGTACAGACAAAGATTAATAGTGTACATGTGGAGTAGCCATGTTTGAAGATTTATTAGGTGTTCCAAATGACTCAAGTTGCACAGTAAGTAGACAGCAGTGACAATCAAGGTGCACAGTAGTCATACAGATCAAGAAGAAGAATATAATGACCCTGAAAGCAAGATCTGTAGAAACAAGTACTAAGAGTACGCATGTAACAAAGAAAAAAAAATAATGTGTTATTTATTTTTTATATAATAGGAAATAATACAATGTTCTAATATATATGCACTTAAACTTCTGCATACATACTTTTCTTTTATCAGTCAGTCAATCCCTATATGCAGTAGAATGGTATAGCTCATGTATCAATCCTGTGTAGTGTATCCATGGCATCAGTCATGGGACACTCTTCACATCATATAATCCCCAACATTCAGTAAGCAGCAGTGTTACATGACATACATGTGCTGGGTCAGCACACAGGATACACTCATGTGATATGTAAATAGGACTAGTGGTGGAATCCTAATTCATATTGTGGTTATTACAGTAACTACATCACTGTGTATTCATTTGGCTGTCTGTAGGTGATTTGTAAAATGGCTGCCTGTCTCTAGGTGATCTTGTCATGTTAATAAAGTTTAGTGTAAAAAAAAAAAAAATCTACATAAGTCACTGACAGACATTATGAGATACTGCAGTCAGTAATGGTGTATATACTGTTATGTTTATCTACTCAATACACCTACACCTGTCAGATACCTGGGCAGTTAACTGCATTGAAATGGGGACTGAGGACACGGAGTGGTGTCAGAACACAGTGATCATACCCTTTTAAGCACTGCATCTTAGTCACAAGATTTCCCTGCACAGCGAAGCTCCACGTCCCTTGGATAGAGGTGGATTACAGTCCCCTGCTGTCCTGGAAAAAACTGTGGAAGAGACCTCTGTCCCTTCATTTCTAAGCTTGGTTGAGACCCCAATGACCATAACTCTATGGCATATCCTCCGGTTTTCATCACACACAGATGATTTGTTATAGGATTTTGTCACAAACTGATCCAGAGGATTTTATGAACTTCGCAGCAGTTTTTCACACAAACGATGCAGATTGGCTCCGGATGTGTTCAGTGAAACTCGCACCATTTTGCAAGCAAGTTCAGTCAGTTTTGTCTGTGATTGCGTTGTTTTTTCCGCGCGGGTGCAATGCGGTTTTAATGCATTTTATCACGCGCATGAAAAAAAAAACTGAGGGTTTACAAACATCTTTTAGCAACCATCAGTGAAAAACTAATTGCATCTGGACTTGCTTCCGGATGCAATGTGTTTTTCACTGAAGTCCCTTTCACTTCTATGGGGTCAGGGCTGCGTAAAAAAAAAATGGATTTTTGTACTGGCCTTTTCTCGTTGGATGCATTGGGGGACACAGCACCATGGGTATATGCACAGCTGACACTAGAAAGGAAAAGTGCTGGCTCCACCCAGATGAGCTATACCCTCTGGATAGACACTAAACTAACCAGTTGGTACTAAAGCAGTAGGGGCATCGAAATCCAGAGTGAAAAATGAAGCCAATATGTTCTTAACCAGGAGGACCAATATCCAAGAGTCCTGGGAAACCCGGTAAACCGAACAAAGAAAAAAACAACAAGGGTGGGATCTGTGTCCCCCAATGCAGCCGACGAGAAAAGGATTTTACGGCAAGTACAAAAATCTATTTTTCTTGTAAATGGCATTGGGGGATACAGCACTAAGGGACGTCCCAAAGCAGTCCCCGAAGGGTGCAAAGAGACAGCCATGCGAAAAACCTAACGCACTGCCGCTTGCAGAACCTTGCAACCCAAACTGGCGTCAGCAGAGGCCAAGGAATGGATGTGGTAAAACCTGGAGAAGGTGTAAACCGAGGCCCAGGTGGCAGACCTGGGAGGCAGAGGCCTGATGCCGGACCGCCCAGGATGCCCGACCGCCCTTAGTGGAGTAAGCAGTCAACCTGAAAGGGGGAACACGACCCTTCGCCACATAGGCTTCCTTGACAGCCAACCGAATCCTGACTGGGATAGGAAGGAAGAAGACCCCTCCCAAGAGCCGAGAGGAGCAAAGAAAAAAGCCCGGGAGGCAAGGGTGGGCAGGAGAAGATGCGGCCTAGGCGAGGGAAAAGCCAGGCCTCGATTAATAAAGCAGCCGGAAAAGGTGTGCCGTCGGAGGGTAGAAGCCGCGAGAAACTGGGGGCCCTTCCTGAGGGGAAGCGACGCCCAGGGAGAGGAAAAACAGGGTAAAAGGTGCACTTGGGACTGGAGGACAGGCCAGAGAAAAATGTGGCTTAGTCCTGGCAGAAGACGGGGGTTAAAGTAGTAAGAAGGCCGGGAAGAGGAATGGGTGGGAGGTAAGGGGGGTGGGAGGTAAGGGGGGAGAAGTGGGGAGGGAGAGACACAACCTCCCTAAGACCGCCGAATAATAGTAAGGCCTCTTTCACACGAGCGTGTCCGGATTAGGTCCGGATGCGTTGCGGATGCGTTCAGTGAAAACTGTGCGATTTCACAGGCAAAACCATTCAGTTTTGTCTGCGATTGCGTTCAGTTGTTCAGTTTTTTCCGCGCGGGTGCAATGCGTTTTGATGCGTTTTTCACGCGCGTGATAAAAAACTGAAGGTTTACAAACAACATCTCCTAGCAACCATCAGTGAAAAACGCAACGCACCCGCACTTGCTTGCGGATGCAATGCGTTTTTCACGCAGCCCCATTCACTTTTATGGGCCTAGGGCTGCGTGAAAAACGCAGAATATAGAACATGCTGCGATTTTCACGCAACGCACAAGTGATGCGTGAAAAAAAATGCTCATGTACACAGACCCATTCAAATGAATGGGTCAGGATTCAGTGCGGATGCTATGCGTTCACATCACGCATTGCACCCGCGCGCAAAACTCGCTCGTGTGAAAGGGGCCTAAATCCCACCCCCTGGCCAAAAGAGGGGAATTAACCCACCCTGCAGCAGGCAGAGGCCTGCAGGAGAAAAAAAAAAAACACAAAAAAGCAGCAAGACCTGCAAAAAGGCAGAGCAGGTCATGTCTGCCTCCCACGGACACTAGACTAAAACTGGTTAGTTTAGTGTCTGTGCATATAGCCCATCTGGGTGGAGCCAACACTTTTCCTTTCTAGTGTCAGCCTCCTAGTGGCAGCTGGGCATATACCCATGGTGCTGTGTCTCTAATGCCATTCATGAGAAAACGGAGAACTAATGCGTGAAAAAACCTGCGTGGAAAACTCGCTCGTGTGAAAGAGGCCTTAAATGGGTTGTTTCATCTGAGACATTGGTAGCATATTGCTAGGTGCAGGTCCTATAGGTGGGACCTGCTCCTATCTTCAGAACGGGCCCCTGAAAGTGAATGAGAGTGCACCATACAACCGTGGCATGCTATCCATCTATTTCTATGGGAGTTCCAAAAATAGCCAAGCAAGCCTGCTCGGCTATTTTCAGAAGTCCCATAGAAATAAAAGGAGAGCGCACCACACATGTGGCCACTGCTCCATTCACTTTTATGGGACTGCCAGAGATGGGGGGGTAGTTTGAGAACATTATACTCATACGGTGCCTTTGTCAAACAAATGATCATCAGATAAAAGGGTTATATTAAAAGGGATTATACAGGAAATAGTAATAATGACCTGTCTTCAGGTCCGAATCCCGGCACCCCTGCGGATGAACTGTTCCTGGGATCCGCCACGCTCAGCAGAAGCCCAGGCAGCTCACCAAGCACAGCGCTGTACATAGTATAGCAGCTGTGCTTGACATTGCAACTCAGCCCCATTCACTTCAACAGGGCTGAGCTGCAACTAGACCATGTGACTGATGCACAGTGATGTCACATGGCCTAGGAAGGGCCACGGAGCGCTGGCCTCTAACAGCTGATCGGTGTGGGTACCCCCGTTGGATTGGTATTAATGACCTATACCGATAGGTCATCAATATTATTTCCAGGATAACCCCTTTAAGTTAGTTTCCCGTGTCCACAGTGTTCAGAATATGTCCTGCAGTCACTGACCTGTCATTCAGCTTGTGCAGAGCATGGACGAAGTTTACCAAGTGCTTGCTGAAATTTCCCAGTCGTGCCAACGTTTCGCCGCTGCCGAGGCCCCTAAACCAGCTCTGGGGAAGATACTCGACTATCTGCAGAGAAACAAAAATTCAGCGACTCAGCACATCAATTTACGTCACGGATTTCACCATCTGCAATGCACAGGGTAAAATCTGTGGCAAAGCCGTCACAAAAATCAGTACCACAGCACAGTTTCCTTTAAAATGAATTTTTTTCTTATTTTTCCAGCTTCCCACAGATTTATGGTCTCAAGCTACAATGTTTTCAACTAAAAAATGGCCCGAATAAGGCTACATGCACACGACCGTTGGTGTTTTGCGGTCCGCAAATCGCGGATCCGCAAAACACGGAAGCTGATCCGCGTTCCGTTCCGCATTTTGCGGAACAGAACGCAGCCCATTATAGAAATGCCTATTCTTGTCCGCAAAACGGACAAGAATAGGACATGCTATATTTTTTTTGCGGGGGAACGGAATGGAGCAACGGATGCGGACAGCACACGGAGTGCTGTCTGCATCTTTTGCGGCCCCATTGAAATGAATGGGTCCACGGCCGAGCCTGCGAAATATGCGGCTCGGACGCGGACCCGAACAACGGCCGTGTGCATGAAGCCTAAGGCAAAGCATAAAAGTCTCGTGGGCAGAGAGCACAATCATGACTGAGCGTCAGGCGTTACCTTGCGACATTTCTCCAACAGCTCAGAGTCCGGCTCCGCATTGAGAAGGACTAGGAGGAGGTAACGGTTCAGCAGCTTGTCCAGGCTGAGCTCTTGTAATATTTCTTCCTGAAGAAAACCATCCCATAGTAGAATATTCCCAAACAACTGAAAGTAAGAGCAAGAGAATTTAGAGTAAATGGCGACGGTCCTCCCGAGAAGGGTCTGGGTTATTCATCAGGTCAGCCTAGGTCAGGTATTATATTTTGCCAATAATTTGCTGCTGGCCGCCTAAGCAAAGTGCAGGCAACATGAAGATGCAGGGTTGTGAGGGAATGTACGGGAAGCGGGGCTGTGGACAGAAGAGATGGGCCCCGCTGAGCAGACAAGACAATATGGTCATCTCGGCCACCTGTAATGCATCTATATAGTACACTGGGCAATAAACTGCTCAATTTACCATACAGGCACTACAATGACAGATGAAGATGTAGAGCGTGCGCATGTTTATTGGGGACCTTCTTTAACTAAATAGGGAGACCCACTTTTTGGCTCTGCAACAGCACTGAAGTTATTGAGGCCGCGGCATCGCGTGCAGGCACCAGACAGTCACCCCTGTTTTCTGACACCTGCACCCAGAGCCCCAGCGACTTCAGTGCAGCTTGTAGCACAATGCGAAATGGTGGTTTCTTGTAGGAACAGTGCGTCCTCTCCACTTCCAAATATGAGACTGCACAGTTGCCTATCTCTGCCCTCACCTTGTCTCAGTCCTGTATACACATTAATGTACATACCGCATAAGGGCAGAAGGACCACAGCAACATTACTTACTTTTACAGCCGACCAGAACTGCCTCTCCTGAAATCTAGAATGTGGAGAAGTCCTGTCCTGTAGTAATCTGTAAGACAGAGGACACCAAAGATCAGTATTCTATGGCCACAACCGGTATCATGACGTTATCCGGAACCCTGAGTATTTGTAGTCAACACCAAATCAAAAGCATGAATGTCACCTTTATGTCATGTAGTATCTTCAATGCCAACCATTCTGTTAATGCTTAAAGGAATTATTCAATTTAGAAACCCCATCTTCATACACCCCATCGGCGAATTCAGAGTTAGGCCCCTGTTCCACGCATCGGACTGTCAGCGCGAGTATGCGGCAGCTCCCATCCTGACCTTCCAGAACTGATATAATGCTATGCGACCCTATTGATTTATGATGCTATGTAAGCCTTACAGTTCTGGAATATACTGGATAACACTGACATAATACTGTCAGTTTTATTCAATACATTCCAGACCACTAAGGGTTACATAGCATCATGAATCAATATAATGCTATGCGACCCTATCAGTGCTGGGAGGTCAGGATGGGAGCTGCCGCATACTCACACTGCGATTCCGGAGGGGGAACTCACTCGTCTGAAAGGGGCCTTAGGTTTATTTCACACGAATTATACGGAAGGAGTCAGGATCGGTTCAGGAAAAAAACTGATGGTTTGGCATGCAAATTTAATCAGTTTCGTCTGCAACTGTGTGCAGTGTTAGTTTTTTTCTCACACAGAGGCAAATGGTTTTTGATGTGTTTTTCAAGTGCGTGAAAAAAACTAAAAACTGAAGTATAACAATCTACATCCCCTAGTAACCATCAGTGAAAAACGTATTGCATCCGGATGCTTTCAGTTATTCACGCAGGTCCCATTCACTTCTATGGGGCCAGGACTGTGTACACAGTATAGAACGTGCTGCAATTCTTCCTAAAGATGATCAGTGTAGACATTCCCATCAAAATGAATGGGTCAGGATTCAGTCCATCTATACACAACATATATCATATCCTGACAAAAACTCGCTCATCGCCGCCCGTCAGTCATGCTTTTCCTACCCTCACTTACCACATTAATACAGAAGAAGCTGTTTCAATAGACAAAGTAACCTGGAGGTACCTCTTAGCGTAGAGCGGGATGAAGACGTCTTCTTCTATAGCTTTCTTTAATCTTGAAATCAGACAACTGAGAAGACCCTAAAATATAAAGTGCCACCATTATACATCACAATCCACAAATATACGTGAAAGGGATTTTTAACCTTGCTATTAAATATATATTATATCAGGCACTGCCACTTGTTACAAGACAGGTCATTTCCTCAAAGAACACATCCCCCGGAGGTTATTTCCTGTATGCGAGCCGACCCCAGCAGACATTGAGATTACAATACATGACACACAGTTATCACTTGGAAATACAATGGACAGCAGGAACCTCAGGTACATGACAGCAACCTGTAACGACTTTAACTTGTTAGCATCTAGACTACCATTGTAATATGTAAAATACCCTTTCATGTATTGTATATGGCAGATACCAGTATTATTTACTGACTTCCCTAAATTAACCTGTCATCTGCTGAACTCAAGTTGGTACTCCCACCCCCAATGTCCTATAAATACATGTACTATGAAATAAAGACTTCAGATTGTAACTGTCCAAGCTTGAGCTCTGACTTTTACATATCTCCCAGCTGGAGGAAAAGCTATTCACTGAAGGGGAAAATATACCGGTGGAGGTCTGATGCCTCATTGTATGACCATCTCATAAACCGCCTCAAATTGGAAAGAGCTATCAGTTTGGTGTCAGAAGGTGGGATTCGCCATAAACAGTATCGGGTAAGTGATTCTATATTTTTTTATGTATTATTACTACCCTATACTGTGAGAGCGGATTATTTGAACCCGGTGAGCGCTTCTGTGCGCCTCCCAGGAATCTGATATTCCTAAAGAAGTTATAGGGATCTGAAGTCCCAGGAATCTGATATTCCTAAAACAAAAAAAAAAGGGGTCTGGAGTCCCCAAATCTTAAAACAGTGCTGTGTGCAGTGAATAGTTTTCCTAAAACCATGTATATTGCTGTATAATTGCTTAAGCATTTCTTAGTCGTTATAAGATTGAAATTTACTGTATAAATTGTGTATAGACTGCGTATAGATTGTATGCGAGTTCATGCTGAAGTTGAAGGTATAAATTTGGCCATCCAGGATAGTGTAAGATCAAACATAAATTCAGGAGTAATCATGAGCCTGGATTAGAAGACATAGGATGCAAATACCCCCCAGAATAGTTAAAAAATCAACTATAAATTCAGGAGCAGTCATGAGCCTGGATTAGAAGAAATAGGATGGAAAACATATAAACTGATAAGCATAAGGTTTGTCAGTAAGTATTTGCACTAAACACAAACATAATTATTCTTAGCTAAACCTTCAAATTCAGCTGATCTCACTGTATATTTTTAGCTAAATAAAATGGGCAATTCTTATGGTAAGAAGGATCCCAGAAAGAAATTAAATATTAAGTTTAGAACTAAGATCATGTTCCTAAGCCTGCTGCAAGTCATTCTATGGTGAAAGCTAATCTTCCATTTTGGCTTTGCATTACCATTTTTCATTAACAATATGGAAAATTTTGTGAAGAATGCTTGCTTAGTTTAAGAAGAATATGGGATTTATATTCCAGCCATACAGATGACAGGACAAGGCTTAGGGATAAAAGATGTGACTGTTATGATAATTGTGTGTAATTAATTGTCTCTGTGTTTCTTTTCAGGAGCCACTAAACGTGGCTTAGTCAAACTGGCTAAACACTAATGTTTTTGTTGTGTTCACAGGTTTTATATCAGTTTAAAAGGTTTTCATAGTCACCACGTGGTATCATGAGCTCAATAACTAGTAATTGTTTGCAAACAATGAAATAACAGTCAGGCATGTGTTGGTTAAAACAGTCATGTATACTGTACCTTTGTGATGTGGAAGTATTTTTGTTCCCACATAACCTTTTGTGTTTTAGGTGTGAATATCATCTGCTCCTTTAATGAAACTCACAGGAAGAGGTCTTTGTTCACACACCAGAACAAAACTTGGGTTGGCAGGTGGTGGTAGTATATGTCTGTCTATCTGTCTGTCTGTGTGCGATGTGTTAATGGCCAGCAGAATATTTTTATATGATTTTTTTATATATTGTTTTTTCTTTCTACCTGTACATTTTTGTTGTAAGTATTTTGTTTGTTTTTTATATATAGAGACCTACTGCTTGGATATTCACTAAACTTAAAAGTTTTTTTTTTCAGTGTGGGTAATCTCCCAAATGTGGATTTAGCATACCGTTGGATAGGAAGACGCAGCCACTTATGGCGTTTGTCTTCAAAGGCCATCAAATGACCTGGTGCAGATTGCCACAAGGTCTAATTGATGTACCTGCAGTTTACTCCACAGCTCTCCAGAAAGTCCTTGTAAACTGGCATCCGCAGCATGGTTTGCGAAACCATAGCTGCTGTGTTAGCTCAAGACCATGGAGGACGGTTGAAGACTGTGACATATATATCCAAACTACCCTCAGTCACTGTACAGGGCATGCCACCATGTCTCAGGACTTTGGCAGCATGTGCAATGG
This sequence comes from Bufotes viridis, assembly GCA_033119425.1. NCBI lineage: Eukaryota > Metazoa > Chordata > Amphibia > Anura > Bufonidae > Bufotes > Bufotes viridis. The sequence goes on along the minus strand of CM065592.1, from coordinate 39,822,910 downwards.
CTGTAGAATTAACAAGCTCGATCACACTGGGACATGATACCACACTGTACACGTCACACTCTGTCCTACACCTTATAGGAAAAAATCTGTCCACACAACACATGATTGACTGCCCACAAGATAAGATCTCAGAACAACATGAATGTGCAGAACACATTCACATAGCTACTAGCCCCCACCCCACCCTACAAAGTGTTCCTTTTCCTGATGCAGAGGATGTTTTTGTAGATGGCTCCTGCACCCGACCAGATGATCAAACGTTTCATGCTGGTTATGCAGTTGTACAATTGCCCGATAGAGTTCTTGAGGCCATGCCAGCCACTGTCTCATCAGCACAAGCTGCAGAGTTATTCGCACTTGCTAGAGCTTGCAAAATTATGGCTGGCAGGCGAGTAAATGTGTACACAGATTCTAAATTCCCATTTTCGGTGTGTCATAATTTTGGAGTAAAATGGCAGCATAGAGGGTTCACTACAGAGACAGTCAAGCAAAAGCAGCCTCCTGTGTCACACAAAATTGCGCAACCAAGGTCTAACATCAGCAGACATCGTTTATTGGGAGCTTCAAGGGTTGACCAGAGGCGCTAGCGGTCTATGGTCAAAGGGAGGAGTAATAGAGTAGAAATTCCCAAAATAGCACCCCACCCCAAATACATGGTTTGGGACTGATTGGAAAATAAAAGCAGTGATTATGGTGATACTTCGCTTTCGTTTCGCTTGTCAACAGGTGCACCAACATCAGCAGAGTCCTGATGAAGTCTCTCCATAAGTTGAAGTCGTTGGACCCACCCTATGGAACCCCTGTGACAGTCCAGGCCAGGACCAGAACTAAAGTGTCAACTGACAACTATCCTACATGGATGCATCCCAATTGAAGGAAGCCTCACCTCTGCCTGAATGACCAGAACCAGACGAGTCCCAGTTGGATCCAATCATTAGGAAGAAGCAAGCTTCAGTGCTCTGTACAATGCCAATGTACACCCCTACCCATGGAAGACCTCACATCTGTGCAGCAATGGCATCCTTTGTAGCAGACACAATGCTAGCAGCCACTGTTTGGCTAGTGGCAATGTGTGCCCACCACTCTGAGAAGCTACCCTCGATATGCCCCTCATCACCCCAGGAAGCAAGAGACATTCACGTCTCCACTCTGCGATTGATGCCAAGCCTAGTAGACACAAAGGACACATGGTGCTACTCTTAGAACAACACTGATTATTTTATGTTTTGTGTTCTTTCTTACTTTTCTTTCTTCTTTCTTTTCCACTATGCAGGGGATTTTTTTCCTACTGTGCGCCAATTACACAGAAGGTTTTTCAAATCTCCTTCATAGTTATTTCAACTTTCCTTTCTCTTTTTCCCCTTGTCCACTATGCAAGATATTTTTTTCCTACTGTGCGCCAATTGCACAAGAAGGTTTTTTTATCTCCTTTATGATTTGTACTTTTGTTTCATATGTTATGTACATATACACACAAGGTCTCTAGCCCGAGGAGGACACACAGTGCAGCTCTCAGAATAGAAAGTGATCCCGTTCTTTTTGTATAAAAAGTTGGGATCAATGGTTGAATTGAAAGGGATTTTTAACCTTGCTATTAAATATATATTATATCAGGCACTGCCACTTGTTACAAGACAGGTCATTTCCTCAAAGAACACATCCCCGGAGGTTATTTCCTGTATGCGAGCCGACCCCAGCAGACATTGAGATTACAATACATGACACACAGTTATCACTTGGAAATACAATGGACAGCAGGAACCTCAGGTACATGAGAGCAACCTGTAACGACTTTAACTTGTTAGCATCTAGACTACCATTGTAATATGTAAAATACCCTTTCATGTATTGTATATGGCAGATACCAGTATTATTTACTGACTTCCCTAAATTAACCTGTCATCTGCTGAACTCAAGTTGGTACTCCCACCCCCAATGTCCTATAAATACATGTACTATGAAATAAAGACTTCAGATTGTAACTGTCCAAGCTTGAGCTCTGACTTTTACATATCTCCCAGCTGGAGGAAAAGCTATTCACTGAAGGGGAAAATATACCGGTGGAGGTCTGATGCCTCATTGTATGACCATCTCATAAACCACCTCAAATTGGAAAGAGCTATCAATACGTAAAGGAGTTGTGCCAATATATAAACTCCTCTCCATCTCCTAAACATGACAATGGGGGTCCTTTGTCCCCCTGAATGAACAGAGCGCGGTAGATCGTGCATGCTGCCGCTCCATTCATCATTCAAGGAGTACAGCACTCTGCATGCTAAACTGCTTCTCCGTTTCCACAGGGGGACACAGGACCTCCGTTCTCATGATCAGAGGGGGACCTGGTGGTCAGACCACCCTGACCAGACACTTTTGCCCTATCCTATAGATACGGTGTACATTTACATCGTGGCATGTTTATTGGCAGAATGAACGGGCAGCACCTTCGCTGCTATATACCGTTCACTCGAATGGGCTGAGAGGCGTACTAGACTCAGCCGCAATGGCGGAGAAATCTCTGTGCAAGCCTGAAGTAAAAGGGCTGTGGGGCAGCGCATGCGATTATCACCGCCTTTCGTTCTGCTCGTTGGGGAGTTACCCAAAGGTGGGGTGATGTCTAATCCTCAGGGTAAACCATCAATGTAAAATCGCTTTTTTAGGCATTTTCGTCCATTTCAGAATATAGCTTTATAGCAATTAGATGTACGTTTTTCCAATAAGCTCCAAATAACATTCAGTCTTTGTGCAGCCACCACTAGAGGGAGCTTACCGCATACGATTTATGCATTTAGCTGTATAATAATATACCATATGCAGAAAGCTCCCCCTAGTGGTGGATCCAGGGAGACAGAGATAAAAGATAACATTCTATGTCTGAGCAGGGGATATGAAGCTCAGCGTCAGAAAAAAACTACTTCTATGAAGATAAATGACATTACTCGGCACATGCACAATGCTAGAACTAAAGAGAAAGTATAAAAGGATGGCCGTTCATACAGGACGTCCATGGTGTAGCAGTAAGCTGCATCGGTCTTCAGTTCTGTAGTAAGCAGCAGTGGTGTCAGAGCCAGACGTGCTTACATGGGGTGCCACACTGTGTGCACCTAAAGTGACCCCATCTCGATCTTGCTGCCAATCCTGATGATTACATGGACAGATCACATCATCTCACCTGCACAGGTTTGCTTTTCTCATCTCCCAGTACATGTGTTTTGCAGAAATGCACCAGTCTGCTGGTCTGAACAGATGACATAGGATCCCAAACATGTTCAACAAGTCCTGAAATATAACATTAATCGGTCAGTCCTGATGTACTGTCTACGCTGAATTCATATAGAGCAAAGCAATTCTGCTGCACAGTACAGATAAGGCTCTGTTCACATTATATGCCCTATAGTCAGCATATGTGCTGGGAAAGCTCCAAACATATCTACAGGGCACATTCCCCAGAAATGTGCCCTTTTGGCATCCATTGGGCAGGGATATCCCAGTATACCTATTGCAAACTGTAGAGACGATGGTGGTTGACGGTGCATTTAATACTGTGCTCTATATGACTTCAAAGGGGTTCTTCAAGTGAATGGGGCTGAGCTGTGATACCAAGCACAGCCACTATACAATGTACCACGTTGTGCTTGGTGAGCGGTACCCCCACCGATCAGATATTGATCATCTATCCAGAGGATAGCTTGTGAGTAAAAAATCTTGGAAAACCCTTTTACGTTATTGTCTATCCACAGGATTGGGGATAACTATTAGATCGGTGGGGACCTCCACCAATCACAAGAACGGGGGGCTCCGTATCCCCAACAGAGCCCCCGTTCTTGTGATGTAACCGGATTACCCCTTTAAGTACTCATCCACTGTCCTGCCAAACATGTACTGTATGCCACACATTTGGATAACCTTTTACTGCAAATTCTGTGTATACTCATTATATATCCTGCACTAATGCGGAGTTATATCATGTATTATACTCCAGAGCTGCACTCACTATTCTGCTGGTGCAGTCACTGTGTACATACATTACTTATCCTGTACTGATCCTGAGTTACATCCTGTATTATACACCAGAGCTGCACTCACTATTCTGCTGGTGGAGTCACTGTGTACATACATTACATTACTTATCCTGTACTGATCCTGAGTTACACCCTGTATTATACTCCAGAGCTGCACTCACTATTCTACTGGTGGAGTCACTGTGTACATACATTACTTATCCTGTACTGATCCTGAGTTACATCCTGTATTATACTCCAGAGCTGCACTCACTATTCTGCTGGTGGAGTCACTGTGTACATACATTACTTATCCTGTACTGATCCTGAGTTACATCCTGTATTATACTCCAGAGCTGCACTCACTATTCTGCTGGTGGAGTCACTGTGTACACACATTACTTATCATGTACTTATCCTGAGTTACATCCTGTATTATACTCCAGAGCTGCACTCACTATTCTGCTGGTGGAGTCACTGTGTACACACATTACTTATCATGTACTTATCCTGAGTTACATCCTGTATTATACTCCAGAGCTGCACTCACTATTCTACTGGTGGAGTCACTGTGTACATACATTACTTATCCTGTACTACTCCTGAGTTACATCCTGTATTATACTCCAGAGCTGCACTCACTATTCTGCTGGTGCAGTCACTGTGTACATACATTACTTATCATGTACTTATCCTGAGTTACATCCTGTATTATACTCCAGAGCTGCACTCACTATTCTGCTGGTGCAGTCACTGTGTACACACATTACTTATCATGTACTTATCCTGAGTTACATCCTGTATTATACTCCAGAGCTGCACTCACTATTCTACTGGTGGAGTCACTGTGTACATACATTACTTATCCTCTACTGATCCTGAGTTACATCCTGTATTATACTCCAGAGCTGCACTCACTATTCTGCTGGTGGAGTCACTGTGTACACACATTACTTATCATGTACTTATCCTGAGTTACATCCTGTATTATACTCCAGAGCTGCACTCACTATTCTACTGGTGGAGTCACTGTGTACATACATTACTTATCCTGTACTACTCCTGAGTTACATCCTGTATTATACTCCAGAGCTGCACTCACTATTCTGCTGGTGCAGTCACTGTGTACATACATTACATTACTTATCCTGTACTGATCCTGAGTTACATCCTGTATTATACTCCAAAGCTGCACTCACTATTCTGCTGGTGGAGTCACTGTGTACACACATTACTTATCATGTACTTATCCTGAGTTACATCCTGTATTATACTCCAGAGCTGCACTCACTATTCTGCTGGTGGAGTCACTGTGTACATACATTACTTATCCTGTACTACTCCTGAGTTACATCCTGTATTATACTCCAGAGCTGCACTCACTATTCTGCTGGTGCAGTCACTGTGTACATACATTACATTACTTATCCTCTACTGATTCTGAGTTACATCCTGTATTATACTCCACAGCTGTACTCACACATGAAATACTCTGTAATACACAGGATCAGTACATGAGAATGAATTTCCATCGTCACCCAATGTATGTAAGGACTGTTAACTTTACAAAGTCCCAGGCAGATTTTATCGAATACCTAAAAAAATCGGCACGGATTTCGCGATTTCACTGGAGGTTCCTTTAATGGCCCAGCATCCATCCCTGCTCTGTATTTTCTCACCTGAAACTATGGGAATCACAGTCTTCTCAATGACAGCGCTCAGCACTTTATGATTTGGGTTGTCCTCCATGTTGTCCTCATGCTTGCTATAGCAGAAATCATCCAGGTCACAATACCATGACATGTGCTCGAGCTCTGTGGTGTCCTAGGTCACAGAGAACAAGGATGTCAACGCAGAAGTTCATAGCACAAGCGGAAATTACACCAATAATCAACTCATGTGACCTGTGGCTTAAAGTGTAACTGTCATTTTTTATTTTATTTGCTAGTTTCTTAGAGCTAGGCATGTATACCTGAGTTAGTCTGTCAATGATTGTCAAAAGATCATTAATGTCCCCTGTCCCTTTCCACTGCTCCCTTAAAAGACCGTTGCTAGGGCTTGTCTGTCTTCCCTTTAGGGTAAACAGAAGACAGAGGGGCGGTCCTTCACACTGCATGGCTGCATTAGGTTTCAGAGTGAGGAGGCGTGTCTGAGTAATCCAATCTGATTGGCTGGCAGGGGCTGCTGGCTACAGCAAGTGTGTATGGGAAGTGAGGGAAAGCAGTTTTGGCCTCAGAGAACTGGCAGAGGAGCCATCTTGAGAAGGTCATCATATTGTAGAGGCTTAAACAGGGAAAAACTCAAGGAAAACAGTGGTATGTGAAGAAACTAAAGATTGCTTTATGCATAATGCTGCTGCAGCAGTAACATATGCTAAAATTGATTTTTTTGTAATGAAAATATGACAGTTACCCTTTAAAAGGTGTTGCCTGGGAATACATCATTTCTAATAGGAGCCAGCAGCCTGCCTCCCCCATTGAAAGGATCATACTTGCCACCGCTCCGGTCCTCTGGGGTTCATCGTCTCCTCCCTGGCATGGTCACCTCATCTGCTTCAGTGATGACGTTTCTCTTGTGGATACATCACTGCTGAAGACCGCGGTTGGCTGAAGAGGATCAGGTTACCATGCTGGGGAGCACGAAAACGAGCACGGTTCTGGAAGATGGAGGCAGTGTGCAGGTAAGTATGATCCTTTCACAAGGGGAGGTAGGCTGCCGGCACCTGTTACGGACAACACCTTTAAAGGAACACTCCACTGATACGCTGTGCGGGGCCTGAGGGGGTGAAGCATGACACAGATTCTCTCTGGTGTTCCATGTCATGCACAATGCAGTTTGCCTGGAGTGCTCCTTTAATACAGATTTTAACATAACTGGGCCCTGAGATTGGAAGGGATATCCTACCCGCAGAGGATTCCAGCCTATTAACTGCTTCCGGACCAGAGGGCTTAGCAGTTTGGGAATACATAAGCTGATGTAAGCATCGTAATACGTCTCCGGGAACTGCTCCCTCCACTCGTGAAACTTGGACAGGATGTTCTTAGTCTGGCAGAAATCCTCGTGGACGTCATCAAAGATGGGTTTACACAGAAGGAGGACGTCCTCTGTAGGAGTGGAACATTTTTGAAAATTATGACGAAAGGAAGATTTACAAGACGTAATCGAAGCCTTATTCAAACGGCCACAATATTCGTGCTACTGTTGCAACTCTCAACCACGGGTCTTCATCCCCGAGCATACTACTTCATAGATCCCTGCTGTTAGACTGGGTCATTAGATCCGTGACTGGTAATACGGACACCAAGGTGCGGCCTTGATTGTAATGGCTGAAATAAGGTCAGAAGCCAACAGGGTTGGGGACTCTATCATCTGAGCTCCTTATGAAGGGTCGCCCAGTGATTAAAGCTAAAATCGCTGTAAAATTAAACGTTTCCTATCCCAATTTATCGTCATTTTCCTGTCTACAGCCAGAAGCGGAAAACACATCTTGATCACTTTGTAGGCGCACAGGTCAGTATAAGAGATGGCTCCGCAATTAACCTTATGCCTCTGCTCTTTGGGTATGATCAGGACAGATGTAGCAGAGCCGAGTATGTCAGTATAGGACATTGTGGCTGATGTGTCATCAGTGGTTCTCTAAATCCACGCTGGGAAACACAAATTAGCAAAATGCATCTTTCCCCCTCCCCATTACCTTGATCTTGCCTGTATTCATGTTCTTGGTCAAGAGACAGCTCATCGTCACTAGACATCCCTTCATGGTGATCTATTTGGCCAGAATCCTCACGTTTCTGTCGCCTTCTCTCTCTGTACGGTAAAATTAAGCCCTTGAGCTAGATAACTCTTATAACATTTTGACGTGCATATAACTTATCATTAACTCTTTAGTTGGGGGCGCCGCAACTCCATTTTTCTACGTTTTAGTTGCTTCCCTTTGTGAAGTAAAATTGCTGTGTATAATTGTTGTAGGTCAGTGCAATTACAGTGATATTAAATGGGTTGTAAAGCAATTGATCCCCTATTCCATTTTTGAATGGTTGGGGGGGGGGGGGCACACACGCTGAATTCTGCTCTATGGGACTGGTGAAGATAGCCAAGCACTTGTGCTCCAGCAGTCCCATACAGCATAATGGAGCAAAAGACAGTGGTAGGACCCCACTGGGCAGACACCAAGTTGTTTTAATGGGACAACCCCTTCGAAATAATATTTTTTTTAATGAATTTACCACTTTTGCACATCATTTGTTACTTTTTGTTTTTTGTCACCATATTTTTTTGACCCAGTATATATTTGTCCTCCATGGGGAACGTGTTAGGCCTTCTACTGCCATAGCAACTCCCTGCAACTTGCAATCGCATCACGTGGGTATGATGGGAGGCCATGGGGTGACAGAGGGAGCCCCCATTTCGAACCACTTAAGGCTGGCTCCCGCTGCAGACGGCCCGGGCTCAGCTACAAACGCCATGCAAGTGCCGTAATTTTATGGCAGCTTACTGTATGGACCTTGCCACTGCATGGCAGAAAGGGGTTAAAGTTACATTGGGGCTAAAAGACAAGGAATAAGAAAAAAAATTGGGTTGCCTTGGGTGTGACTGTAACCTGCTTTATTACATTCTCTGTAGTGCAGGAGGGAGGCAGGGCTCGCTTCTTTTATAGATGAGGGAAGGGAGGGTTACTCAAGACATTTTTGTACTGGGCCAACCATTGCATGGCCATGAAACGCGGCATTGAGTCACCTTCGTAGCTCCATGTCCTGCAGGTGGCTCTCCGTTTGCTCCTCTGCCAACACATCATTCCCATTTCCAGTTCCTAAAGAAAGACACAATCCATAAAAACCTTCTAAGACGTGATGAAGAAGAGAGCCCGTCAGCCATAACAGGTTCGTTATATACCCACCGGCAAGTTTTTGGATCGCAGCAGATTGACGCTGGAGGTCATCCTGTCTGCGCTTCAGCAGAGTTCTGCTGTGACCCGCCAAGATCTGGGACATCTCAGACTCCAGCTGATAAATCTCCTGAACCTAAGAAAGACATTGCACATTAGTAAGGCTTTACTCACACTGTCTTTGTGTACATCAAGGGGATTTCCTTATGTAGTGTGAATGCGACCTAATAAGACAAGAGGAGCATCCGGAGTAAAAAGAAAAATCAGTCAGAGCCACTCTGGATTATATTTGAAGGGATCTCCCGTAATGAAAAGCTCTGCAGCTTTCTAATACGGTCTGCATTTCAATTCCTCACCAGCTACAAGGTGGCCTTTCTGCAGCTGTCATTTGTTACAATGTATCAGTGCAGACGAGATGTCTCAGCATGAACAGGAGAGAGATATGATGGCAGGAGTAATATCTCCTAGTCCTGCTCTGATGTCATCACCTTCTCATTCAGACAGTCGACAAAGTTCTCCACGTAAACCTTCATCGCCTTGAAGAATTTGTAGCTTTTTTCACTCGATGAGGTCTCAAGCTTCTGCAGCGTGTTCCTGGCATTTTCAAGATCGCGGGTGTATTTTTCACTGTCTAAGATGTGTGCTCTGTGCACCTCTTCAATGGAGCCTATTCTGAAGACAAGGAAGAACGAGAGAACATCAGGTACAAAGAGTATGTACAGCACAATGAGCTCCTCTCTAGTTAGGACCGTATACCAGTGCCTTGGATCTTGTCTGGTGCGAATGGGTCACACCAAGCACAGAAGTAAAACAAGGGGGGGGGGGGAGAGGTCTACGTGCTTTACTAGTATGGAATTCTCAGTACTGGGAGGGTTGGGGGGCTTGGCATCCTCCCCTATACGTGCAGGAGGAGCAGCAGAGAGCATCTTGTTTGTGGGAACTCCTATCAATCATGTAACGGGAGGCAGCGAAAAGCTGCTCTTACTATGCAGCATCAATCCCTCACTCAATCACCTAGTTGTTTGGCGGATTAGATCTGGAGGGAGGGGAGTCTGATCACTGGATCCCCCCACCAGTCCCAAGAATGGGGGTCTCATATCCCTGAATGACTGTTGCCGCTCCATTCATTCTCTACAAGACTGCCAGAGATATGCTGGTGGGGGTGTGACTGCTGGGACCCTGACAGTTTCTAAACTGGTACAACCCCTTTAGCTGGGTATTTCAGACTATTAATACTGATGGGCTATCCTCAGGAGAGGCTATCGATATCCAATCAGAAGGGTCCGACACCCCACAGTTGGAACTACACAGCAACGCGCACTACATAGTGAACCGCGCCGTGTAGTTTGGCACCAACGTCTGACAGCAGAGCTATTCGGGGACAGCTGATCGAAGGTGGGGCTGGGGGGGGTCACACCTCTACTAATCACATATCGAAGGCCTGTTCTAAGGATAGGCCATTGATACGAAAATCCTGGAACACCCCTTTAAGAGAGAGCCTGCACAAACAGAAAACCACCTGGAAACCAGTACCTTGCCGTCAATCTTTTTCGAATATCTTCCACAGTCACTGGTGGTGAAGAAAACTTTGGTGCCACGTATTTTTTCATACGAGGGGGGCTGTGTCCGTGTAACAAGTCGCTGTCCATAGTCTATTGGACAAAGAAAAGAAAAAAATCAATTATGTACAACAGTGGGCGCTGACGACATGGAGACAAGGCTCAATAGAAGCAGCCGAACATACACAGAGGATTGAGATACAACCGCAACATCCGTTGTCATGGTAGATAGTGTAACGTATGTCGCTAACATAGCAAAGTATTGTCATTCTGGTTGGATCAGGGGAAGAGTCCGTTACATGACGACCACTAAAGGGAAACTCCATATAGAAATTTCAAAACGCAGGTTTTATCCTGAGTGTAGGTTTTCACTCCCCCCGCAAAGTCTCTCCCACGTGATCCCCCTTGATCAGGCGGCTGCCGAACCTCTTATCACTAGGGTGAAGCTAGCCTTACACTTGGATTACTGCAGCTGACCTCAGACAGAATTTGCAGCAATTCCGCTGGCAATGCATGTGAAAAATGATAATTTTAGTCCCCACCACATCTTTGGGAAAAAGTCTGCACGGAGTAAGGACTGTGCCGATAGCATGGCCGCAGAATAGCTTTGCCGAAGGTCAGTGGAGGTAAAATGTGTGCGGGTCCAATTCACGAAAAAAAAAAAAAAAAAAAAAAGACAGCCGTGCGTTTTCCCTGCAGCAGCCACGGTATTACATGCTGCCTGTTGTAATGGATTTCCTAAATGGCTGCAGCTCTCTATAAAGTTCGCACACGTTTACGTTGTCATAAATAATACAGACCTGAGGACACTTGATCGCCTTTCTTATCTGCTGCTCCTCCCACTTGTTCTGAATGTCGTCCATTTCTTCTTCATCACCGCCGTCTGACCCGCTACTGGAGGCTACAACAAAACGTAGTTCAGTTATCCCACTGATCATGGAGTAAGGGTACACGGGGCAGGTATGTCACGGACCTCACCCCAAGAATCGCAAGGGATGGAATCCACAGAGAAAGGACAGCCTGAACGGACATGAGGCAGAAGGGGGATGGGCTGCCTCCCTCATAAGGGCTCATAGCGGCTCCACAGTCTGCCTCTTTCACACGAACGATACGGATTGGCTCCAGGTGCGTTCTTGGAAACCCGCGCCATTTTGCAAGCAAGTTCAGTCAGTTTTTTCCGCATGGGTGCAATGCGTTTTGATGCGTTTTTCACGCGCGTGATAAAAAACTGAAGGTTTACAAACAACATCTCTAAGCAACCATCAGTGAAAAACGCTTCCGGATGCAATGCGTTTTTCACTGAAGCCCCCTTCACTTCTATGGGGCCAGGGCTGCATGAAAAACACAGAATATAGAACATGCTGCGATTTTCACACAACGCAGAACAGATGCGTGGAAAAAAAAAAAAAAAAAAAATACTTATGTACACAAACCCATTGAAATGAATGGGTCCGGATTCAGTGCGGGTGCTATGCGTTCACGTCACGCATTGCACCCACGCGAAAAACTCGCTCATGTGAAAGGAGCCTAAGGTACCCACGTCCTTGTTTATATTAGAATTTTTTTACATTTTAACCCCTTCAGGACCCTGAGATTTTCCTTTTTTGCATTTTCGTTTTTTATTTTTCGATTCATATAACTTAATGAGAGCTTATTTTTGGCGGAACAAGTTGTACTTTCTAATGGCACCATTTACGGTTAAATACCATGTAGCAGGAAGTGGAAAAAACGCAATTCTGATAAGGTTTTTTTAATTTATTTATTACACCATACACTATGTGATCAAATTGACCTGTTATCGTCATTCTCCAGGTCAGTACAGTTACAGCGATACCACACTTGTATAATTTTTCTTGCGTTTTAATACCGAAAAAATTAAAACCTTTGAGAAAAAAAAAAAAAAAAAAAAAAAAACATTTTATAACCATATTCTGACCCCTATAACGTTTTTGTAGTTATGTTTACGCTGTGTGAGGGATCATTTTTTGCGGGACGATCTGTTCTTTTCAGTGATACCAATTTTAAGTGTGTGCGACTTTTTGATCACTTTTTATAAAAAAAAATTATTGGGTAGTTGAAATGACCAAAAAAAAGGCAAATTGGCTGTTTCCTCCCCCCCGTTAGCATTTGCTGTATGCTATTAATATTGTTATATTTTAATTGTATGGGCATTTTCGCACACTGTGATGCCCATGATGTTTTTTTATTGATTAAGTAATTTTATTTTAAGGAAAGGAGGTGATTTGAACTAACCGTATATACTCGAGTTTTTCAGCACTAAATTTGTGCCGAAAAACACGAACTCGGCTTATACTCGAGTCATACATGTAAAAAGGACAGCGGAGTGGGAAGAAGAGCTGGGGGCGGGCATTTGCGGCGGGGCCGGTGCGCTCACTGCTGACTGACTGATGTCACGTGCCTGCCCGGCCTGCTTTATGAATGAAGCAGGCGGCGCAGGCACGTGACGTCAGTCACGCTGCGCTCACCCGCCCGGAGTATTCAGTGCGGCATGTGAGGAGGTATTTAGAACAGAGGGGGCAAGAGTTATAGTATGAATTACACTATACAGTAATTGAATTTTAAAACTTTACAGGAGCGGTAAGGGGGTTGGACGACGACTGTGGATGTCACTGTTATGGCATGGGGGGGCTGTGAATGGCACTGTTATGGCATGGGGGGGGTGAATGGCACTGTTATGGGATGGGGGGGCTGCAAATGCCATCCACAGATCCCCCATAAAAGTGTGTCATCCACAGATCCCCCCATAACAGTGTCATTCACAGTTCCGCCCCCATAACAGTGACATCCATTTCCACCTCGGCTTATACTCGAGTCACTACTTTTCCCAGTTTTTTAGGGTAAAATTAGGGGGGGGGGGGTCGGCTTATACTCGAGTATATACGGTATGTTTTTTTTATTTATTTTTTTTATTTGTAAAAAAAAAAAAGTTTTTAAGTCACCTTGGGTGACAATAACTGGCAATCATTAGATTGCCCATTGTGTTCATTAATGGCTATATAGCCATCATTGAACATTTCATTTTCAATATAATACAATGCTGCCACCTAGTAGCCTGTATTGGTATATTCCTGAAATAGACTCCGAAGCCTGCTTGAGGCTTCGGGCTATTTCAGCAACGTAACAGGTTCCCCGATCTCAGCAGGGGAACGCTTTTGACCACGGCATCTAAAGGGGAAAATGTATGCAATCAGCCTTATAGCTGATCGCATACATGCGCTGCGGGTCTCTGCTATTTAAAATAGCAAAAACCCGGCAGCTTTGGCGCCTGCTGCACGTGCGAGTGGGCTCCATGTTTAGGGACCGGACTTCGGCGGTACAGCTATACGGCGGAGGTCCTTAAGGGGTTAAATGGGTATTCCGGGATTTGCATATTGATGGCCTATCCTCAGGATCGGTCACCAGTATGAGATCATGGGTGGTCTGACTCCCGGGACCCCCACGATCAGCTGTATGAAGAGGTTGCGGCGGTATGTGAGCTCTTAGGCCTTTTCCTAGGCCATGTGATGTCACGTTTTAGGTCATGTGGCCTAGGCCCAGTTCATTCCCATTCAAGTGAATGGTGCCGAGCCGTGATACCGAGCACAGTCACTATTATATAGCTGGCGCTGTGTCTGGTGAGCTCAAACAACTGATCAGTGGGGGTGTCAGGACTCAGACCCCCTTCCCCTCCACCAATTTCATAATGACTATCCTGAGGATGGGCCATCAATATCGGAAATCAGAAATCATTTGTAGGGATTGAAAATCTGTTTTAATTGAACAAAAGAGCATTACCAATTTCCTCGGCCATCCGCTCTTTTACGTTTTTCATCCCTGGGGCGAATTTAATCCTCTTCTCATGATCGTCAAGCTCATCGTCACTTTCTGATTGGCTGGAATCTGACCGTTGGTGAGAGGCATCTAGCGATATGTAATCTCCCTGAGCGCGGGCCAATTTCCTCCGCGTGCGAGCCGCTCGGATCTGCTTCGCATCCGGGATGTCATCTGTGCTAAACAAAAATTCAGTAAGAATTGGTCACAAACCTTGATTTACATCTCTGTCTGTTTCATCTGAAAATATGGCCGTATGGCGAATGAATTCATCAGCGTCTGTGACGCATGCAGGTGACCGACACTCGCAGATTAGGCAGAAATTAAATGCGTCTTCTAGTTTCATGTGAATAATGGTTTAAAGGGGTTGTCCGGTGGCCCCCGCCAGTCTCCATGCTGAGAGGAATGACTTGCCTCACGGGCACATGTCCACCGCAGTGAACCACTGGGCTGAGCGGTCACGAGCTGCCCCGAGGCCAGAGCCTTCGCTGGAGTAGTCAAACGACAGTATGGCATGTCATCGTCTGCAGCAAGTCAGGGGACCACTGAGCAGCGGAGGATTAACCCATTCCTGCACTGACATACTTCTGTGGTGTAGCAGCTCGCCACTTATAATAAGCAGTAGTATACAGCCGACACTCCGCTCAGACTCTAAACCCAGTCACCAGATTCACCGGAAGACTGCAGCATCTAAGGCTGGCCGTTCAGTCTACAGCCGTCTCTTCTGACTTCCCAATACACGTTCATGGCTGGTTCCACAGAGCATGGATGTCTAGTCAATGATGAAAGAAGACACTTTTGGTGGCGACCTATCTCCTGGGAGAAAGAACAAAAGGATTGGTAGAAATAATGGAGTTCACCTAATCCTTCTCTCCCCTGACCTCGGAGCTCTCCATACACATTAGATTATCAGCCTGTAATGTGTATGGGGGCCTTAAAAGGGTTTTCCAAGACTTTAATACTGATGTCCTATCCTCTGGTATCTGATCGGTGGGGGGGGGACCCCCTCTGATCAGCTGTTTTGAGAAAGCATTGGCGATTGCAGTAGCGCGGCGGCCTTCTCCTTGCTCACCAAGCACAGCGCTGTGCATTGTATAGTGGCCGTGCTTGGTATTGCAGCCAAATGGGGCGGGGCTGAGCCTAGGCCACATGACCGATGAACGTGACGTCACATGGCTACTGGGAGCACCGGTGCCTTCTCAAACAGCTGATTGGCGGGGGTCCCGGATGTCTGACCCCCACTGATCATATACTTCTCCATAGCATCTAAAAAGAGAAGTGGCTACACTCTGCCTTCTCCACTTAGAGGTTGCCCAGGTCCTGGATATTGAGGCCCTATCATAAGGAAAGAGGGGGGGTGCCAACACCTAACACCCCAACTAATCAGCTGTTCTTCAAACACTGGAAGGACACAGAACCACAGCTCCATCCACCGTGTAGTGTAGATCCCATTCATCTGGTGCACTGGTGTCGCTACAGAGGGGCAATTGTTGTCGCCCCCCCCAGGTTATTCCATGCCCCCCAACTGGTTCCCCTTTAAAACGCTGGCCGCCGCTGCAATCTGTCAGTTTTGCCAAACTGAAAGTACTGCCCATGGCTATGCTGCTCACCCGCTTCACTACGGGCTCCTCGGCAGTGACTCTTCCCCTGCGCACCTCAGCTGCTATTGGCTAGTAGGGAGAGGGCAGAACTGCCATTGGCTGCCTGTTTATTTAAGCCTAGCAGGGCCTGCAGAGGCAGAAAAGAATGCGGCTTGGGGATTTAGCAGGAAACATTGTTGCGCGCCCCTCCCCCTGCCACCACGCCTAGAAGAAGGCGGGAAGTGAGGACAGAGCACATCAGAACTGTAAGGACCTTTTCTATCGGCGTTGCACCCCTGACCAGCACCCCCTGCGTTACATGCACCCCTGACCAGCATCCCCTGCGTTACATGCACCCCTGACAAGCACCCCCTGCGTTACATGCACCCCTGACCAGCGCCAACACCATACTCTGCGTTCCAGGGATGCACTATTGCACATAAAAAGATACCGCCATAAAAGATGCCAGTTTTGTTAAAAAAGAAAAAAAAAAAAAGTGGCCGGCTGTGTAAAATCAGTACATGGTAAGTAGTATTAGTTGCACACACCAACAACACCCACAGGGTTATTTCACAAAAGGGTAAAGAGTTTGGAGAAGTCAGGAGAAGTGAACAATATAGGACAACATAGCCGATTCTCCAATTCAGCGCACTTTCCTATTTGTTGTCCTAGATTGTTCCCTTCTCCAAACTCTTCACCCTTTTGTGAATAAGCCCGTGAGCGTCTGTTCATTGGTCTTCTTTAGTGACATGTTTAACACATGGGATTATTTACACAGCCCTGGTGTTTGCTGAAACCGCTTTAAACTATAAAGAAAAGTTTTCGAGAGCGTTTCTCTTTCTCAGGTCTGAAGCAATACCGAGGAAGAAAGGAAAACTCTTGAAAGTTTGTCTTTTAAAGAGGTTCTGAAGTTCTTTTAAACTGATGATCCTCTGGATAGATCATCAGCATCTGATCTGCGGGAGTCCGACACCCGGGACCCCCGCCGATCAGCTGTTTGTGAAGGCAGCGGCACTGGCAGTAGCACCACGGCCTTCTCGCCGCTTACCTCAGGCCAGTGACATCACAGCTAGCATCACTGACCTGGGCGGGGCTAAGCTTCATTCAAGTGAACGGAGTTTAGCCACACCCAGGCCAGTGGTACTAGTTGTGACGTCACTGGCCTGCGGTAAACAGCTAGAAGGCTGCGGCGCTACTACCAGTGCCGCTGCCTTCTCAAACAGCTGATCGGCGGGGGTCCCGGGTGTCGGACTCCCGCAGATCAGATGCTGAGGATCTATTTAGAGGATAGATCATCAGTTTAAAAGAACTGCAGAACCTCTTTAAGTATTAGGTTAGTCCAATAAAAAGGTATCCCTGCATACCGCAATACTCTTGTATTTTGTAATCTTATTTATATAAACTTTCGTTTTTTTCAGTAGTAGGATTAAGTGGTGAAAATTATTAGTGCCCCCCCATTTTTGACTGTGGTATCTTATGTGCACCCCCTTTATATTGTGCCTAGAGTCGCCACCGCGGGGATGCTCAACCTGCGTCCCTCCACCTGTCGCAAAACTTCAACTCCCAACATGCCTGGACAGCCTACAGCCATTAGAGCATGCTGGGAGTTTTAGTTTTGCAACAGCTGGAGGGCCGCAGGATAAGCATCCACGTGATAGGTCATCACTATCTAGAACTTGGGCAACCCCTTTAAACCTATAAAGATTATGAAGATAGTCAACCAAACGGCAGTCACTAACCCAGTGCATCCCATAGGTAAGTGCCCCAATATCACCTTACAGCGCTCTGAATGCTGCCATACGGTATAGCGGTGTATGACTCCCTCTTCAGTCATTTCTGCAGAGTCATGTGAAGTAAAGGACATGTATATATCTACATAGTGGCCCCTCCAAGGAGGAGTACACGGGTCTCCCACTACAAGTGTGTGTATATGGGGGAAGAGGGCTCTGTACTGAAGAAAAGGCTCCACTGACAATGTCCCAGCTGACCTGCCGATGGCGGGCGATGTGAAGGAGAAGATGTCGGACTGCTGCTCACAGGACTGGAATACTCTTCCTTCTCTGGAACATCCACCTTTCCGTGCTCGCTCTCTTCTGACTCTGAACTGACATCCGGTCCTAAATTGTAATAGTTACATTTCACTTTACTAATCCTCAGCTTTTCAACGCGAAATCTACAGTAAAAATCCTGACCATTCGATGTTTATTGAACAGTAACCGGAGAGTCTGATAGTCCTGCACTACGCAATACCGGTGACATTTCCTAAGACCGGCGTTTTCCACGTCTATCTCAAAATCCTCTGCTCTGCCAGAGGAAGCGCCAAAGTTACGGAGAGGGGCAGGCCTTTACATAAGTTTGGCACTTCATCCAGCAGGCCAGGTGACTTAAAGGGGTTTTCCCATCTCAGACAATGGGGGCATATCGCTAGGATATGCCCCCATTGTCTGATAGGTGCGGGTCCCCTGCTGGGACCCGCACCTACAATTAGAACTGAGCGGAGAAATGAGCAGAGGGTGCACTGCGCATGCCATTAATTTCTATGGGGCCACGGAAAATAGCTGAGCGCTGGCTCGGCTATTTCTGTCTGCCCCATAGAAATGAATGAGAGCATGGGCCGCGCATGCGCGGTGCGCTCCCATTTACTTCTATGGGAGCAGCGCTTGGTGGTGGACAGACCCCGGGAAATCCGGGGTCCTCCAGCCACAGCGCTCCCCGCTTCGTTCACATTGTAGGTGCGGGTCCCAGCGGTGGGACCCGCACCTATCAGACAATGGGGGCGTATCCTAGGGATATGCCCCCATTGTTTGAGATGGGAATTCCCCTTTAACGGGGTTGTCTCACTTCAGCAAATGGCATTTATTATGTAGAGAAAGTTACTACAAGACACTTACTAATGTACTGTGATTCTCCATATTGCCTCCTTTTTTGGCCGGATTCATTTTTCCATCACATTATACACTGCTCGTTTCCATGGTTACGACTAGAGTTGTTTCGGTACCAAAATTTTGATTCGGTATCAATACCATAAAAAAGTATTGCGATACTCGATACCACGCGAAAAAAAATAAAAAAGCCAAAAAAATCCGCGTGCATTCCACATTTTATGAAACCGCCGGCTCATAATACAACAGTCCTATCCTACTTTTTTGTGGGGACACGGCGACCAAAAGAAAATGGCGAATCGTGCATTTCTTTTATTATTTTTTCTTTTACGGCGTTCACCGCATAAAAGTGGATTTTTTTATAGTTTGGACTTTTGAGACGCGGCGATATGTAATATTTTATGTATTGTTTATATATTTTATATGTAAAATTGGGAAAGGGGGTGATTTATAATTAATATTTTGGTGTACTTTGTTAACTTTTTTTTTTCTTTTACAGTTTATCTATTAACCATTTCCCCCTTAGGGGCTAGAACCTGGGATCTTTTCATCCTGTTCACCCTGATACAGCTCTATCAGGGTGAATAGGATCTCACACTCTCCCTGCTGCCCTGTGCATAGTGCACACAGCAGCAGGGAGCTGACCATGGCAGCCAGGACTTCAGGAGCGTCCTGGTTGCCATGGTAACCGATCGGAGCCCCAGCATTACACTGCTGGGGCTCCGATCATTACCACTGCAACCAATGAGGAGGAGGTGAGGGGACCCTGTGGCCACTGTCACCAATGATTTTATTACTGGGGGGAGGGAGGGGGATGTGGGAGGGCGCACTGGCCACCAATAATGTATTTATTACTGGGGACAGGGGGAGCCACACTGCCCACTAATGTTTTAATACTAGGGAGGGGAGGGGGGGGGGAGCACTGGCCACCAATGCCTAGTAACGTTTCATATATAAATGCAGGCAGAAGACACACGCTGCCGGCACCTGAGGGGTTAATTGCCTCTGATCGCAGCGCTCTGTCACAGGCAGGTGCCGGCAGCCTGTGCCTTCTGCCTGCATTTATATATGAAACGTTACTAGGCATTGGTGGCCAGTGCGCCCACCCCTCCTCCCGCCCCCACTCCGCCCCCTCTCCCGCCCCCGCTCCGCCCCCCTCTCCCTCTATTGGTTGCAGCGGCAGCACAGGGGGCGGGACAGACTGCCTCCTTCTTCCTGTGCTGCCGAGAACATGGCCGCGCTAAGAGCGGCGCAGCCATGCTCTCCTATACTGGGCTGTGCAGTAGCGCAGCCCAGTATCGAAAAAATACTAATCCTGGTATCAAGCTCGATACCAGAGAAAAGTATCGATTGGGTATCGAAAGTTCGATACCCGAAACAACCCTAGTTACGACCACTCTGCAATCCATCAGCGGTGGCCGTGCTTGCACACTGTAGAAAAAAACACTGCCTCTCTAGTGGATGGGAACGGGGAGTGGAAACAGGCGAGTGCTTTTTCTTTTAGTGTCCGAGCACGACCACTGCTGCTGGATTGCAGGGCGGTCGTAACCATGGAAACGAGCAGTGTATAATGTGATGGAAAAATGAATCCAGCCAGCAAAGGAGGCAATATGGACAATCACCATACATTAGTAAGGGCCTGGTATTAACTTTCTCTACATGATAAATGCCACTGGCGGAAATTACACAACCCCCTTAAAGATTCTATTCCGCCATTTTTTCCTCCCCTCGGTTTCGGGAATCTATTATTTTCGGTCCATGTTCAGACTTTACCAACCTTTTTCCTGAGGCTTGCTCTCTTGCTCAGCATTTTCGGCCTTCTTCTGTACTTTGAACGTGACGGCATTTACTGTCGGCTTCTTGATCTTAAAGTAACCATCTTCACCTGCAATTACCAAGGACACGAGGGCGGAGGAGGTTACGGACACACAAGCCTGTGAGGAGACGCGCAGCCGTCCCGGCCACCACACATCAGATAGGTCTTCCCAGGACTGAAAACTACAATATGTAAGCCATATTGTCATCAGTTTGCTAATAATGAGTGTTTATGAGCTTTCAGGGGTTCAGAGATCAGAGCCACACATGATCCCCCACCTGATGGGACAGCCTGAAATTTAAAAGGGGTTATCCGGGAAATGATAGTGATAAGCTATCCTCAGGACAGGTCATCATTATCACATTGACGGGCGTCCAAATGCCGGCAACCCCCCCTGTCCCCAGCGATCAACTGTTTCTGGAGCTCTGGTGAGCGATGCAGGCTCCCAGCAGCTTTCCGAGCACAGCACCGTACATTGTATAGTGGCAGTGCTTGGTATTGCAGCTCAGCCCCATTGACCACCGGCCTAGGAAGAGGCTGCAGTGCTCATGTTGATCGGTGGGGCGTCACACCCCCTGCAGGTCTGATACTGACGACCTATCCTGAGGAAAAGTTGTAAAAATATTTTCTTCGATGACCCCTGTAGCACACAATGGCTGCATTCACACGGGCGTCATGTTTGACGCCGGGATAAGAGGCGGGTGTGTTGCGGGAAAATGCACGATTTTTCAGCGCGTGTGCAAACTGTTGTAATGCATTTTGCACGTGTGCGAAAAATCGGCATGTTTGGTACCCATAGCCGAACTTCATCACTGAAGTCCGGTTTCGGGTTGAGTATTCTGGAGATTTTATTATTTTCCCTTATAACATGGTTATAAGGGGAAATAATGGCATTTTCACTACAGAATGCTTAGTAAAATGTGCATTAAGGGGTTAAAAATAAAAAAAAATAAACTCACCTTAGCCACTTGATCACGTAGTTGCGATCTCTTCTGTCTCCTTCAAGCATTAGCTGCTGGCTAAAGGACCTGTGGTGACATCACATCACATGGTCCATCACCATGGTGATGGACCATGTGATGTGATGTCACCACAGGTCCTTTAGACTGCAGCTAATGCTTGAAGGAGACAGAAGAGATCGCAACTACATGATCAAGTGGCTAAGGTGAGTTTATTTTTTTTTATTTTTAACCCCTTAATGCACATTTTACTAAGCATTCTGTAGTGAAAATGCCATTATTTCCCCTTATAACCATGTTATAAGGGAAAATAATAAAGATCGGGTCCCGTCTCTTAGCAACCATGCGGGAAGAAGAAGAAGAAGAAGAAGAAAAAAAAAAAAAATAAATTGCACTGCATCTGCACTTGCTTGCGGATGTTTGCGATTTTCCCGCAGCCCCATTCACTTCTGTGGGGCCTGCGTTGTGTGAAAAACGCACAATACAGAGCATGCTGCGATTTTCACGCAACGCAGAAGTGATGCGTGAAAATCACCGCTCATGTGCACAGCCCCATAGAAATTATTGGGTCCGGATTCAGTGCGGGTGCAATGCGTCCTCCTCACGCAATGCACCCGTGTGAATGCAGCCAAACTGCTGAAATTTTTTAATAAAGGCTAATTGAAAAAAATATATATTTTTAGCCTTAAAAAAAGTTGTCCGCTTTTATACTGATGACTAAGGGTGAGCGAACTTCTGTTTTCAAGCTGAGCGTACAAGGTTCGGATTCGGGATATCTAAGAATTCCGTTATGAATTCTGCTACCACAGACCATATGGTCCGTGGTAGCAGAACCCATAACGGAATCCTTAGATATCCCGAATCCGAACTTTGCACGCCGAAATTGAAAACAGAAGTTCATGCAACACTATGGAAGACCTATCCCCAGGACAGGCCATCACTATCAGACTGCAAGGAGCGGACTCCCGGCACCCCCGCCGATCGGCTGTTTGACGAGAAGCCCACGCTCCTACAAGCGCTGCCTTCCCTTCCATCGCAGCGGTGAGCAGGTGTAACAAGCCGTCCCATTCACTTCTATGGGACGGATGTGTAGCATTCACATGAACAGGAAGGAGCGGTCCCCATAGAAGTGACTGGGGACGCCATACCTGTAGTTACACTGCAATTGCTGCGGCGAGCAGGTAAACAGAGCAGAGAAGGCAGAGTGCTCGTACAAGCGCTGCTTTCTCTTCAAACAGCTGATCTGCGGTGGTCTCAGGTGTCGGACCCCCACAGATCTGCTATTGATGACCTATCCTGAGGAGCCAGCGGCCATCACAAGCAAGCACGACTACTGCGGACATGAGGGGCCATAAAGCTGCCGGGGGCGATGTGCGGGCGCCGCAGCCCTCCCGACAGACCCAGCCAAGGCTACTGTCACACTTGCGTTGTTAATTCTGGTATTCGGATCCGGCAGAGGATATCAATACTGGAATAAAACGGATCCGTTTTGATTTTGCACATCGGAAGGCATCCGTCCCGCTAGGAAGCGGTTGTGTGAGATTAAAATGGAAAAAAACAGATCAGTCACTAAATACATTGAAAGTCAGCAGGTGACGGATCCGCTTTTTAAGGCTCCTAAAAAAAAACAAAAAAAAAAAACGCATCCGTCACCAATTGACTTACATTGTTTTCAATGCCGGATCCGTTTTTCCCCCCCGATTTTATGTGACTGCACACAAAATGGAATGCTGCCGAAACAGAAGACATCTGATGTATCCTGTACGGAAACGTTAACTTTTTTTTTTTCCGGTATTGAGACCCTCTGCCGGCTCTCAATACCAGAACACAACAACGCAAGCGTGAAACAGGCCTTAGAGAGAGGCCCGCGTGTAACCCCCCTCCTCAATCACTGCGCTAATTTCTCCCCAATGGAAGATGAGTAATAAAGGAGCCCTGGTGCGGAGATCAGGAGTCATACACAGCCTTCACTGACTTTCCAAAGGTCTCTCAGTGTCGTATCCCTTTAAGGTTGCCATAGATACGGCAGGAAGCGCTCACCTTCCTTTTCCACGCTGAAGCTGAGAGCGCTGTGGAGGCTTGCAGTCCGGGAGGACGGATCAGCACCGGCCGCATCCTCCTCTCCCTCTGACGGCCGCTCATCGCTGTCCGCCGCCGCCTCCGTCCTCTTCTTCGTCCCACACGTCAGCCCCCGGCCGCCTGCTCTCTTCGGCCGCTCCACTTTCCCATGGTCATCCTCCTCCTCCTCCTCTTTCTCGCTGGAGGCCGCTCTCCGGACCCGCAGGTTTCGATTCGGTTTCCGAAACATAACTGTAGTCGCCCAATTTCTACGTCATCGCGATGCGCCGACATGTGTCCAGCTCAACCATTCAGGGGCCGCGAACAGTTTTTTTTTTTTTTTGGTTTTTTTTTTATACAAACTTTATTAATAGCTTAAAACTGCTTCAGGTGCACGGCTAAAATTGAGACGGGACTTTTAAAAATAAAACCTTATCAGTCTGAGATTGGAAACATTATTTCCTCGATGTCTTTTGCAGTATATGCAGATTTTTATTTATTTATTTAGTGTGTTGAATTTTTATTGGTTTTTATTTTATTTTAAAATTACAATTTAGAACTGGCTATTATAGCATAAGAATTCAAATACATATTTCTCTAAAATACATCATTCTATCAAACATTAACAATAAAAAAAAAAATTTGTGCAACAATTTCGTTAGTTTTGTCGTTATTTCTGATCGGAATATATTAATTGTAAGCGGGAGTTCATACTAGCGTTTCGCTTTCTGTTCAAATGCGATAAATGGAAAATAACGGAACGGTTCTAACGGAAAGCCAAACGGAACACTTTTAAAGACATTCCGTTCTAATCCGTCCTAATCGCGTTGAATAGACAAGAAAAAAATAAATGGAAACCAGCATTCTGTCACGTCCTGTGGACTTTTTTTCCTTTATGGCAATTCCGTTATTTTCAGTTTTAATCGCATTTGAATGGAATGCTAAAACGGACAGCAAAACGCTGATGTGAATCCTCCCTAATAAACAATAAAGAATGCGGTAAATAATTTGTCGTTATACTTGTATATTTAATTAATTATAATCTCTTTACCATTTTTATAATTCTTATGTTTAATTTATGAAAAGAAAAATTCAGTTTAAGGGGTTTTCCCATCTCAGACAATGGTGACATATTGCTAGAATCAGGGGCGGACTGGACCGGGGGGCAGGGGGGCAATTGCTCCCCGGGCCCCTCTGTTGCCTCTGTAAATGGCCGCCGTAGTGTCACCCTGCATGTGCCCTGCCGCGGCCCTGGTGACAAGTGGGGGCAGCCGGCGGCATGGCACAGGGAGATGAACGCTTCCACTGTGGAAGCGTTCATCTCCATAGTCATCTGTGCTGCGGCAGAGGAGGGAGAGGCGTGTCCCCTCCCTGTTCCTCTGATAGTGGGATAAAACCAAAAACAAGAGAGGCGCTCATAGGGTAAAAGGCGTCAAACAGAATAAAAAGCGTGGCTCTTATAGCTGGTGGACATACGCTCACCTGCTAGAAGAGCTTTTAGTTTGTCCGTGAGTCGTGGGCAGTTTGCCCACGGATGCAGGTTTTTTTGTTGATGGTGAGTGAGTGCTGCCGGATGGGTCCTAAAATCCCGTTGGTGGCTGGCTAGGCCGCCGTTCAGGGTCGCTTGTGGAATAAGGAGGTTTGCTCTTCACTAATATTAGTGAAAAGAGCTGGTGGACGGCTGGTGGGCGCAAAATCACTCTCCAATGTAAGAATTCAAATTGCTTTATTACGGAGTGACAACGCGTTTCGGGGTCAACTGGCCCCTTTATCAAGTCTAAAGGGAAAGCATTCACAATATAAAATACAATAAATAAGTATTTACAATGAGTACATTTGTCAATTAATATGATTAAAATTTAGGCTTGTGTGTTTTCATCTTTATAACATTTTTTAGCAGTTGAGGATATATACACATACATATATACATACACATACAATATATATACACATGCCAATGTACACATACAATAAGTTGACAATTAGGGTAGAAAAAGCCTAGCATAAAATATAAGTGATACAAAATGAATGTCTTCTTCTATAGTTTACAACCCAATATAGACAGTGTTAAATGAGAGATCAAACCTGTTACTTCTCTAGCGCATGGAACCTAGATGGTGTTTGTAACGGTATGGAACCCTTGCCTCGATAGTGAATTGAATGGGTCAATTCAATCACTGAGAAGGGGAGAGAAATATAATTTAATAAATCTTTTAATAAATTTAATAAATCTGTGTATGTTTATATTTTCCGCTGTGTTTTCAATAATAGTGTTATTTATTTTTGCTGTTTTTTATTTTTTATTAAAAGTTTTTAATTTAATTGTGTTTCGTTTCCTTTCATTTTCTATTATTATGTTTTTTGTGCGTCTGGCTTTTACCTTATCTGACTTTTAGCTTGTTTTTTTCTTCTTTTTTTTCTTCTCTATTTTCATCTTTTTTGTGTGTTTGGTAATCAATAGTGTCGATCTATTTCTGTCTTGCATGTGTGTTTTATAGTAGTAAGCGTCAGTCTATACGTGTTTTTCTTATATATTTATATATAATTAATCGGTCATTGGTGTCAGTGGGTTAAAGTGGTTAAATTTTCATTGGTATCGGTGGTTTGCACTTTTGCCCGTTGAAGAACAACAGGGGCTGTGTGCTTTTCTTACCTGGTACGAGGAGCTGGCGTGCACGGCCGAACGTCCCGCTTCACAAGTTTGGCAGACGCGCAGAGAGAAAGTGCGCGCTTCTCCTCCCGGCTTTTTTTGAAAGAACGGGGGGCGGGGTTATGTCCGGCCGAACGTCCCGCTCCACGAGGCTGGCAGACGCGCAGAGGGAAAGCGCGCGCTTCCCCTCCCGGCTTTTTTTGAAAGAACGGGGGGCGGGGTTATGTCGGAGGATGAGCAATAGCTCGGAGCATTTTCTCCATATCTGTAAATGTAGTGGGTAGAAAATTAATTGTAAGGCATGATGTTATATTATTTCGTAGAAAAATATTAACTGCTGTGGATATCGGACCACTATATATATATATATATATAAATATATTCATATATTATCAATTATTATCAATAAATGAATGGATGAGTGAAATAGGTTAAAAAATGGGGGTGGAATTGTGTGTATAAAAATATATGTATAAAAAATTGTGATAAAAAGTATACATATATATGATGGAAAAAAATAATAAAAAATAAAAATAAAACAAAATAAATAAAGAGTGGAGCATGTGTTGTTTGGAATGGTTATGCAAATATGTTGGTGTGAAATAGGAAGGTGTGAAAAGTATTTTGGCACTGCATGTATGTGTGTTAAATGGATAATAAAAATAAAAAAAAATAATAATAATATTATAGCTAATTAACTTATTGGTGCTTAAAAGCATTTGTGGTCGGATCGGCTATCAGAAAAGTGTACGTAACCTATCTACAACAAGCAGTAGAATTGTGCCATAACTGCTGCGGTAGGGCAGCCTAAAGGGGGCCACCCTAATATGAAGTGACTGTAAGATGGTGTGGGTGGGTGGGTGGGTGAAATCAGCTGAATCGGCGTCAGCCTGGGCCCACAGGTGCCTATAAATAGCCTTGTAATCAGCCTCCCCTCCCACAAATACAGCAAAGGTCTTTGCTTAATACTTGTGGTCGGATCGGCTATCAGAAAGGTGTACGTAACCTATCTACAACAAGCAGTAGAATTGTGCCATAACTGCTGCGGTAGGGCAGCCTAAAGAGCCAAAAAGAGCAGACCTTAGTTTAGAGCAAAACATATACATACCATTACGACACCCACTTTGAACGCAAAGACACTACACGATGAAGGTGCGGAATATACCGTACGTACCACAGAGACTTCTATGTACCTTACCTCTTTGTCACGTGCGCCGGCACGTCGTTCTTGGAGGTAGCTAATGTTGATGCTTTTGAAAGAGTGGTTGGTAATCAGAAACGATTTACTCCTATGTTGAACAACATATGAACATATTACGAGACGGTCTGAATCCTGAGAGCTGCAGACTAAAACAACAATGGTGAATCTGATGGAAGGGCCTAATTGAAGTCCAACCATTCGCCAAGGGCCCTGTTAATAGTAGCAAAATACTTCACCTATACTTATTCCCCCGACCACCGCTTTAATTATTATTATTATTTTTTATAAAGGACCCAAAAAGTTAGAAGATGGCGGATGCCGTCTAACTCTAGTAATGGATTAAGTGAAATGTGTAGACTCACCAGGCCTGGGGAACCATAAGCACGAGTACATGGCTGATCCAATTAACGAGCTAATGTTGCCTGTAATGAGGACAAAAAACATACCCACCATACTAGCAGTTGTGACAGAAAATAAGCTTAAGGTCATGATAAACTATGTATGCTGCACCTACAGTAGTGATAGGACTTGTTGAGTCCATAGATGTGACAGACTACGTATATTGTGCTTTATTATTGTACCTACTACTGGATGATAGACCGGTACCCAGAAACTAGGTGCGACACCAACACCCTCAGCCCGAGTTTGACGATGAAGTAAGCATGTCTGTAATGAAGACATAATGTACACCCAATGCCTGCCGCTATGACAGGACAAGCTTAAGGTCATGATAGACTACGTATGCTGTGCCTGTAGTCGCGCTAGGACTTATCGTGTCAGTAACGTGACAGACTTCGTAAGTCGCCTGTAGTCGTGACAGGACTTATTAGTCTGTAGTCGTGACAGACTTCGTAAATCGCCTGTAGTCGTGACAGGACCTATTAGTCTGTAGTCGTGACAGACTTCGTAAATCGCCTGTAGTCGTGACAGGACTTATTAGTCTGTAGTCGTGACAGACTTCGTAAATCGCCTGTAGTCGTGGACAGGACTTATTAGTCTGTAGTCGTGACAGACTTCGTAAATCGCCTGTAGTCGTGACAGGACTTATTAGTCTGTAGTCGTGACAGACTTCAGTAAATCGCCTGTAGTGGTGAGACAGGACTTATTAGTCTGTAGACGTGACAGACTTCGTAAATCACATGTAGTGGTGAGAGGGTGAGAGGACTCCCTGTGGACGAAACTGATGCCATAGTATTTTTTCCTGAACAACCCTTTGAGAGCCGAAATTTGAGAAACGTGAAAAATGAGACCACAGGGTCAGCTTCCTGGGAGAATGGGTCTATAATGCAAGGACGGGCAAGAGAAAAGTAACAACGGGGAGCGAGGGAAGCAAGAACCTAGAGAGGGTAAATGGGAGAAAAATGCGAACCCAGGAGAAGGTGATGTCTGAAAGGAAGGCTTGAGATGACTGCTTGAAAAGAAAACGATGAAAACCCAACAACCTACAACAATAATGTGAGTTAGATTCTAATGCCCAAAAGCCATGCATGCGAGCCTCCACAAGAAGAATTGTATTGCGAGCCACAGCTGACCGAGCCATGCGAGCGGGCCTGAAGGCAGAAATAGACATGGAACCTACTGTGGCGGACCACGCAGCCGACCTCGAATGGCGGAGTTGTGTGTAAAGGTAAATTGAGAAGCCATGCGTGAGACACTAATGGCGGGGCCAAGCGAGAGACACTAATGGCGGGGCCAACGCGAGAGACACTAATGGCGGGGCCAAGCGCGAGAGACACTAATGGCGGGGCCAAGCGCGAGAGACACTAATGGCGGGGCCAAGCGCGAGAGACACTAATGGCGGGGCCAAGCGCGAGAGACACTAATGGCGGGGCCAAGCGCGAGAGACACTAATGGCGGGGCCATGCGCGAGAGACACTAATGGCGGGGCCATGCGCGAGAGACACTAATGGCGGGGCCATGCGTGTCAAATTAAAACGGAGAAGCCATGCGTCAGAGACTCATGGCGTAGCCCTGAATGCGAAACTTATGGCAATTTTTTTTTTTTTTTTTTTAATTTTTAAATTTTTTATATTTTTTTTTAAACCACTTAAGCAGTACCAGTATGACTAGGGGACTCGCATAACCATGACCCCCTTCGACAGTAACCTAGGACACTAACCAGCTTACAACCATATTGTACCCCTAACGAATAACGTGAAGAACGGTCATAGACCCCGCGGAGCCATGAGGCTGAAGCAGTCATCGGGCCCCCGAAGCCAAGACTGAACTAGATGACATTACAGTGACGATAAGTAATTAAAATGTGAGCCAGACCTGATGGGATATGCATAGACAATAGTGAACCGAACCCCGTGCCTAGGTAGACATTAAACCAACCGTAAAATTGAACAGATGGGAGAAAAAGAGCCAGAGGCATTACAATTCGCTAAGAGAAGACCCTAATCGTGACAACGCGTAAACAGCTTGTAAAACATAGTAGGAAACTTACTCCTATTAACCCACTGACCGCTGAGGGACTGTATGGTGAGCTGGGGCAGGAGACCAGTCTGAGTGAATGCGAACCAGGACTAAAGAACAGCACCCAATTTTTTTTTTTTTTTTTCACCGAAGTGAAACAGAAAAGTAGGCCTATGGAATGTAACAACCAGCGAGGAAAGAAACGTAAACCTGAAAGAAAGCGGTATCAGAGCAGTGTGCTGACTGCCCTAGTGAAAATACTGAGTAACCATGATGTAGCAATGAAAGGGAAAAATACAGCTTTAAGTGGAAGCAGAATATAACATCTGATGTAAGAACAGGTGGGTGAATGCAGCTCTGGATGTCAGTGGTGCCTAAAACATGGTATGGGCCCAGCTCTGAGCATTAAGAGTAAGGTGTAACGCAGCCGTATGAATGCAATCTGAAGTGAGCAGAGTATTAATGTGATGCAACAGCAAACGCATGAACACAGCTCTGGTAGTGAATGGAGTATAGGACAAAATGTAAATGCAGACAGACGGACGTAGCTTTTGAAGGTAACGAACCAAACCATGATCATTCGACCATAAGCGCCCCACCTCCTTCGCCCCAGAGCGCTACAAGTCACTAACCGTGTAACCAAGTCCGATCCTACCGTGAATGCCAGCACTCGCCTGGCACCTTCTGCCATTACCCAGGCGCGAACGAACCTCCACATAATGCTACAGGTTTTTTTTTTTTTTTAAATGAGTCACCACAACGCCATCTAAGAAAATATAAACGTGTTTGAATATAACCCATGATGCAACACTAATTAATCGACATAGTGCACTTATAAACCTAGCACAGAACTGCTGACACATGTGTGCCCATAACATACAGTTTATAAATTAAACACACTTACCAGAGCATCAGAACTCAAATACCGGCGCCTTGACCGATCTGCTTGTGTCCCCATATACAGACCACTGATATACATCCACCAACACCTTGCATGTCTGGCTTTAACTGCGGATGTGCCCCCACATGTAAAACAGGTAATAGGAAAACACTTTTTTTTTTTTTTTCCTTACGTATGAACCGATATCAGAAAACATGCGACCATACCTACTCTAGGCGCATGCTACACCAATAACTATATGCAATAGCCCCTAACAAGCCCCTAAACAGCTAGACAAAATACTAACAACCGTCATTTGACTGTTAGCACCCAACTCTGCTTTGACCCAGAGAACTGCGAATTGCAAAACGCACTGTGGGTCCCGTGCCAATAAGTACAATTCTACAGTGAGTGCCAGCATTCGCCTGGCCCTTTTTGCCGATGCCCAGGTGTGAACGAGCCTCCACATGATGCTGCTGCATTTTTTATTTATTTTTTTATTTTTTTGAAATCAACCATTGATACACAAACACAGCGTGCATAGCTTGAGCTCACTAACAACCAATGCTCGGCCCTTTAGCGCCCAAACTCTGCTTCATCCCAGAGCGCTACATGTTGCAGACCGCAGCGTGGGTCCCGTGCAAACCACTCCGATCCTACCATGAATACCAGCGCCCTGCCGAGACATTCTGCCATCGCCCAGCCGTAAGGAGCCTCCACACCATGCTGCTGTATCCTAGAGCTGACCCAGAGGTAGTGAAATCAGCTGAATCGGCGTCAGCCTGGGCCCACAGGTGCCTATAAATAGCCTTGTAATCAGCCTCCTCTCCCACAAATACAGCAAAGGTCTTTGCTTAATACTTGTTCTCTAATGATTCATTTAGACCTTCAGGTTCCAATGTACGCAACTTAAAGATCCAAAACATTTCCCTCTTTTGTAGGGTACGGAATCTGTCTTGGCAGGTGATACTGATTTGCTCTATTGGAGTGATTTTTAATCCTGTTGTTTCTTTATAATGAGTTGTTAGGAAATGTCGAGATACACTGTGTTTTAGATACCCTTTAGTAATATTGGATCTGTGTTTGTTCAGCCTTTCGCGAAGTGCTTGAATTGTACGGCCCACATATTGTAACCCACATTCACATTCTAGAAGGTATATGACGTATGAAGATCCGCAGTTTATGAAGTTTTTTATAGGGAATTCTTCGTGTGAAATGTTGCTTGTGAAAGTTTTTTTGCGATGGGTGATATCTTGACAACACTTGCACAGTGGATGATTGCATCTGTAGCTTCCTACAGGCGCTGGGAGTGTTTTGTCCATTGCTGAGAGTATGTTTTTCTTTTTTCTTAGTTTGCTCGGAGCGAGTATATTCTTTATAGTTCTTGCTCTCCTAAAAGTAATTGTTGGTTTATTTGGGATGTTTGGTTTGAGGAATGGATCATTGGTCAGAATATGCCAATGTCTTGCTAATATTTTTCTTAACTTCATATGGTTCACGTTGTACGTTGTGATTAGTGAGGTTCCATATTTGTTCAATTCGTTAGATTCATCTGGTTTCTTTCGGATTGTTAAACAATCGTTCTGGGATAGATTTTTTGCTCTTTTAAAGGCTTCGTCTATGATTTTTTTCGGATATTTTTTGCTTTTGAATCTAGATGTTAAAATTTCACTCATTTAACACTGTCTATATTGGGTTGTAAACTATAGAAGAAGACATTCGTTTTGTATCACTTATATTTTATGCTAGGCTTTTTCTACCCTAATTGTCAACTTATTGTATGTGTATATTGAATGTTCCTCTGATAGGCTGCCAGCACTTGGCTGGCAGCCTATCAGAGGCTGGTGCAGGCGGCGCGATGACGTCATCGCGCCGCCGGAGCGGTACAACAAGGGACACAGGCCGGAAGAGGCCTGCATCGCATCGCTGGAGGTAAGTATAAGTGTTTTTTGTTTGTTTGTTTTTTGGGGGGCTACTGGCACATGATAAGGGGGAGACTACTGGCACATGATAAGGTGAGGGGGAGGCTACTGGCACATGATAAGGTGGGGGGGGGAGACTACTGGCACATTAGGGGGTCTTCTGGCACATAAGGAGGGCTACTGGCACATAAGGGGGGACTACTGGCACATAAGGGGGGGCTACTGGCACATAAGGGGGGACTAGTGGCACATAAGGGGGGACTAGTGGCACATAAGGGGAGACTAGTGGCACATAAGGGGGGACTACTTGCACATAAGGGGGGCTTCTGGCACATAAGGGGGGACTACTGGCACATAAGGGGGGACTACTGGCACATAAGGGGGGACTACTGGCACATAAGGGGGGCTACTGGCACATAAGAGGGGGCTACTGGCACATAAGAGGGGGCTACTGGCACATAAGAAGGGCTACTGGCACACATAAGGGGGACTACTGGCACATAAGGGGGGCTACTGGCACACAAGGGCGACTACTGGCACATATGGGGGGGGCTACTGGCACATATGGGGGGCTACTGTAGCACCCCCAAGTCAGGGCTTTGTGTAGGAACTAACCTGGGGAATGCCAGTGATGGAGAGGCCGGCACGCTGCTCCTCTGGGGCACTCTCTGGGTTCTTGAGGGACACAGCCAGGTGGAAGGTGAGGTGCCCTTGGTGTTATAGTTTAACGTGCCTATGGCTAAGTCCCTGATATGTCGTGACGCCAGTGCCAGTAAACGGTGGCACACCGTATTTACAGTAGGAATAACTGAGGTACAGACTGATAACTTGAAAACAGAATCCAAACTTTACTGAAGACAGTGATGATACAGTAAGCAGTCTTTCCAACAGTTCCTTTTTGCAGACAATAAAAATTGCAGTGGTCTTACATCCAGCAAGGTTAAACAGAGGGTGGTAATACAGGACTTGAAATTGCAGGTGAACCTTACTTTCTTCCTGACTCGTCCTGACTGGAATTGATGCTTCAAGGCCCCAATGCCCTACTTCTGGCTTATATCCTTGAATCTCCAGCTTTATAATTTACCTCCACTTGACGTTTAGTACCTCCTTGCTCTAGGGATTGCCTCTGGGTTCTGCATTCCTTCTCCTAGGGCACCATCTTCCTAGGGTGGATGCCTCACAGGCCGTGAGGCCTGGGTTTGGCCTTCACAGGCACATGGCCTGCACTTGTCTAAGGCACACTCCAGACTAGACTACTTTCCCTTCCCCTGACTGGGCCTTATATAGACTAGGGCAACCTAGCTCCCTCTAGTGACTAGAGCTGGAATTACACCCCTAGCCGGCCTGCACATAGGACATTTCACAGTAACAGGGAAATAAAATACACTGATTTACATTGCATGGTACAAACAGCACCTTTACCAGCCTCCTCCTAACAGAGAGGAACGACAGCAGCCAAGTGACCCTTCCGTAGTGACGGGCAGTACAACTCCCGTACACTACATACCCCGCTGCTTTAAGCTGAGTACGCCCTCGTACTCTACCAGGGTACCGCCCTACTGGAATTTCCACCTGAAAGAGACAAAAGAAAAACATGCAAGAATATATACATATCAGTACTCAATTCTATCTGCATAGACAATTGTCATCAGGTCCAGCTGACTGACGGAGAAGTGCGGTGACAAGGGCGTCGCTCTCTTTCTTCAGGATAAAGAGTGGAACTGGGGCGCTGACCTGGCACAGCGGATGTTAGGGAATACCAGGATAGTCCATGACAATGAATGAGTCCATAAAAGGATATCACAGAGACTCGCACACAGGGGGTCCATCTCTGGGCACATAGACTTGAATATAAAATTTTTGCAATAAATACGGTCAGCAGCACATACATAAAATCACAATACAGGACTCTGACAATACCAGGGTAACATCCTCTGGCAAGTCCTGCGTATATTTAAAGTGCTGACATAAAAGTACCCTTTTCAACCTGAAATGGGGGTTAAAAAGGGATAAGGTGCAAATAAAAGCAACTAGGAAGTTATTAAAGTACTTGACGCAACAATGCTAGCAGCAGGCAGGATGTCCCGGAACAGAAAGAGGCAGGCTGGGAGCAGTGGTTCCACAGTGGCAACTTATTTGTCAAACATGCCACCGGCCGTGGGGAACTGGCAGCAAGCTCTACCAGCCTGGCAAACTTAAAGGAACAGTTCCTGCAACAAAGATGATGTCCCTGTGAGGATGAGCAAAAATGGCCTAGCAGGCCTGCTCACAGGTAGGTATCAAAGGATCCCTGTTCATCAGAGGTAGTGCAGCCCTGTGCTGCAGGTAGTCTGGGCCATGCAACAGGACCACTTGGAGGGGTGCCCACCAAAGAGAATGGGCTGGAAACATCACCGGTATTGGGCCTACCCACCTCACTGGCCCGCTGGGTTGCGGACACACAGGAGCTGCTGGTCTCGGGACACGGGCCGGCGCTGGGGTAGACACTTCCTCTGGCCGGGACATAACACTCCCGTCACGGCGGACTCGGCTCCGGGCATATGTCAATTTATCCGCTGTTACACGGACCTTGGGTGGCTCAGCGTTAGCGGTAGGACCCTGGACTACGGGCTCGGGTGGTACAGGGGTCACAGGTAACTCACCACCGCTGGACTGCTGCGCTGTCTTCTTAGAATCTGCCACTTGCCGCAGGCCATCCAGATAGACCTGTAAGGACGCGATCCGCTCCTCCAGGGCGGAGATCTCACTGCTGGATTCCGGCACACTTGCAGCAGGCTCAGATGAGGTTCTATCTTGGCGGTTCTTCCGCAGGTCATCCATGGCTTCACTGAACTGGGCCATCCGCGCCCAATCAGCGGCTGTCTTCTCTCGTCGCGGCAGCTCTGGAGAGGGATAAGGACTGGGAGGCTTGTCCAGGATCGTCGGCTGCCAGAAGATGTTCGGGCCGAGAAAGGAACTCTTCTCCTGGTACGTATTCCGGATGGGTCCCGGCGGGTCCTCTGCCTCCACCGGATCTTCGGTCTCTTCCCAGTCTTCCGGTACCGGTCCTGGACGGGTCACCGCAGTAGCATATGGGCCTCGCAGGCCCTCTGCGGGAGTGAACTCCACTTTCTCTCCGACCGCTAGATTATGCAGTCGCCCGGGAGATAGCTGCGCTTGACGGACCGGCGATTTACATAATAGTCCCGGTTGGTGCCGGTTTCTTGGATGAAGCCAAATCCTCTGACCTTATCAAACTCGAGCACGACTCCGGTGCGGCGTTCGAGCTGGGGCTTGCTGTCTCTGGAGTCCTCATAAATCCGCTTGGTGACTTCTTCAAAGTACTTTTTCTGAGTGGTGGTTTTTAAAGTTGCCGCCACTCGGATCTCGGCCATCAGGGCCGACCACGCGGGGTTCCGCGGGAGAAAGCCTTCTCGCTGCGGGTGAAAACGGCAGGGCTCGGCTTGTGGCCATGGACAGGTTTGGGCCATGTCGCTGGGAGTATACGCTGGGGGCGCAGGGCGCTCCTTAGTTGCTCCTGAGGTCGCCTCCATTGCACCAACTACGGCTCCGGATCCCTCCGATTCCGGTAGGAAACCCCGTAGCAGGGTGAGCCACTGTTCCTGCAGGCTCCACCCCGTCGTTTCTTGCACGCCCCCTAGGTATTCCAGTATAGGGTAGGCGGTGTCCATATTATAATCCTCAAAGGAAGGCGTTACCTCCAGGTCGTCTCCTCCTCCTTCTTGGAGGGTTTTGGCGCCAAATTTTCGCGCCACTGCAGGACAGTGATGGCGCAAGAAGAAGTCCAATGGCGCCGGCGGCCATCTTGGGCGCCATGATGCATCAATTCAATGACAGCAAGCAGTGGTAGTAAAACAGCATAAAAGTCCACAGAAATGCACTTTGAAGTGGCGA
This sequence comes from Bufotes viridis, assembly GCA_033119425.1. Classification (NCBI taxonomy): domain Eukaryota; kingdom Metazoa; phylum Chordata; class Amphibia; order Anura; family Bufonidae; genus Bufotes; species Bufotes viridis. Next base: position 39,786,377 of record CM065592.1, on the reverse strand, counting down.
TTTTCTTCCTCTTGATAGCGCAACACTGCACAGCGCTTTCTGGAGGTTTTGGGACACTTTTCTGTACGTTTTAGGTCCGCAAAGTTCACTTCAAATAAACAGGCGTTTTGTCACTTGGCAAACTGGTTAAGGCACAAAGTTCACGTTTTTGATCACAGTCCATAAAACGTGCGTATCCTGTTCGTGACGCCAAAATGTAGCACCCCAAGTCAGGGCTTTGTGTAGGAACTAACCTGGGGAATGCCAGTGATGGAGAGGCCGGCACGCTGCTCCTCTGGGGCACTCTCTGGGTTCTTGAGGGACACAGCCAGGTGGAAGGTGAGGTGCCCTTGGTGTTATAGTTTAACGTGCCTATGGCTAAGTCCCTGATATGTCGTGACGCCAGTGCCAGTAAACGGTGGCACACCGTATTTACAGTAGGAATAACTGAGGTACAGACTGATAACTTGAAAACAGAATCCAAACTTTACTGAAGACAGTGATGATACAGTAAGCAGTCTTTCCAACAGTTCCTTTTGCAGACAATAAAAATTGCAGTGGTCTTACATCCAGCAAGGTTAAACAGAGGGTGGTAATACAGGACTTGAAATTGCAGGTGAACCTTACTTTCTTCCTGACTCGTCCTGACTGGAATTGATGCTTCAAGGCCCCAATGCCCTACTTCTGGCTTATATCCTTGAATCTCCAGCTTTATAATTTACCTCCACTTGACGTTTAGTACCTCCTTGCTCTAGGGATTGCCTCTGGGTTCTGCATTCCTTCTCCTAGGGCACCATCTTCCTAGGGTGGATGCCTCACAGGCCGTGAGGCCTGGGTTTGGCCTTCACAGGCACATGGCCTGCACTTGTCTAAGGCACACTCCAGACTAGACTACTTTCCCTTCCCCTGACTGAGCCTTATATAGACTAGGGCAACCTAGCTCCCTCTAGTGACTAGAGCTGGAATTACACCCCTAGCCGGCCTGCACATACACATTTCACAGTAACAGGGAAATAAAATACACTGATTTACATTGCATGGTACAAACAGCACCTTTACCAGCCTCCTCCCAAATGAGAGGAGCGACAGCAGCCAAGTGACCCTTCCGTAGTGACGGGCAGTACAACTCCCGTACACTACACTACTGGCACATAAGGGGGGCTACTGGCACACAAGGGGGACTACTGGCACATATGGGGAGGGCGACTGGCACATAGGGGGGGGACGGCTACTGGCACATAAGGGGGGGGTGGCTACTGGCACATAAGGGGTGGCTACTGGCACATAAGGGGGGGCGGCTACTGGCACATAAGGGGGGGTGGCTACTGGCACATAAGGGGGGGCGGCTACTGGCACATAAGGGGGGATGGTTACTGGCACATAAGGAGGGCTACTGGCACAAAGGGGACTACTGGCACATAAGGGGGACTACTGGCACATCAGGGGGACTACTGGCACATAAGGGGACTAGTGGCACATAAGGGGGGGCTACTGGCACATAAGGGGGGCTACTGGCACATATGGGGGGACTACTGGCACATATGGGGGGGCTACTGGCACATAAGGGGGGGACGGCTACTGGTATATAAGGGGGACGGCTACTGGCACATAAGAGGGGACGGCTACTGGCACATAAGGTGGGCTACTGGCACATAAGGAGGGCTACTGGCACATAACGGGGGCTACTGGCACATAAGGGGGGGGGCTATGAGCGGCCAACATCTATCCTCTCCGCAATGCTCAGCCTCCTGTGACAGATCAGGAGAGTGGAGGTGTGGGAGCGGAGATAGCGGTCAATGCTCTCCACCCGCAGCTCCCCGCCCAGCCTCTTGTGACAGCGAATCAGGAAGTAGAGGGGGGCTCAGTCGGCCTCTGGGTGTTACTTGCCCCCTGGGCCAAAAGTTGCCAGTCAGCCCCTGGCTAGGATATACTCCCACCTCTGGTGGTTTTTTTCAAAATCTTGGATGAAGGTTTCACTTGTGTTCCCAAAAGAGAGCCCACCATAGGTACTCTAGTTTTACCCAGCCTTTTTCTGTCAAAAAAGATGCAACATACTTGGTTAAATACTAAAGTTTTTATTTTAGTTGTGGTCACACTGTGTGTCAGGGCTGTAAATGCTTTGCTTCTTACAGCAATGGCAACACCTTTAAAATGAATACCTGGTTCATGGCGTACCTCATTAGCTGCAGTGCGTGTATGTTCACCACAAACTCGGAAACATCTTTCTGATGTGAATAACGAGAAGGCCGTCAATGTCTCGGCAGTGTCCGAACATACTACACATGTGCATAAAGGGGATTGATCTAGTCTGACATATTGGAATCGAGTGTGTAGCAAGAGCGCAAAGAGGCGGTGACCACAAGAGAAAATTATATAGAGAAACCTTTTGGATTTTTTTGATGGAAACAAGGAGTCTGAAACGTCTAACTAAGGGTACTTTCACACTTGCGTTAGTGTGATCCGGCAGGCAGTTCCATTGTTGGAGCTGCCTGCCGGATCCGCCCTTCAGTGTGAAAACTGACAGCATTTGTAGAAGAATCCGCCACTAATACAAGTCAATGTAAATTAATGCCGGATCCGGCATTCCGGCGACTGATTAGGCATTTTGGACGGACATAATACCGCAGCATGCTGCGGTATTATGTCCGGCCAAAACGCCTGACAGTGACTGAACGGAAGGCATACTGATGCAAACTGAACGGATTTCTATCCATTCACATTGCATTGGGATATGCCTTATCAGTTCTTTTCCGGCATAGAGCCCTTTTGATGGAACCCTATGCCGGAAAAGAATAACGCAAGTGTGAAAGTACCCTAAAAGACAGGATGTCATATTTTATTACTGAATACATTGAGTCTTTTTGTATACTCTGCCCTTGTGAATTTTCCTTTCATCAGCGGGTAGGTTGGAGAGTTTAACCAGAGCAATGTAGGATGTAATTTGCGCCTAGTGTTGAGCGAAGCGATGTTACATCTGAAGTCGATTCCTTCAAAACTTTGGATGAAGGCTGCATGCACACGACCGTTGTGTGTTTTGTGGTCCGCAAATTGCGGATCCGCAAAACACGGATGGCGTCCGTGTGCGTTACGCAATTTGCAGAACAGACCGGGCGGCGGATTATACAGATGCCTATTCTTGTCCGCAAAACGGACAAGAATAGGACATGTTATATTTTTTTTGCGGGCCCCGGAACGGAGCAACGGATGCGGACAGCACACGGAGCGCTGTCCGCATCTTTTTCCGCCCCATTGAAGTAAATGGGTCCGCGCCCGAGCCGCAAAAACTGCAGCTCGGATGCGGACCAGAACAACGGTCGTGTGCATGAGCCCTACAGGCTACATGCACACGACAGTGAAAAAAAAAAGTTTGTTAAAAACTGATAAACTTAAACTGTCCATTTTTAATGGACGTTTTTTTCACTGATGTCTTTCTGAGAAACGGACGTTAAAAACTGACCCATTCAATTGTATGGGGGCCATCAGTTAGGGGAAAACGGATAAGATAGAACATGTTCTATTTTTTCGATGTCTGTTATTCACTGGCCGTCAAAAAAAACTGCCGTGTGGATAGCTCCATAGACTACCATTGATCTTAAAACAGACGTGTCATGGCCATTGAAAAAACCTCTATCACATGTCCGTTTTTCACTGTCTTGTGCATATAGCCTAATGCTGTCCGTCTCTGTACAGCATTAAAATGTACGGGCTCCGATGAGCAGAAGTCGCACGTGACTTTGTTGAATACCTTCAGTAATTGATTTTTAAAGCGGAAAACCACTTTAAAACTTAGAACCGAACTTGGCAGAATGAGGAAGCAGAGTTCCGTTCTTAGTTTCAAAGCGGTTTTCCGCTTTAAAAATCAATGACTGAAGTTATTCAACAAAGTTTCTCGTGACTTTGCCAATAACTGACTTCGTCTGATCGGAGCCCATACTCTCTAATACTGTACGGAGACTGACCTTTGTACAGTATTATTCTGAAGTTTTGAATGAAGTGACTTCAGATGAATCTCGCTTCACTCAACACTATTTGCACCTATATATTTAGCTCATATATATTGGTTGCTCTTCCCCGTTTTTCATTTCTTAATCTGAACTAGCCCATTGTAACTTATACCTTATATATAATCCCTTAGGCCTCTTTCACACGAGCGTGTCCGGATTAGGTCCGGATGCGTTGCGGTTGCGTTCAGTGAAAACTGTGCGATTTCACAGGCAAAGCCATTCAGTTTTGCCTGCGATTGCGTTCAGTTGTTCAGTTTTTTCCGCGCGGGTGCAATGCATTTTGATGCGTTTTTTACGCGCGTGATAAAAAACTGAAGGTTTACAAACAACATCTCCTAGCAACCATCAGTGAAAAACGCAACGCACCCGCACTTGCTTGCGGATGCAATGCGATTTTCACGCAGCCCCATTCACTTCTATGGGGCTAGAGCTGCGTGAAAAACGCAGAATATAGAACATGCTGTGATTTTCACGCAACGCACAAGTGATGCGTGAAAAAAAACGCTCATGTACACAGACCCATTGAAATGAATGGGTCAGGATTCAGTGCGGGTGCAATGCGTTCACATCACGCATTGCACCCGCGCGGAAAACTCGCCCGTGTGAAAAGGGCCTTAAAGATTGTCCTACCAGATTTAGTCCTTCTTCAGGGTTTTCCACCAGTGTGTGTTTCATTATTTAAAGGGGTTGTCTGGATTTAGAGCTGAACCTGGACATAACCCATTCTTCACCCCTCCGGCCCCTCAGCATTTCTTGCACTGATGCCCTCCCTTGCCTTGCACAGGGCAAGGGCTTTTTCTTTATATCCTGTGACGTATCGGGCTTCTGCTAGGCGGAGGCTTCTGCCTAGCAGTGAGCCTGGTGACATCACCGGCACTAATGGGCGGTCTTTAGAACTACCCTAGCCTGTAAAACAACAGCCCTTGCCCTACGGGATGCAGCTAAGGGCAAGTAGAGCACCCGAGCTTGAAATTCTCCTATTTTCCACTTAGAGAGGCTGGAGGGGTGAAGAACGCAACGGGTTATGTTCATGTTCAGCTCTGAATCCGAACAACCCCTTTAATTAATGATGTATTGTGATTCCTATTGTCTCAGTGTTTTTCCCATCGAAGGTATACATGGAGAAATCCTACCGACTTGTACACCTGATGGCTTTCCAAGAGATGGGAAGAGGTGAGGGAATTAAGCTGGGAACAATGTCAAAGCATCTGGCGACAAGGTGAGACACGGTGACATTTGGTAGCCACCTGTATATCATGGTGCTTTATGGGTCCTTTATATAAACTGTAAAATTATGGTACTGGTATTCAGTATGTCTACTTTCCTGTACGTTATTAGGGTATGAAAAAACGGAAAGGTCCAGCTTTTAAAATCCAATTCTTTATTCCAGCGGTTTATAAATCCTCCATACACAGGATGACAATACACAATCTATGCGTTTCGGACACACAAATTACTGTAACAGCTAATCATTACACTTCCATCTTACTCCACTTTTCCATAGGCCCAAAGTCACTTCTGCCTAGTCAGATTTATTAACGGTCCTTTAATACTGTGATAAATGTGGCTTGATGGCAGCAGTTTATCCTTCAGTAAGCGGCTTTACAAAAGTCGCACGTCTTTACAAAAAAGTCGCATAAGATAAGCATGGTCCTCACTGGAGTGAAATTGCGCATTTTTTTGTGACTTTTTAAATAGTCCCAATAGTAAATCTGTCTAGAGGTTCATTTACATAAGACAACACGCCCACTTTCTCAAAACGGGAGAGCTTAGTGCAGAGCTTGAAAAAGTCCCAAAAAAATGCGCAATTTTACCGATTGCGCATTTTTGGGGGACTTTTTCATTCCATTAAAGTGACTTTAGCTAATGATGAATCTGGCCCGATATGTACATGCAAGGAAGCGGCTGTGCCCTCAGCATGCTGATGTCTAGCCCTGTCAATCAAGGGGGGGGTTACAAACCAGTGCTCAAAGGATTTAGCCCCGCCCCGATCCAACATGCTAATTTTTTATGAATAAAAATACAGATTTCTCTGCTGCTGTTTAGCATGCAGACAAAAGAAAGGTATTGTTTTAACCTGCATGATGATCCCTACCAGCCAGTATGTCTGGTTTGATAGGGTTGATCATGCTGACAGAACTTCTTTAAACGGTGAAGATCGGTGGATGTGCCACTATATCTACTATCCAAATTTCTGCTTTGGCTCTTATGGGCAGGCACTGGCACATATATATACGTCTATGGGAGATTACTCTAGATACCAGCGTGACATGAGAAGACACAAGTAAATGGTACCTGGTAGGTGGAGAGCCCTTTACAGAAGCAGCTTTAGGACTAAGAAATTACCACCTCTGTTTTTTTTTATTTATTTTTTTTAAATATAATTTTTATTGAGATTCGGAGCATACACAAGATCAGAAGCACAATTAACGCACCATAGAACTGTATATCATACAGAATATCATTTGTATACAGTAGTATGAAATAACAACATAGGATCACAAATGAATTGGAAGTATGCGTTAATAAAGATTATTGCAAATCTCACTTTTTGTTTAATTTTTGAAATAAAACATGATAACCTCTGCCAAGGCCTCCCAATCTGCCTTGTTCCCTCCCTAACCCAACCAATTTGAGAACCAGGGGGTAAACACTATAGAGTTCCCTTAAGGGGCCTAAATCACAGTCAATGACTCCTGACGACTCTGTGGAAATGAAGAATCCACCTCACCTTACTGTCTCCCAATGGCTAGCTTGCCTAGTTTCCCCGCCAGCTGGGCTTCCATGTACCACTTAGTGGTCAAGAAGGGGGACATCAGCTCTTAAATCTTATGCTCAGAGAGAGAGTACTCAATAAATTTCCTCCATTTCTTAATAAATTTCCCCACCAATTTTTCTTTAAATTTTTCCATTTTCAGTCTTTCCTGAAATAACAACCATTTCAAAAGTCCCACTACTTCGTCCCACTGTGGGATGGTGTTCTGTAGCCAGGATCTCAATATTACTTTCTTGACCGCCATCAGAACTAAATGAACACCCTGGACTGAAACTATGTTGCTTTCTGGATCCAATTGGTCCCCCGGGATCTTTTTTTTTTTTTTTAATTCTATTTAAAAATATTTACATAAAACACAAACTTTTGTTACAATCAATTAAATGTACGGTATAGACAATATTTACAATAATTAAGAAAAATAATAAAATGAATGGAATAAAAAATTATCCTCCTCGTTATCTGCAGGCGCCTCTCACTGCCGATTTTATTCCTTATCGTCAAGGAACTAAAAAGTAGAGAACATAAAACAATTTGGAACAATTTGTCATTAAAGGAAGTTTTTTGCTTTTTTTGTGTGGTAAGAATCTCATTTTCTACCTGACACCCCCTCCGCCTGCTTTTCCCTAGTCATATTCTTCACTAATTATAGGTTTGTTGGCCATCCTATTCTGATGAGATTTGCAGATAGATTTAGATCTATGGTGGGCCTAATGTCAGATTGGACTTCCTTAGATCCACCAGATCATGAAAACCCACTTTCCATCTATACAGAACATGTGCAGATCCACTTTTAATGGTATTCTATATTCTGTTTTCACTGAACATATCAGACATAATATAAAATAATAGGCTTATTTGTGAATCATCCCATAAGATTCATTCCTCAATATTGCCTTCAAAGTCAGCTCCAAAGGGGGCATTCTTCTGGGCCTTGCTTTATTAGGGGTCTATGTGTGTACCAGACCCTGGTGGACCTTCTGCCATGGTGTGGGGCATGAACATTAGATTCCTAGCAGAACCCTTCAAGGTTCGCTAGCTCTAGGTAAAAAAAAGAAATACATTTTTGACTACTTTTTGAAATAAAACTGGGATTAAAGTTGCGGGAAACGGGCAAGGAACAGCCATCTTTACCACCACTGAGGCTAGCCTAAGAAGTGGACAACCTATGAAGTCGCACAGGACACACAACTCATTACCACTGAAAAGGGCACCAATGTCCACAAAGGTTTCAGCACCTGGAATGTGAAGCTCAGACCCCGATTTAGTGCCTAAACTAGAGAATGCTATTAAATTTCATAGTTTATTGAATGAGCAGTATTGGAACTCTGGGGCTAGCCTTAGAGGTGGACAACCTGTGGAGTCTCACATGGCACTTAATTCGAATAAAGAGGGCACATCCACATGGGATGCTATTATATTCCCTAGTATATTGATTGAGAAGTTTTGGTGCTCTTTATGTTATGGTCACTAGATCACTGTATTATTTGATCACTGAATGGTAGATCACAAGACGTGGCATCAGTAGATGGTACAAAAAGAAGATCTTAGCTCTTATCTTGGGAGGGGGGAAGACAAGGGACCGGATTTATTTCCAACCTAGGGCTGTTAGGTGGTGCATATGGGCCTCACATTGTCAGTGGATCCCATCAACACTTATTTAATTTGCATGACCAGCCTAAAAGAATAGTAAAGCTGACGACAGACATTAGATTTTTATCAGTGAATCCCATGTAATGTCTATGGGATACGACAAACAGTCCATCAATATTTTAAAGGGTTTCTGTCACCAGAATTAACCCTATTAAACTAGCTGACATTAGCGATGTGCTAATGTCAGCTGAAGCTAACTAGCCTATTCCTACTTTTTTCTATGCCCCCGTTACTCCAGAAATATAACTTTTATAATATGCTAATTAGCCTCTAGGAGCAGGGGGGGGGCGTTGCACCTGCTCCTAGAGGCTCCGTTCTGCCACCTCTGGACACGCCCTGCTACACTAGATTGACAGGGCCAGGCAGCCTTCACCTCCAACTGCTCGCCCTGTGCGCTGTGGAACAGGCGCAGTGAGGAAGCCGGCAGCTGGCGAGCGTCCTTCACTCAATGAGCTTGCGTCGAATACTGAACGGGTCAGCGCAGGCGCGAGATTTACACGGCGGACAGGGCCGGCAGTAGGAGACCAACGCTGCCTGGCCCTGTCAATCTAGTGTAGCAGGGGGTGGCCAGAGGTGGGAAAACAGAGCCTCTAGGAGCAGAAGCAACGCACCCCCTGCACCATCGCTAATGTCAGCTAATTTTATAGGGTTAATTCTGGTGACAGAAACCCTTTAATTCGGGGCCACAAGGATTAACAGACTACAGTTTTACTTGTCCTCAGAAGCGAGGCAGTGGCCACCACTTATCTATTCCCTCTAGTGAACAAGTATTGGCATTTGCTGAAGCTGAACATGCTTTATAATGTGGTAGACCAAGCCAAACATGCAAGATTATGAGGACATTTCATTACGATCCGTTTTGACCTTTAGATGAACGCTGACCACTTACCTGTTGAATATGTGGCATTAAAGTTACTGAATTTGGAACTGGCCATGCTCACAAACTCTACAAGCATGTTGCGTCCAGATGAAACCAGGGGTGAGATTGGTCCAGATCCGTAGGTCACCCCCAATAAGACAGGTGATGTCTTTAGCATCCCATCATAGACTTTAATATAGTCAGTAGAAGAGATGTTAAGAGAGGTAACCTCCAATGAAACCTGTGACAAAACCAAAACGTGCTATTAATCTGGAGAAAGTTACAAACATTTCCATGCTGTGGATTGATTTTATCTGCATTCATGGGTTTTACCTTCTTGCCTGGAACTTGAATGAGCCACAGGCAGTTTCCACCACTTTGGTTTGCAGAAGAGCTGTTTCCGGAAAGGGATCCTGAAGCCGTCACCAGCTTTGTCCTACAAAGGTCTTTATTTTTGGTTATATAAATGGACAATGTTAGCGAGTAACGAACACATCATATAACTTGAAGAATAAAAGAACTGGGATTGCAGAGAAGATAAGGACATCAACTTACTGCAGTTATAGTAGGCATTAACTTTCATCACATCCAGAGAGCTCAACCCTAGTCTCTGTCCAATAGGCACAGTAGGGTCAGGTTTTGGGACTATAGTAGGCAAAGTCGGTCTGTCAGCATAACCATACCTGCAGAGAGAACGGGCGAAGAAGAATTAGCCCTATTAATGAGATTGTAGTAGGCTTTCACAGATTGTCACAAAACTGTCTTTCATGTTTGGCGTAAAGCCACCCAAATATTTAGCCAAAATAATATATTTTTTATTAAATTAATTGGTAGGTCATTCATATTTTTATTCTCCAGATCGTTTCCTAAACAATATTGTTTGATCAGAGACAACCCCTTTGGGTTCGCAGCTGCATAATTTTGCCTGGGGAAGCCAAGGCCAGCCTGACATTGAGATGAATAGCTGTGTATGTAATACAGGGTATTACAGATGGTATTCAATGGTATTACAGAGTAATATATCATGCCATGTGGCCTCCAAACCTGATACTCTGGAGTGAGTAATCACAAGAGACAGTGACCCAGCCAGCCTGCCAGGCCCTACAACCACCTACTGTGTGTGTACTAAGGACTGGGAATATTGGCCCTGTTAATGTGTACGGTGAGATGCACTGAGGCCTGAGTAAAGAGACTGTCCTGTGGCTAGTAGCGACTGCCTGTTAAAGGGGATGTCTGACATAATTGTAAAAACCAATGCTAGGTAGCAGTGCATTGAAATATAGCACTGTGTCTCCTAGTAGTCCCTGCCAGATCACAAGTGATGGGAGCCCATTCTTTGCCATAAAGTTTTCATGGTCTTCCATTTCAATAGGTACCATTCAAAGTTTAGTAGACCAGTGTCAGAAGCTAAAATTGGGGCAACTATCTCAAGTTGAGACAACTCTTTAAGTATCATTTGGTAGAGCACTGTTTTGATTTTTCCTTAGGGCCTTTAGATCTGTAGGGTGGACTGGTGGGGTATCCTGATAAAAAGGAAGGTGCCAACACGCCATTGTGCCCTTGCCAGGGTATTAAGATTAAAAAACAAGGCTACAGAATTCAGTCTTTGCCTACCTAAACCTCTACCTAGGGTCCTTCATGGAAACAAACCTCTAAAACTATTATGATGAAACTTGGCTTGCAGGAACGGTTAGATATCTTCAAAAACTGTTCAAAAATTAAATTTTTCAACCAAAATGGTGTGCGATTTTAGTATATGGAATGGAGAACAAAAAGGAAAATCTCACATGAGGACGTACCTATATAAATGCATCACTGATGTATAATCGTAAGGAAGGTTCATAGTGTTCGCTTGAACGATGTCGAAATTGCCCCAGTAACCTGGAAGAGGTGGGAACAATGTTATTACACATTACTACAACCCTATGGAAGAATTTATCAGGTTCTCTCTCTATAGACAACAATCAAATATGAGGACCAATATCTACAAAGGTTTGACCACCAGCATTTGGAACTTCTTACAACTTTTAAAACATCACCTTGGTCTATGTTGTTCCACATGATGTCAATGTAGTTATCCCGGTCAACTCTTGTATGTTCATGGAAGAAACCAATAGTATGCATAGCTTCATGCTGAATTACTCCGTACGTCATGCAGCTTGGATTTTCAAGGCTTACAGTCTGTTTGCCGAAAATTCTTCCAATGTAAGACCAGCAACTACAGAAAGATATATGAAATGGAGATATTACAAATTCAATCTTGGTGAAATTAACTTTTTGGAAGATCTTGGAAGATCTTACTCATTTATTATCTAGTACCACCATTAAGCCCCTTTCACACGGGCGAGTTTTCCATGCGGGTGCAATGCGTGAGGAGGACGCATTGCACCCGCACTGAATCCGGACCCATTCATTTCTATGGGGCTGTGCACATGAGCGGTGATTTTCACGCATCACTTCTGCATTGCGTGAAAATCGCAGCATGCTCTATATTCTGCGTTTATGGGGCCTGTTGCACAGTTCACTAGAGAGCTATGGCCTCTTCAAACAGCTGTTTGGGGGGAGGGGGGAGGGGGGGGTGCCAGGAGTCAGACCACCACTGATCAGATATTGATTACCTATCCTGAAAATAGGCCCTCAGTATTAAACTCCCAGAAAAAAAACCTTTGACCTCATTCACATAAAACCGGAAAACCCCTTTAAAGAGCAATTCCACCTGGAATAGCTTCTGACACCGCAGTGACTGCTCCGCCCTGTCTATAGACTCCCAGGCGGATCGGTGACAACTTCTATCTCCCTCTCTTTTTTTTTTACACCACAGTGCCTGGTATTGAAGGTCTTGAATAAGATAAACTGCAATTCCAGACGCAGTCCATGGATGAGAATAGTATTGATTACGGATTATAAACATCCCCTTTAGGGTTGTTCACACGAACATGCCAAGTTTTGCAAGTCGCAAATTGTAGATCCGCAGAACACGGATGCCGCCCGTTTGCCTTCCGCAATTTGCTGAGCGGACGGCCCTATATAGAAATGCCTATTTTTGTCTGCAAAACGGACAAGAATAGGACATGACATCATTTTTGCGGGGCCACGGAATGGAGCAACAGATGTGGACAGCATCTTTTGCGGCCCCATTGAAGTGAATGGGTCCGCACCCGAGCCGCAAAAAATGTGGCTCGAATGCGGGACCAAACCACGGTCGTGTGAATGAGCCCTTAAGGGAAGATTAACACTTACCCTGATCCAGACTGTGAGACTATACTGAGATAGTCTGACTCCGTGGTCCGGTTTACAAACTGCACGCAGGTCATCACTCCAAATTCGCTCAAGGCCTGATTAATCAGGGATATATCTGAGGGGGCTGAAAACGAGAAGAGGTCAAAGTCGGTTTTGGCCAAGCCATGTACACAGAGGGGACATTTATTAAAGGGGTTGTCTTATCACAGACGATGGGGGCATATCGCTAGGATATGCTCCCATTGTGTGATAGGTGCTGGAACCCGCACCTATATCGAGAACGGAGCCCGAAAGTGGTGGCGGCGCACTGAGCATGCAAAGCCGACCTCCATCCATTTTCTATTGGGCTGCCGAAAATAGGCGAGCGCTGGCCCATAGAAATGAATGGGAGCAGTGGCCGGTCACGTGCGGTGCGTCCCCCATTCACTTCTATGAACCACCTTGCGGAGCTCCGTTCCCGATATAGGTGTAGATCCCAGCAGTGGGACCCGCACCTTTAAGACAATGGCTGCATAATATGTCCCCTATTGTCTGTGATGAGACAACCCCTTTAAGACCAGCATATTACAGGCCAGTCTTAATCCATTCCCCCGCAGGTTAAAATAAATGTGATGGTCCATCTCTGCTGGCTCCAGCTTCTCAGCTTTTTATTGCCAGTTTTCTGCCGCAGTGGGGTTAGAAAATGTACCCCTAAGTCTTGAAAATGGGGCGTCCTTACAGGGGCAGACTAGGAACTTAAAGTGGACCTGGAAAAAAACATAAAAGTAGCCCCCATCTTGTAAGTGGGTCCAAATTGATAGACGGCGGGGCAAGACAAGTAGACGAGGTCAGCAATACCATAGTGCAACATAAAATACCGCCCCTGCAGAACTAAATACCACAGTGCAGAGCTAGATGCTGCCCAAGAAGCTATCCCTCTGTGGTGGCCATCAGTCGTCTCTAATTAAGATATGGAGCTCCGATGCAGTATTCAACTCTATCACCACCCTGAGGACAGCCATACAAATGAATTCAAGGCCGCCGGCCAGGTACATGAGTGCCTGATGCTCCCAGTGTTAATTAACGCTGAGAGCATCAGGTCATTATATGCTTGGCCAGTAAGGAGGGTTTGGGTAGCCCCCTGGGCGCCAGTCCACTGGGACCTTTCCCTGTAGGGTCTATGGCCAGTCTGTCCCTGGTTGTATACAATAGGCACTACTCATATGCATAGTCGTCAACTGTCTTGGAAGTTACCTTTTAGTAGTATTGATATTGTTACATTGATGCTATTACACTTCGGTTACGACAAACAGCATATAAAAGACACAACAATAAAACAAACTGGAAGCACTTACAGTAGGACTGAGGAACTATGGTGTACGGTACTTGGACAATTCCATTACTGTTCTTCGGCCACGTGCAGGTTCTACATATTCTGGCGTTACGGTAGGTGTCAATGTAAATATCCATCTCTTTCAGCACTACAGGACTTCCTAAGAAGATGGAAAATACGAATCTTCTCAAACCTTAATTTGCAGTAGGTCTTAAATATCAGGTACCATTTTGTGTATACAGCTCCTATATAGACCTATGTGTCTCCACGGTTACAGACTACATATAAACCCTTTGTAGTCTGATCCTACAGTTATACTTCCTTCCATGTGTCCCTTATTCCTATCACATCAAAAATATCTCTGTGTGAAGGCCTTTAGACATCAAGCCTAGACATGTAATCCTTGTTCCTGTTAGGTTGTTTAGACCCTATAAAGGGAAGACCCCTGTTCAGTGGAGAGATGTTAAAGAAGACCATCTGTTGCTCCGGAGGTCCCAGTCTGTCCATATTTTACGTGCTTTAAATGTATTGAACAAGCAACGACCATCATGCTATGTCATCGATCGGCGCTTTCTGGCTGTGAAAATGTCTCATTAGTGCCCCCTATATAATATAACATGAGCAGAAATTTTCTTTTTGGAAGCTTTACCTTCATTTGCAGTCTCAATGGCTTGAAATATAAAGGGGTCCTGGTCAGAGGCAGAGTCATCTACAGAGATAAAGAGATAAAATAGAAAATGAGAACAAGGAGCCATGACTAAACACAGGATAGCATGGTTAGTCCATAGAGCTACAAAAGATGTCAACCATTGCTCTAAACAATAAAAATATACTTTGGGCACACACACGTAATAGTGAAAGTGTGCCTGGGTGAAAAGACGTCCGCTTTAGAAAGTATTCAAATGAGCTCTTAACAAGCTCCTCCTCTGATGCTACCAGATGTAAGGCAGCTATCCTATAAGTCAATGTTCAACCATTTAAACAGGCCTTGAGACATGACTCAGATGTTAAATAAGCCAGCATCTCATCTGCAGACAGCTGTTTCTGGTGATTGCTTCCCTTTAGTGCAGAGAGAACTGGCTTAGAGGCCTAGGTCAGGATTTGTGGGCTTCTATCTCTCCTTGGGGAGAGAGCACCTTAGTTGTTGTGAGGAGACTTATAGGCCATGCATGCTTCTCTTGAATTCTGGGAATGCGATATGCAAATTAGCTCTGAACGCCATCAGATATAAGCCAGCTATCTTATAAGTCAATGTTTGACCCTATAAAAGGTGGCAGTCACCCCAAACAGCTGTCTGCAGATGAGATGCTGGCTTATTTATTATCCAAGTCATGTCTCAAGGCCTGTTTAAAGGGTCGAACATCTGGTGGCATCAGAGGCAGAGCTTGTTCAGAGCTCATTTGTTTCCTTTCTTCCCAGAATTCCAGAGGAGCACTTATGGCCTATAAGTCCGCTCATGCTGATCAAGGGGCTCTCTGCAAGGAGAGATAGTAACCCCCAAATCGCTTTAGGAAGTTTAATTTTTGCACTTCAAAAGCCATAACTTTTTTTTTTTTAGATCAACATAGCCAAATGAGGATTTGTTTTATGTAAGACTTGTATATTTTAATACCACTGTTTTTATGTACATCTACGGTATTATTATTATTATTATTATTTTTTTTTTTGGGGGGGGGGTGAAAGTGAAAGTTTTTTACTGTGTTAACTGTTCAATAAGAATGAACTTTTAACTTTATTCTACAGATAGAAAGATAGATAGATAGATAATAGATAGATAGATAGATAGATAGATAGATAAATAGATAATAGATAGATAGATAGATAGATAGATAGGAAGAAATGCACTAGATCGCACAGCAAGTTCCACGATATAAAAATGGAGTGCCAGTGGCTGAGAGAACAATCCCCTATGTCCACAAAAATATATAACACGAAAAATTCCACAGCACTGCTTGAAAAAGGTGCAATTGGGTGCACCGAAACGTCGCTTTTTACCCGGAAAATACAGTAGCAACCTTTTTTCACTGACAAGGAAGTGCTGTGGAATTTTTCGTGTTAGATAGATAGATAGAGAGATAGATAGATAGATAGATAGATAGATTAGAGATAGATGATAGATATAAATGAGATAGATAGATAGATAGATAGATAGATAGATAGATAGATAGATAATAGATAGATAGATAGATAGATAGATATGAGATAGATGATAGATAGATAGATAGATATGAGATAGATGATAGATAGAAATGAGATAGATAGATAGATAGATAGATAGATAGATAGATAGATAGATAGATATGAGATAAATAGATATGAGACACATAGGTAGACAGATATGAGATACCGGTAGATAATGGATAGATAGATAGATAGATAGATAGATAGATAGAAGATTTAAATTTCATTTTTTTTTCATATTTTACAAATTTTAAGAAGAAATTTATTAAGATGCACATTTTGTGATAAGGGCTGTTTTGCATCAAAATTAGCGACTTATTGGCCTTTTTTGTCAGTCATGCTGCCCTATATTGTGTGTTACCCGGGGCCCCATTTTCTATAAAAGTGGCTCTACATATCATGATGTGTCAACTGAAGGTCTACCCCATTATTTTATCTCAGATCAGCAGAGTCAGCAGGATGGGGACATTCACAATGCCAGGGGTACGGACATACAAATACAGGAGTTGAGCCAGCTCTGCTACATCTGCATCGGATATTACAATATACTATTGTGAACTTACCCTGATACTGATGTCTTTTCATCTGTAAGAAGAAATAAGAGACCATTAGGTCTAAGAAGAAAGTAATGGAAGATGTTCCCATGAAGTTAAAGTCCCGGCATAGACATAAAAAACAGAGGTACCATAGGTGGATCCTGACTTACCGGTATCGTCAGAGCCTGGGCAGCCAAACACAGCAAGAGTGACAACCTCATCAGGTCCATGGTCCTGCACATTGTAAGTCACTGCTCAAACATCTGCGGTAGACCCTATATATAAACCCCTCAGAAGACGGGAATAACCAATCATCACCCTGACACATGAGCCTTCAATACCAAACAAGTCACACAACATGAAAAACAAGTCATCCCAGGGAATCTTGTAGGACTTTTATCTTTTTGTGCATATAGAAACTGGAGGGCACCAGTCCCTTAGTATCACCGCAAATATCCAAAATGGTAAAAAAAATAAAAAAAAAATATGTGTCTATAAGGCCGGGTTCACATCACAGTTTAGTTTTCTGTTCTTCTTGTCAGAAGAACAGAAAATGAAGAAAAAAAAAAAAAAACAGGTTCTTTATTTTGAGCATTTTTTATTTTGTAAACATTTTAGTCCTTTTGGTCTGAGATCCTTTATTTTGGAGGGGGGGGGGGGCGTCATGGAGGTAAAGAAAATAACAGATCTCAGACGGAAATGGCTAAAATGGATGCAAAATAAGCACAAATTTTGCAAAAAAAATATCCTTCAGTTGTTCTCTTCTATTTTGTTTTTTACATCTATTTCTTGGGAAGTTGGGTGACAAATATGGTCATCGTTAGGATATGTTCCCCTGTGATGAATACGCTGGAACATCCTTAATGGTGTACAGTAGATGAGATCTTAAGAACCCGCTACGCGAAATAATCCGCAATGTAAATTGACCCATCACGGGTTTCACCCTCTGAGGCTGAAATGCACAGCCATTTCTGTGGCAAAAACGATATGCAATAATGTGTTTTTATCAGGGCAGCATTACTGCAAGAGCTACCATATAAAGACGCTAAGATACAAGTGTTTCAAAACTCGCACCCAGCATACTAGACAAACGTAGGATGTTGAAGCCACTCACTGAAGCTCCCAGAGCTCACAAGCTCCCGGTACGTTGGTTTTTCCCATTCGGCCTAGCTACGATCAAAGATGGCCGCCAAGTCATCAGAACACCAGCAGATCTTCCGAAGGCCTAGTAGAAATTAGGCATTGGACCAGTTACAGTCCTATCCTGCCTTTCAGTATCCCATGATGTTCTCATACCCAACCTACCCAAGACCTTGGATTGACAGGTGGTTCGCAACAATAAGTCTCCCAGGGCAAAGAGCTCTCTACAGGATAAAGGGGACACCTGAAGGAGAAGCCGCCCAACACATCATAATGCCATGTTCTCATGAGGGGACTGAGACCACCGGACCAGCGTGGATTACACATAGAGATAACTATGACTTTATTTTCATACCATTGCTTCCTTTCTTTTCCTTACAATATTTGGGTTTTTATTTATGTCTTTTTCCTTATAATGCCTTGGAAGGGAAGGGGAGGGAAAAAAAAGGGAGGGGGGTTACTTTCTTTTTTCTTTTCTCTGCCTGGGCCCTTGGCCTCTCAAAATGTCTCCTTTCTCACCCAGGTTATGGGTTTGAACTTAGCTTGTTACTCTATATAACTCTTAATATTACTTATATGCTTTTATGCATATGAGTGCTTAATGTTAGGAAGAAAAGAACAGTCAGCGTTCTGGCTGATAATGGATGTTTTCTCCCCCTCAGATTTGTGCCCTTCCCCCCGAGGTTCTCACCTTTTACTCTACCTCTACATAATTGTGTTCAAATTTACAGAGGAATGGGGGGCTTGGGGCGAGGGCATAGACATTATGGATGGTACAGCTATTATATTCCGCTTGATTGCTGAATTGTTTATATCTTTTGTGTTTTTTGTGTTTTCGTTAGTCCATTCCGCGACCCGTGGTGGGGCCTCCTTTTTCAGGTACTCATTTCTCAAACTATTCCCTAATGGCCACCTCCATGTTATATCCCACAACGTCAATGGTCTCAATGTCCCACAGAAATGTAGACAGGTATTTAGTCTACTTTATAAACAACAGGCTGACATTGTTTTCTTGCAAGAGACTCACTTTCGCCATGACCACATCCCAAAACTCCCCACCTCTCCATTTTCCCAGTGGTATCGCTCCACATATTCATCTGCTTCCTGAGGAGTTTAAATAGCTATCAAGAACTCTATCCCATACAGACTGGTAAGGTCATATGTAGACACAGAAGGCAGACTACTAATTTTGTAGCAAAAACCCTTATTGAAGGAATATGCTGAAGGGGTGGTGCTCATGGGTGGAGACTTAAATGTCGCCCTTGAGCCACCTGTAGATGTTTCCCCTTCCTCCTCTGGAGTCTCTCTTAGGCAATGGAAAAAGCTGAAAATTACCTTAGCAGAGGCACATTTAGAAGATATGTGGAGACTTACACACCCTACTGATAGGGCTTATACTTATTCTACTGTACAGGCTTCTTATCACCGCATTGACTACGTGTTTCTCTCAAAACCACATGTACAGTCAGCTCACAAGATGACAATAGTTCTTAAATGTCTTCCCCAGCGGGCATGGTCCTGGCGACTAAATAATACCCTACTAGAGTCAACTGTACATGTTGAGAAACTGGGAAAGAAGTTAGATGAGTTCTTTTGTAATAACCTTGATCCATAAATATCTACACCTGTGGTTTGGGAGGCTCATAAAGCCTTTATCAGAGGGAAACGGCTCATATGTTAAAAAGCAACGCACAAAATAACCTAACTCCTTAATGGCCCAAATCCAGACGTTGCACAAAAAAATCCAAAACTAAAACACACTTGAAAGCCCTTACGGCCCTTAGACAGGCCTTTCAGGAATACTATACCAAACTATACAATATTTCTAGCAACCCAACACCCGCTATTAAAACATCTGATTCAACCTCATTATTAAACTCCTGATTGAATGATTCTAACAGCTCCCCCTGGTTAACTAAAGAAGAGAAAGACTGCCTCCTGCTCCCATTTACCGCTGCAGAACTATAGAAGGTATTGAACTCCATCCCTTTAGGAAAAGCCCAGGCCCAGACGGAGTTCCGATCATTTACTACAAAAAGTTTAGACAACACTTATTGCCCTGCTTTCTTGAGGCATGGAACTTCTGCCTCCTCGGCACACCCCTACCACCACACGCTTTGAGAGCGCATATCACTATCCTGCATAAGGAAGGTAAAGATCTAGAGGATTGCGGAAATTATAAACCCAATAAACTGTGATCCTAAATGGTGGTCAAAACTTCTTGCCCACTGGATAGCTCCACTACTATCCAAATTGATAGATCCACAACAAGTTGGGTTTGTGCCGGGGAGGGAGGGGAAGCATAATGTTTGGAGAGTGACACAGGCAATATATGCAGCGAAATATAAGAAATTGCCACTTCTCCTTCTGGGTACAGATGCTGAGAAGGTGTTTGACAGGGTGAAGTGGGAGTTCATGAGGGAGACGTTAAAGAAATTTGGTTTTCCCCCACAATTTATAACTGCAATTTGTTCTTTATACTCCCAGTCGTCAGCCCAAGTATTGATAAATGGAACACTTTCATACCCATTTCAAATTACAAACTGAACGTGCCAGGGCTGCCCGTTATCCCCATCACTCTTTATTCTATGTATGGAAACCCTCCTGCTCAAACTACGACAAACAGAACAGATTCGAGGACTCACCCTTGGTCAGTTCACACATTAAACTGCAGCATTTGCGGATGATTTATTACTGTTGGTTTCTAATCCAGCTGAGGCCTTTCCAACAATATTGCAGATCTTTGACACTTATAGCAAGGTATCCAACTTCAAAATTAATTACTCTAGTCTAAATCTGAAGCCTTGAACATATCAGTAGACCCTAAATTTCTCGCCGACCTAAAAGCCTCATCCCCATTTAAATGCCTTCCACCTGCCATTAAATATTTAGGATTCATGCTGCCATCCGATCCCTCACGTCTTTTCAACCTAAACTATAAACCGCTCCTTCCAAAAATCAAGACGTACTTGAGCTCTCTACAGATTCCTTATGTCTCTTGGTTTGGAAGGAAAAACTTACTCTCCACAAATGTTCTTCCCCAGATTTAACATGTTTTGCAGTCACTCATGATAAAAATACCTAACACATTTACTGTGTTTACTTCCTTTTTGTGGAGGACTAAAAGACCGAGGTTGGCCAACTCGTACCTGACACAAAAGAAGAAACAGGGAGGTATCTCCATACCTGATTTAACCTTATATTATAGATCCATACAACTTGCTGGATGGCCACTACTGGCAAATAACAGCCTGGTAAAGCCTTACCTAGATATTGAAAGACACCTAATGGGTCCTTATTTACAGAGTTGTCTATGGTTAAATGTATTGCCTGTGCAATCTAATACCAGGATCAATGATATGACCGAGGGAATGATAAAAGTTTGCCGTCTCATTTTCCTCCTTCCCCAATCTACAAATGGCCTTTCTAAACTGGCCTTTCTGACAGTTCTTCCTAGTTTTCTAGATCAGGGATGGAATCCGGGGGGAGCTGGTTGCTTTAATTGCGAGATACAAGGATCGCCTTCCTCCTAGATACCAGGACTACTCCATCCCTACTAGAGATATGTAATACACTTCATTTTGGCACACCGCTCTCCTTACACACTTTAGACTACACACAAGCTTGCCAGAAAGTTTGTGGAGCCGCTTCCTTGCCTATTTCTGATCCTTCGTGGTTGGAAAACCTGACATTGTTTCCCACACCTCCAAAGAACTTGGTCTCCCTAATATACAAGAATTTGCTAGAAAACCAAGCTCCAACCTTAATATCTTACACAATGGGAGAAGGAGTACGGACCTTTTTGAAAGAAGACATTGAGTATATTCTTGACCATGCCAGTGGCTTTTCTAGATGCATAAGACTCCAAGAAACTTATTTTAAGATTGTCACTAGATGGTATAAAACACCAGATTTTCCATTCACCCTGGGTTTCTCACCCAACAATCAATGCTGGAGATGTACTATGTATCTCATATGGTGGTCTTGCCCATTGAGTTGGTTCTTCCCTGGCTGCGTCAATCAACATTCACAGCAATCTTCCTACGCATATGATAGTTGCAGCCAAACTCTTTATCCCTACGAAATGGAGAAATCCATCACCCCCAACTATTGACCTCTGGAAAGCCCAGGTGCAACACATTAATAGACTAGAAGAGCTCGCAGGCTGGGAAAATTACAACAGACAGCTGTATCTGAAGATTTGGCAGCAATGGAGGAATATACTGATGAGGGATGATTGAAATACATTGTAGGGATTTTTTCTTCCTTTATTGTACTGTTCACAAGGCATGGCCTTCATAAAATATTAGTATGGGAATATGTCACCATAAGAACTAATCGGAGGGCCTGGAGGTTTTTCTTTTGGGTTCATTTGTTTTTCTTTTCTTATATATGTTTGCCGATCATCTACTTAGTTTATGTTGATCACCAGCTTTATTTACTCAAAGTGGACAATCGTCATATATACATATCTAGGAACAACAGCAACTCACCTAGAGTCTTCATACTTTCCTCTTTCCAAGTTGAGGGGTCAGACATGAATAACTACCATTGTAAGAGAATGCACGTATCTTTGATTTGCTGTATAGTTATTCTCTCTCTTCACTTTTGTAGGGATTGTCCGATTGCCTACAGGTACCCTATGTAATATGTGACGTGTTTACTTTCCAAATAATGATTAATTGAATATTCACTAAAAAGAGATTACATAAAAAAAAAGTATTGAATGGTTGGGGTCTAAGTACAGAGACCCCCAACGATCGTTAGAATGAGGAGAGAGAACTGCTCTAATATTGCACTTGTATAACGAGCTGTGCTTCCTGTTCAATTCAAATCGCTAGTTCTCACTGATCAGATATTAATGTCACCTATCCTGAGGATAGGTCATCAATATCAGGAGTCTGGAAAACCCTTTTAACGATGCGCAACCTCTAAAGCCAGATCTACATTCTCTGTGTGTTTAATTAAATGAGGTTTTCCGGAACTTAGAAATTGCTGAGAATTTGCCGGTCAGCTCCCATTCTGGTAGCTGAGCCGCCGAGCACTGGCACCAGATACTACACAGCTGATGGAGCCTTCCATCTACTGTATAACATCTGGCGACTGCAGATGTCTGAAACAGTTGATCGGTGGGGATGCCAGGAGTCAGACCCCTGCCGATCTCACACTGAGGGTCTGACATCTGGCACCCCCACCGATCAGCTGTTACCTGCAGCCTCCAGCGCTCAGTGTGAGATCGGCAGGGGTCTGACTCCTGGCATCCCCACCGATCAACTGTTTCAGACATCTGCAGTCGCCAGATGTTATACAGTAGATGGAAGGCTCCATCAGCTGTGTAGTATCTGGTGCCAGTGTTCGGCGGCTCAGCTTCCAGAATGGGAGCTGACCGGCAATTTCTCAGCATGGTCACTGCACTGTGGACAGAACTTTCTGCTTCTGGATCCATCCACTGTATAGTTTTCATTGCCAGCTGCACAAAACAGCTAATCGTGGAGATGCCAGATCTGAGACTGATGGCCTATTCTAAGGATAGGCCATCAATATTCTAAGTATTAGTAAAACTCTTTTAATGACCTGAACTCACTGCATCATAAAGTCCCGAATCTGGTTGTTTGAATTCGGCCTTAGACTGGGTTTTCACAGGATGGGCAATGGTCGCACAAATTTGCAGGTCAATGGAGGTATTACTTTCACATTCATGTTGCCATTGGCCAACACATTACAGCTGCTCTGTAGAAACTCAGCCTTATATAGAAGTTAGGGCTGCAACAAGTACTTGATTAAATCGAGTAATTTGACACAAAAAAATCCTCGCTGGCCTGCAATGAGCTCGGAATACTCACCTTTCCAGCAGTGGGCCTCCGGACACTCCACAGCACGTCCATGGTCCCACAATGCACTGACCTCCTGACGTACGCACGCCGTAACCTGACGCACTGTGTGAGGTTAGGCCCAGCGCAGCGCGGAGCGATGGAGTGTCGGCGGCGCCCCTGCTGGAAACGTAAGTAGGTGACACCGAGGGGGCGCGACTAAGGCCGGGGTGCCCGGAGAGCACAGCGTCATAGCAATCTGACAATTGACAATATTGAAGTGCGTACCAATACCCCCAAAAACTACTGCTAGCAGTCAGCTACAGAGAGACATCTCTATAAACATTGCAATTGCCAGCGTACGTGAACCCGCTGATTACCACGCAGATCCTCTCGCGAGATCCAGCGCTACTACCAAAGAGCGCTACTATCAAAGAGCGCGTAGTCCGGAGATCAAACGTGGGACGCCACGGCCGCTCCGATCAATCCAATAGTGAGTACTCGACAATTTTACCTAATTTCAAGAAGTCTTATCCAATAGCGGAGTTAATAGACATTATTTGTCGAAGCTTTCATTATTGGATGAACAAAGGATATAAAGCGAGGACGTTCCATCACAGCCACTATTGATTGTGGACATCCACTATTAACTTGAGTTGCGAACAGTGAAATATCCAGGTTTTTTATGCGATCTATGTCATTTTATGTCATTTTATGTTATTTTATCATTAGAATTAAATTGTTTGTATATTGACACAAGTTTTTATTTTTATTTTTATTTTTACACGGTATATTACAAATACGGAGTGCCCTTCCAAAATCTTGGTGTACACGCAACTATTTCTACTCAGATTTGGGGAATCTGTGGTTGGAGCACCCACCCGTCTCTGGTAAACTTGTCGAGCCACACTATCTGTATTATTTTTACCAATCAATGACGCTGTGCACTCCAGGTGTTAGGAGGAGGGCAGGCTGGGCTTTCACGGACCGTGTGTCCGAGGTTTAACTGAAGTGTGGCCTGGCCTTAGGGGAGAGAGGGCACAAGGGGAGCAGAGAATATGACACAAAGGGGGAGAGAAGATGGCACAAGGGAGAGAAATTATGGCACAAGGGGGGAGAGATGATGGCAGAAGAGGGAGTGGAGCTGATGGCACTGGGTGGGGAGAGCTGAAGGTACTGGGAGAACGAGGGGGGCCGGGGACTGATGGCAGGGGGTCTGATGAGTTTTTATAAAGGAAAACAGTCTATTAATTGACTTTTTCTTATTAGAGTACTCGATTAATTGTAAAGATAATGGGTAGAATACTCGATTGCTAAAATAATCGTTAGCTGCAGCCCTAATAGAAGTCAGTAATGAAAATAAAGGGGGTATTTGAACTAAAACATAACTTTTATTCTATTACCTCTAAAAAATAGGGTCAATCGACAAACGTAGATGTAAAAAGAACAGTCTTAGCAGTATGGTGAAGATGTCGTTGTTATTCCACCTAACTGGGTAATTATGATAGCGTTGATCCGTGTCTTGTTGGTAACGCAATCAAACAATTTGGGAAGAGGTGGACGGAGGGATGAGGGAAGTAAGATACTTCTTAATACGGAGTCATCGCCCTGAAAAGAGCGGCCCCGTCCGGAACCTCACCCTGTTGCAAGTCCCTACGTAACCCTGTTTGGGGTTAGGGAGATATACAAGCCTAACCCTGCCTGACCAACAACTAAGGCTACTTTCACACTGGCGTTTGGTGCGGATCCGTCATGTATCTGCACAGACGGATCCGCACTGATAATACAACCGCATGCATCCGTTCAGAACGGATCCGTTTGTATTATTATGAACATAGGCAAAACGTCCGTCTTGAACACCATTGAAAGTCAATGGGGGACGGATCCGTTTTCTATTGTGCCATATTGTGTCAGAGAAAACGGATCCGTCCCCATTGACTTACATTGTAAGTCAGGACGGATCCGTTTGGCTCAGTTTCGTCAGATGGACACCAAAACGCTGCAAGCAGCGTTTTGGTGTCCGCCTCAGGAGCGGAATGGAGGCGGAACGGAGCCAAACTGATGCATTCTGAACGGATCCTTATCCGTTCAGAATGCATTGGGTCTAAACTGATCCGTTTGGGGCCGCTTGTGAGAGCCTTAAAACGGATCTCACAAGTGGATCCCCAAACGCCAGTGTGAAAGTAGCCTTAGATGACTCAGTGGCTTGGTTAGGAGATATTTATATATAATGTGTCCCGACGCGTTTCATTTTAAAATTAATCATCAGGGGACAGGGGATCTGTATCACAAAAATGGCTGCATGATGTGCTGATGAACAACGACATCTTCACCATACTGGTAAGACTGTTCTTTTTACATATACGTTTGTCGATTGACCCTGTTTTTTGGAGGTAATAGAATAAAACTTATGTTTTAGTTCTAATACCCCCTTTATTTTCATTGCTTGCTTATTCCCAAGGGAGTTATATGAGTGATTACCAATTTTTTTCTCATATATATATATATATATATATATATATATATACACACGTGTTTGGAAAAGTTTCCCTAATAGAAGTCAACAGAAACCAAGTTTACAACAACAGGTTCTCATCCCTTATTATACTGCAAATTATAGCCATTTATCTTCTGCTTCATGCAGAAACTGAGCTTAAGCCAGTGTACATGGAATATTCAAGGTCCGTAATGGAGGACACCAGCATTTGTAGGCTTGCTGGAGGACATAGGTAGAACCCATTGTACCTGATTATACTAATGAATGACTTTCTAGTAAAAATCACGCCTGTCTCCTTTAATTGTCCATGTTGATGGAGAGTGCAGGAATTATTCACATACTATTGTGTTGTAGTGGTTGAACTAATTCATATGCAAACTGCCCTCAAACTCCTTTTGACCTTTTGTTGATCCCTGTTTTTCTGTTAAATGGGGTGATAATGAGCTAACACTATGTGGACACATATATTAACCAGATAAGAACATCAATTAGGGATCCCAACAGCTATACCAAGGGTTATTAGGAAGCCACCTGAGATGCCTACAAAGTGTTTACTAGCCCAAGCAGATCTGAATCTTTCCATGTTAAAGTAGGCATTGATATAACATTTGTATTGGTTTCAGCTTGCAGTTAATATATTAAATACTCCAATTTACATGCACTTTATAAGAAATTACAAAACCCCGAGGTTAAATGTCTGAATTTTGAATGAAAATAAGAAGAGGATGGCACTCAAAAGCATAGGGAGAGCATAGAATATGTGACAATAATCGATGGTTTATTTAGTTGAAATAAAATTAAATAATATGTGAAATGCCCGCCTTGGTGAATGATAGAATTAAAAGTAGAGCATAAATAATACATATAGTAAATACATATAATATAAAAAATTAAACCTGCGCAGGTATAACAAATAAATATAAAATATGATAGATGAGTCTCAACTGATTCTCATTGGGTGAATTAAATAATTGTAAATAAGTCCGCTTTGTTCATGTTCACCAGTATAATATAGTATCCACAGGGGGTTCCCCGTATTATTGTTCACCAATATTAGGTCCAGGGAGGGTCCCCCTAATTAATAGTGGCCAGTAGTATCCTTATATGGTAGTGGTGGTCCCAAAAAATAGTCTTAAAAAGTTGGTAATAAGTTCACCTTTGGGAAGAAAAATATTCAGTTTCCACAGTCAGGTGGTACTTTACCACTCCAGATGTCTGGGTGTTGGTGCTTTCCTGTTGGTAGTCCGGCTCTCGGTGCGGCATTGGCTACAGGCAGGCATTGGCTACATCGGCTCATGTGATTTAATCCATCCAGATTTATAGGACAGAGACCCAAACACTGCAGAAGAAAGCCAGGAACCCAGAGAGCCAGCGGTGGGGAGCAGGTCAGACTTAAAATTTAAAAAAGTTCAAAAATCTGGAAAAGCCCTTTAAGATTATTATGTGTGTGGATGGACAGCATAGTGGTTCAATCATTAGTACTGTTTCCTTGTAAAACTAGGGTCCTGGGTTCAAATACAACCTGGGTTTCTATGTTCTCCACATGTACATGTAGGTTTACATGCCAAAAACATAATGATGGGTCAATTTGGAATTTAGATTTTGAGCCCCAGTGGGTACGTGGAGTGATGATAAACTTTGTACAGTGCTGTGGAATATATTGAGGCTATAAATGAATAAAACAATAATAATGCCAGTGGAAATAGTTGCTAATGAGTAGAGATGAGCAATCCAATTCATAAGAATGTATTCTTCTCAACTAGGGTCCTAGACCTGCAACGAGATGTTCTAAAAGCTGAGGACGCGTCACCATTGCTTGATTGAAAGGGGTGGACATCTCAGCCAGCCCTGACAATCTCGCACCTGCGTTGTTGTACAGAGTTACAGCATGAGACACTACTAGAGCAGTGTCTGCGCGAGCGCCACTACACTTCCAGGTAGCGACACTAGAGAGATGTCCAGCCCTCTTAATCAAGCGGCGATGAAAGCATCCTCAGCTTCAGAGATGCTCCCTGCTTGATGAGAAGAATCGATTTGCTCATCTCTACTAATGATCATTTTTGTCGAAAGACTGCATGGACATAGCATCTATGCCTGTGATGTTATCTGTGACAACCAGGCTACCCCCAGCACAGCTCCATTAAAATGAATGGAACGCAGGCAGATCTTGGAAAGGGGATGCAGCACTAAATAAGCACTGCATATTTTTCATTCTCAGGATAGGTGGGGGTCCTACAGGTCGGTTCCTCACTAATCATAAAGTGATGACCTCTCAACATCTTTGGGAATCATTTTTTGTGAAGATCATCTATAAAAAAAAATCGTTAAAAACCTATGAAGAAGACTATATCAGTTCCTACGTTGTTGGTGAGGTGTGCCCTTTTAGAGTGAATTGTGGCAACAGCATTTATTAAGGGGCCTATGGAGCCAGAATCGCTCTCAATTCACTGAAGTGATATGGTCTATTCACAGGGTGGGGTCATTTCATAGTTACATAGTTAATACGGTTGAAAAAAGACATAAGTCCATCAAGGTCAACCAAGGGATAGGTGGGGACGCGAATCCCAGAAGGAAGTGAGACTCAGATTTCTACATAAGCATTAATGTCCTTTACTTTTAAGGATTCATCTAAACCCTTTTTTAAACTGTCCACTGTTCCTGTTGTGACCACGTCCTGAGGAAGTCTATTTCACAGATTTACAGTTCTTACAGTAAAGAAGCTTTGACGCTTTTGGAGACTGAACTTTTTCTTCTCCAGTCGGAGGCAGTGCCCCCTCGTCCTTTGTATGGCCCATTTATATATTTGTATAGGCTAATCATGCCCCCCTTAGACGTCTCTTCTCAAGACTAAATAAATTAAATTCTTTAAATCTTTCTTTATAAATAAGACCCTCCATGCCTCTTATCAGTTTAGTCGCTCTCCTCTGTACTTTTTCCAGCTGCAGTGCATCCTTTCAATGGACTGGTGCCCAGAACTGAACTCATATTCCAGATGAGGCTGCACCAACGCTTTATAAAGTGGTAATATTACATCCCTGCCACGCGAGTCCATGCCTCGTTTAATGCATGACAATATCCTGGTGGCCTTAGAAGCACCTCATTGACGTTGTATGCGGTTATTTAATCTACCATCTACAAGGACACCCAAATCCTTCTCTATAAGTGACTCTCCCAGTGTTACATCCCCTAGGACATGCGGAGCACGGAGATTATTACTACCAAGATGTAGGACTTTACATTTATCCACATTGAACCTCATTTGCCGAATTGATGCCCAATCACTCAGAGTGTTCAAGTCAGCTTGTAGTATATGGACATCTTCCATAGACTGCACAGTACTACATAGCTTAGTGTCATCTGCAGAAATAGAAATGGTGCTATAAATCCCGTCCTCGATATCATTAATAAATTAAATAAGAGCGGACCCAGCACTGAACCTTGGGGTACACCACTTATAACCCGGGACCATTCTGAATAGGAATCATTGACCACAACTCTCTGGACACGGTCCTTCAACCAGTTTTCAATCCAATTACAGACTATACTTTCCAAGCCTATAGACCTTACTTTACCTATTAAATGTCTATAAGGGACAGTATAAAAAGCCTTTGCAAAATGCAGAAACACTACATCCACAGCTGCCCCTCTGTCCAGGCTACTACTTACCTCCTCATAAAAACAAATCAGGTTAGTCTGAGAAATTCTGTCCTTGGTAAACCCATGTTAATTATCACTTATAATATTACCGCATTTTTCGCTTCATAAGACGCACCCGATGATAAAACGCACCCCAGGTTTAAGAGGAGGAAACTCCTCAGATTAGACCCCATAAATATCAGGACATCAGATCAGACCCCCATAAATATTAGGACAATGTCAGGTACAAGACTGGAAATGGTATGGTGGTCAGTGTCAGGTACTAGACTGGTAATGGTATGGTGGTCAGTGTTGGGTATTAGACTGGTAATGGTATGGTGGTCAGTGTCAGGAACTAGTCTGGTAATGGTATGGTGGTCAGTGTCAGGTACTAAACAGAGTAAAAAGCGATGAGAGGGCACTCCTATATTTGGATTAGATTGTGCTTAATTTATTATAGACAATATACATTTACTAAAAATCACACCAATACAAATAAAATGTTACAATAAAAATTGTTACAATAAAAATTGAATAAGCTAGCTGTCAAAAGTTCATCCTTTTTTAAAAAAAGGGAGGATACCCATATAAGTAAAATTAACAATTAGACTCCGATGTAATGTCTTATTGTATATCCATCAGGGTCTGTTGCTCCAATGTCTCTGATCTCTGATTATATAGTTTGCCTCTAATCTGCATATATATAGTGAGATTAATTAATGTTCATTGTCTGTTCCTAGGAGATTTAAATGGAATTAAATCTCAATAGAGCCTTGTAGTGTCTGTGGATTATCTTTAGCAAAAAGTAACCATTAAATCATTATACACATGAACTTTCTTTTATAATGTTACTTTGGTTACTTTACCACTCTCGGCGTATGCGGGGACCCTCCTTATTGTAGATGTCTCCCGGACTTGTATTATCTGCGATCCACGTTGTTACTTGTATGTCGTGCAGCCTGTATTGTTGAATGCTGCTGACTAGATATACATATCCTCTGCTGGGCCGATATATATGATCTCCCGCCGCCAACGGCTTGTCGCGTTCCACGTGCAGACTGTTGTATATGCCGTGTAACCTATTCTATTTGATGTTACCGGCTCTGTGCGTGTGTCCTCCGCTGGACCGGCTTGCGCGATCTCCCGCCGTCACAATCTTATGGCGTTCCACGTGGTGATTTTTAACTTCTTGTTGCTGAGCGCTCAGGATAACTTGTCTCACTGGACTTCGATAATAACTGGCATTCAGATTCTCCCAGACGCGTTTCGGGACATACAGTCCCTTTTTCAGTGGCTAATGGTATGGTGGTCAGTGT
This sequence comes from Bufotes viridis, assembly GCA_033119425.1. Lineage (NCBI taxonomy): Eukaryota > Metazoa > Chordata > Amphibia > Anura > Bufonidae > Bufotes > Bufotes viridis. The sequence continues at coordinate 39,755,441 of CM065592.1, read as the reverse complement.
CGGGTATTAGACTGGTAATGGTATGGTGGTCAGTGTTAGGTATTAGACTGGTAATGGTATAGTGGTCTGTGTCAGGTACTAGCCTGGTAATGGTATGGTTGTCAGTGTCAGGTACTAGACTGGTAATGGTATGGTGGTCACTGTCAGGTACTAGACTGGTAAAGGTATGGTGGTCAGTGTCAGGTACTAGACTGGTAATGGTATGGTGGTCAGTGTCAGGTACTAGACTGGTAATGGTATAGTGGCTGGTGTCAGGTACTAGACTGGTAATGGTATGGTGGTCAGTGTCAGGTATTAGACTGGTAATGGTATGGTGGTCAGTGTCAGGTACTAGACTGGTAATGGTATGGTGGTTAGTGTCAGGTATTAGACTGGTAATAAGGATTGGTGCCGGTGCATCATGTCTCATGCGGAATAGATGCAGCACTGTGTGAACATGGTCGGTGCTGTGCAGGTTCACACCCCAGTGTACTCAGCGCTGGAGCCAGAGGATCCTCCTACCAGTGACACAGCCAGGAAATAGGAAAGCCCTGTGTGTGCGCCTCCTGTGTGACATGGGACTGGTACCGGCGGCATATAGACAAATGGGCGTGGGGACTGAGCAGAGACAGGCGGCTGGCAGAGCAAGATCCCGGGGCTGCGGGCGGACGTTACCGGTGAGTGACATGGCTGTTCCGCAGACCTGTTCTCCCGATGTACCTGACTGCGTGTACCTGAACGCAGTCTTGTACCTCATTGCGTGCAGCGAGAGGTCATAGTGCGCGCACTACGTCCTGACGCTGTATGTGATCAGGACAGTGCAGCGTCGGCCCCAGGAATGAAGACCGGCAGAGTGAGTATTACAAGCGCTTGCAGCGCTTCACTCCCTACTCCCAGCACCTACTGCATACTAGTGAGCGCTTCCATAATGGAAGCGCACTCTAGTATTCGCTTTATAAGACGCACAGAAAAGTGGGGGGGAAAGTGCGATTATAAAGCGAAAAATACGGTATTTATAGTCATATACTCCTGTATATAGTCCCTTAAGAGTCCTTCAAACATTTTTCCCACAACAGAAGTTAAACTAACTGGTCTATAATTACCTGTGAAGGACCTTGATCCTTTTTTGAATATGGACACCACATTTGCCTTGCGCCTTGGCACTGTACCAGTACCTAGAAAATCTTAAAAAATTATAAACAGGGGCACAGCAATGACTGAACTGAGCTCTTTAAGAACTCTTGGGTGTAATCCATCTGGACCCTGAGCCTTGTTCACATTTTACCTTATTTAACTTTAGCTTGGACCATATCTACAGTTAGCCAATTGAGTATATTACTGGATGTACTAACAGCCCCAGCACCACAGATATCAGCTCCTTTCTCTTCTTTTGTATATGCACTCTTGATTTTATTTTTATTTTTTTTGCTTGAATTTTGGCTAAATTCCTGCCAAAGCATTGCGGTTTTTGCTAAACTTGCGGCAAAGCTGTAATTTGACCCCACCACGTGTATAAATCTGCATCCTTTTTTATTATATTCTCCTGTGGACATTCAGTGACATGATATCTTTTACTTTTTTCATGTCTATTTATGTCGCTTTCTTTTCCTGTGAGATACCTCTTTGCATATTACTTTCACTTTCAAGTGAATGAGTCTAAAGGCTCCAGCTGCAATGAGGGCTTTGATCCATCAGATTCAGGATATTATGTTGGGCTGGACAAGAGCGCAGCCCTGCAGAAGCAGCAGCAACCATTCTTTTTATAGGAAATCTATCACAATTAGGCCTCATGCACACAGCGGGTCCACAATATACGGGCACCGGCCGTGTAAACACAGTATCATGGACACGGTCCTTTTCACTTGAAAGGGCCCGGATTCTGAGACATACACTGCGGTGTGGACGTCAGATGCGGATCGCTGACCCCATTCAAGTGGGCATGTGGTCAGTGCCCATGAATTGCGGACCGCAAATTGCAGTCCAGGCCCAGCCAGCATACGTTCGTGTGCATGAGGCCTTACACAGAGAAGAAGAGATTTGTTGTGTGATTGTTGTGTGATCCAATGGCAAAGAAAAGAAGAATTGGGGGGACCGATACTCTTTAACCACCTTGCATCCGCCCATAGGATATAAACGTCCTATGAGCGGATGTTTAACTCTGAATGGACGATCTGGAACATCCATTCAGAGATCACAGCTGTACAGTGACAGCAGGGCAACCCAGAGAGAAGGCAGGGACAGATCCCAGCCTTGTAGATCGCTGCATACACATCGCTCACCGAGCGAGGCGCTTCCTGTTCCGGCCTGGTGGTCAGGTTTCATATGTAAAAAAAAAAATTCCCCAATTAGGTAATGGAAAAAAAAGTAAGAAATAGGAAAAAATAAATAAAATAGACATATTTGGTATTGCCGCGTCCGTGACGGCCGGCTCTATAAATATATCAAATGATTCACCCTGTCTGATAAACACCATAAAAAATGAAAATTGTGTCAAAAAAAGCCATTTTTGTCACCTTACATCACAAAAAGTGCAATACCAAGTGATCAAAAAGGCATATGTCCCACAAAATAATACCAATAAAACAGTCACCTCATTCCGCAAAAAATGAGCCCCTATATAGGAAAATCGTTCAAAAAATAAACAAAACTATAACTCTCAGAACATGGAGACATGAAAACATCATTTTTTGTTTCAAAAATGCTATTATTGTGTGAAATAAATAAAAAAAGTAGACATATTAGGTATCGCAGCATCCATAACCACCAGCTCTATAACAATATCACATGACCCAACTCCTCAGGTGAACGCCGTAAATAAAAAATAAAAAAAAGATAGAAACAGTGCCACAAAAAAACAAAAGTCATATGCACCCCAAAATAGTGTCAATCCTGTGAAAAATGAGACCCTACCTAAGACAATCACCCAAAAAATAAAAGAACTATGACTCTCAGACTATGGAGACACTAAAATATGATTTTTTTTTTGTTTCAAAAATGATATTATTATGTAGAACTTACAAGTATACATATTGTATCACCGCGTCCGTAAGAACCTTCTCTATAAAAATAACACATGACCTAACCCCTCAGGTGAACACCGCAAAACAAATAAAACAAAAACTGTGTCAAAAACCATTTTCTGTCACCTTACATCACAAAAAGTGTAATAGCAAGTGATCAAAAAGTCATATGCACCCCAAAATAGTGCCAATCAAACCGTCATCTCATCCCACAAAAAATGATACTCTACCTAAGACAATCACCCAAAAATAAAAAAAACTATGACTCTCAGACTATGGAGACACTAAAACATGATTTTTTTTTGTTTCAAAAATGAAATTATTATGTAAAACTTAAATAAATAAAAGAAAGTATACATATTAGGTATTGCCACGTCCATAACGACCGACTCTGAAAAAATATCACATGACCTTACCCCTCAGATGAACACCGTCAAAAAAATAAAATAAAAACTGTGCTAAAAAAACAAACACTTTTTTGTCACCTTACATTACTAAAAGTGCAACACCAAGTGCTCAAAAGGGCGTATGCCCCCCAAAATATTAACAATCTAACAGTCACCACATCCTGCCAAAAATGAGCCCCTACCTAAACAATCGCCCAAAAATAAAAATAAAATATCACTCTCAGAATATGGAATATGCACTAAAATATATATATATTTTTTCATGTGGTGATAACTTTAGAACGCTTTTACATATCCAAGCCATTCTAAGATTTTTTTCTTGTTACATATTGTACTTCATGACAGTGGTAAATTTGAGTCAACAAAATTTTTTTTTATAAAAAAAATACCAAATTTACCAAAAATTTTGAAATATTTGCAATTTTTCAAAATTTCTATTTCTCTGCTTTTAAAACAGATAGTGATACCTCCTAAAATAGTTATTGCATTTCCCATATGTCTTCTTCATGTTTGGATCATTTAGTAAATAATATTTTCATTTTTTGGGAAGGCTTAGAAGTTTAGAAGCAAATCTTAAAATTTTTCAGAAAATTTCCAAAACACACTTTTTAAGGACCAGTTCAGGTCTGAAGTCATTTTGTAAGGCTTACATAAAAGAAACAACCCATAAATGTTTTAGAAATTTTAGAAACTACACCCCTCAAGGTATTCAAAACTGATTTTACAAACTTTCTTAACTCTTTAGGTGTTCCACACGGAAACTGTAGATGAAATTTCAGAATTTCACTTTTTTTGCAGATTTTCCATTTAAATAATTTTTTTTCTGCTAACAAAGCAAGGGTTAACAGCCAAAAAAAGTTCAATATTTATTGTCCTGATTCTGTAGTTTACAGAAACACCCCATATGTGGTCGTAAACTGCTGTATGGGCACATGGCAGGGCGCAGAAGGAAAGGAACACCATATGGTTTTTGGAAGGCAGATTTTATTGGGATAGTTTTAAGTTGCCATGTCACATTTGAAGACCCCCTGATGCACCCCTAGAGTAGAAACTCCAAAAAGGACCCTGTTTTAAAAATACACCCCTCAAGCTGTTCAAAACTGATTTTACTAACTTTGGTAACACTTTAGTTGTTCCACAAGAATTAAAGGAAAATGTAGATGACATTTCAGAGTTTCACTTTTTGGAAGATTTTCCATTTTAATCCATTTTTTCCAGTAACAAATCAAGGGTTACCAGCCAAACAAAACTCAATATTTATTGCCTTGATTCTGTAGTTTACATAAACACCCCATATGTGGTCGTAAACTTTTGTATGAGCACAGGGCAGGGCGCAGAAAGAAAAGAACGCCATATGGTTTTTGGAGGGCAGATTTCACTGGGATAATTCTAACTTGCCATGTCACATTTGAAGACCCCCTGATGCACCCCTAGATTAGAAACTCCAAAAAAAGACCCCATTTTGGAAACTACAGGATAAGGTGGCAGTTTTGTTGGTACTATTTTAGGCTACATATGATTTTTGGTTGCTCTATGTTAAACGTTTTGTGAGGCAAGGTAACAAAAAAATTGCTGTTTTGGCACCGTTTTTATTTTTTGTTATCTACAATGTTCATCTGACAAGTTAGATCATGTGGTATTTTTATAGAGCAAGTTGTTACGGCCACGACAATACCAAATATAACTACTTTTTTGGTTGGTTGTTTCAGTTTTACATAATAAAGCATTTAAAAAAAAAAAGATTTTTTTAGTGTCTCCATATTCTGAAAGCCATTTTTTATTTTATTTCTTAGGCGACTGTCTTATGTAGGGGCAAATTTTTTTTAGTATGAGATGACGGTTTGATTCGTACTATTTTAGGGTACATATGACGTTTTGATTGCTTGATATTACACTTTTTGTGATGTAAAGTGACAAAAAATTGCTTTTTTGACACACTTTTTTTTTTTAGGGTGTTCACTTGAGGGGTTAGGTCATGTGATATATTTATACAGCAGGTTCTTACGGACATGAAAATACCTAATATGTATACTTTTTTATTTATTTAAGTTTTACACAATAACAGCATTTTTGAAACAAACAAAATCATGTTTTAGTGTCTCCATATTCTGAAAGCCATAGTTTTTTTTATTTTTTGTGCGATTGTCCTAGGTAGAGTCTAATTTTTTTCAGGATGAGATGATGGTTTGATTAGTACGATTTTGGGGTGCATATGACTTTTTGATCGCTTTGTTTTGCACTTTTTGTGATGTAAGGTGACAAAAATGGCTTTTTTTTAAACCATTTTTATATATATACTTTTTTTTTACGGTGTTCACCTGAGGGGTTAGTTCATGTGATATTTTTATACAGCAGGTTTTTACGAACTTAGTGATACCTAATATGTATACTTTTTTTTGTTTTTTAAGTTTTACACAATAATAGCATTTTTTAAACAAAAAAATCATGTTTTAGTGTCTCCATAGTCTGAGAGCCATAATTTTTTTTATTTTTTGGGCGATTAATGTAGGTAGGGTATAATTTTTTCGGGATGAGCTGATGGTTTGATTGGTACTACTTTGGGGTGCATATGACTTTTTGATCGCTTGCTATTGCAGTTTTTGTGATGTAAGGTGACAAAAAATGGCTTTTTTGACACCGTTTTTTTATGGTGTTCATCTGAGGGGGTAGGTCATGTGTATTTTTTTACAGCAGGCTGTTTCGGATGCGGCGATACATAATATATCTACTTTTTTATTTTTTTTACATTTAACACAATTAAAGCATTTTTGAAACAAAAAAAATCATGTTTTAGTATCTCCATAGTCTGAGAGCCATAGTTTTTTTTATTTTTTGGGAGATTGTCTTAGGTAGGGGCTCATGTTTTGTGGAATGAGGTGTCGGTTAGATTGGTACTATTTTGGGGGGCATACACCTTTTTGATCGCTTGGTGTTGCACTTTTAGTGATGTAAGATGACAAAAAAATAGTTTTTTTAGCACAGTTAAAATTTTTTTTTTTTTACGTTGTTCACCTGAGGGGTTAGGTCATGTGATATTTTTATAGAGCCGGGCTGCCTTCCCTGCCATCAGATCCCCGTCACAGCAGTGTGGGGACACAATGGCCACCCCGCACCTGGCACGATCCGGCACGTGCCGCGGTCAGCGCTGACCGCGGCAGTGCAGGGGTTAATGCGCTAGCATCGGTGTTTTCACCGATGCTGGCGCATACAGCAGGGGTCCGGCTATCAGTGACTGCCAGACCCCGGCCGCTGATCGGGTGGGCGCAGCACCCGTTGTACATGTACGGCGCTGGTGCTTAAGTCACGTCCACTAGCTCCGTACATGTACGGCTCTGGTCCTTAAGTCACGTCCACCAGCGCCGTATATGTACGGCGCGGGTCCTTAACGGGTTAACCATAAGAATCATCGGCATCCTGAGATAGTTCTCCCCTACCCTAATCATCCTAGTTTTTTTTTTTAAACACCTCCAAGTACTTCTTTTACAGTACACTTTTGTCAAGTTATGTAAATTAAATGCTTACCTCATCACTTCCCATTCCTAACCCCATCTCCCGTTACATGAGTGACAGAATCTAAAGATCCTACCCTCCTCCCGCACTCACGTCTCAAATCCCGCGCATGTAACCAGTCACCTCACACCATTGGCGGATCCAGGGGGGGGCAACGGGGCAATTGCCCCCCCCCCCCCTCCCCCGAGAATCCGAGAAAATAGTTTTGCAGAAGTTTAAAATAATTCCCCTGGCCACTGCGAGTGCGCGCCCGACGTCCGCACAATTACAAAACCTGTGCTGCGGGCAGCCCGGGCTGATAAGTTAGTTACTCACAGTCACATAGGATTAGGGGTGGAGCTAGTACGAGCGGAGGCAGAGCCGGGGCACGCACTCAGCTAGGGGAGAGGGAGTGGTCCCGGCTGGGCGGTACGCTGGCTGCAGTGCCAGTGAAGGAAGAGAAGAGCCCGCGGCCTGCCCTGCCTGACTAGTCTGCATCACACTCACCACACGCCGTCCCAACTCCCGCGCTGCGCCTGTTAAGTGAGGTGAGTGAGGCAGCTTGCCCAGCTGCAGCCATCTGCTCTCCTGTCCCTCAGTCAAGACTCAAGTGAAGAAGACTATAAGTATTTCTCACTGACAGACTCTGAGTCTGCCCTGCCTGCAGCCCTGGCTGAGAGTAGACCCTATCAGTAGCATATAAAGTACCCTGCACCCCTCCTCAGCTCAGTTATATTACCCCCAGTAATGTACCCTGATACCCCTCAGTCATATAACGGAGGGGTATCAGGGTACATTATACAGGGGGTAATATAACTGGGGGTATCAGTGTAATATAACTGAGGAGGGCTATAGGGGGACATTATACAGGGCTAATATAACTAAGGAGGGGTATCAGGGTACATTATACAGGTGGTAATATAACTGAGGAGGGGTATCAGGCTGATACCCCTCCTCAGTTCTATTACCCTCTGTATAATTTATCCTGATACCCCTCAGTTATATTACCACCTGTATACAATGTGATGTCCCCTGATACCCCTCCTCAGTTATATTACCCCTCCTCAGGTATAATATACCCTAATACCCCTCAGTTATATTACCACCAGTATAATGTCCCCCGTACTCCTCCTCAGTTCTATTACCCCCTGTATAATATACCCTGATATCCCTCAGTTATATTACCACCAGTATAATGTCCCCCTATACCCCTCCTCAGTTCTATTACCACTGTATAAGGGTACTTTCACACTTGCAGCATGGCTATCCGGCAGGCTATTCAGGCGGGGGAACAGCCCGCCGGATCCGCCATGCCGCAAGTACCTGTGTGCTGAAAACGGATCCGTCCCCATTGACATTGTAAGTCAGGACGGATCCGTTTTGCTCTGCATCGTCAGGTGGACACCAAAACGTTGCACATGATGGGGGGAGAGAGGAGAGGGCCACTTGTTACTGGCACATGATGGGGGGGAGGGGGAGAGGCACTTTTCAATAGCACATGATTGGGGGGCATCTATGAGGGGAACCCAGGGGCGTAGCTAATAGCTCATGGGCCCTGGTGCAAGAGTTCAGCTTGGGCCCCCTTTCCCTCAGTGCTTTGTGTGTCTTCCTATGCAGCACAAGGGTCTTTGGGCCCCCTCAGGCTCCTGGGCCCGGTAGCGACTGCTACCTCTGCACCCCCTATAGCTACGCCCATGGGGGCACCTTTTACTGGCACATTATTGGGGGGCACTATGGGGACATCTACTGAGGCCACAAAGAAGGGGTATTTTATATGGGGGTTCTGTGTGGTACTAGTATTATCAGGGGTATTATCTGTTTCTGCAGTGTAGTATTGGGGGTAGTAGGATGATTTGTCCAGAAGATGGGAAGATGATGGAAAAGTAGTAAACTGAGTTTTTTTTTTTGTCAAACTGCAGAGACGAAACTGGTGGTCTGGTCTGCAGGTCTGAAATGACAAGATGAGGACAGAGAGCATCTACATCAAAGGAGACGTCACTGGGTGTAAGAGGTAAGTGGGGCTGTATTTCTGTAGTGATGGGAGCAGGGGCGTATCGATCGCCGGAAGTGCCCCTCCCGAGACCAGGCTCTGGATCCGCCACTGTCTCACACTGATCATATAATGTATACTGCGCAGCTGCGAGACTTGGAAGAGAAGGGGTGGAGATGAGCAATTATACAGGGTGTGTCTTATTCGTTTGTGGGCATAGCTGCACTCCCAAGAGTCAAAGAATGCTGGACTCATCTCTGAAGCATGGAGGACACAGGACTCATCTAAGGTGCATTTACATATATGGCGGGAACATTTATTTTTGGTTTTTCTCTGAACTGATAGTCCGTTCAGAATTGATTTTAATATCATTATTAATGTATTTAAAAGTATTTATAGAAAAGTGAGTGGATAAATAGGCTTAGAAAGTGATGACAGGTTTCCTTTAAAGGGGTTGTGCGGGCTTTTAATGTTGATGACCTATCCTCAGGAGTCTGACACCCGACACCCCTGAAGATCAGCTGTATGAGGAGACGGGGCACGCGCAGTGCACATGTGCCGTCTCCCTCTTTTCTTCCTGTCCGCTGCTGCTGTCAATGGCAAAGACCATAGCTGGTCATGACCACACCTCTTGTCTCAGGTGTAAATTAAGTAGTCATTCCAACTCACATTTAGGGTCCATTCACATGTCCGTTGTTTTTCTATAATCCGAAAATAGGACCGTTTTTTGCGGATCCTATTTTCCAAGAATTCTTTCCGTTTGTCATCCGTTTTTTCCGGATCCGCAAAAAAAAACGGATAGAAGAATACATTTTCCTATTCCATTAAAGTTGGACGGACCGCAATTTTCGGATTAGAATAGGACATGTTTTATTTTTTTACGGATACTATGTACTGAGAAAATTATGCGGATAGCACTCTTTGTGCTGTCCGCATATTTTATAGACCCATTGAAAATCAATGGGTCCGAATTCTGTCCGCAACTATTCCGTGCCTAGTCCGAAAAATCGGGATTAGATGCGGAACTAAACAACGGACCTGTGAATGGACCCTTAGTCTGGCCATTAGGCTATACCCATCAGGCTATGCGTTTGATACAATGGCAGATTATAATTGGGACGTTTGGGTCGGTCACCCTGGGCCCGGCATCGCTGGGGGGGCCCAGCGCCGGCCCGAATGCCCACTTACTGCAGCGGGTCCACGGGAGCATATAGTTCCCTGCCCCGCCGCCTATCACCGCCATAGGCTTCAGGCCTAGTAGGCCTGAGGCCTATGTGGTGGCAGAAGCCCGGCATGCGCGATTACATTGCTGCGTGGGACACGTGATGACGTCATTGTGCGCCTGTATAGTGGCGCACGCGCACGCTCTGATGTACGATCGCCTGCCACACCATTCAGCATACAGGTAAGTATTAGATTTTTTTTGTGTGTGTGTGTGCTAACTTGGTGGGGAGAGGAGATATTAAGGGACAGTGGGGCATGTTTCCATGGGGGCAAATTAATTAATGGATGGCAGTTGTGGGGGCAAATTAATGGATGGCAGTGTGGGGGCAAATTAATGGATGGCAGCTGTGGGGGCAAATTAATTAATGGATGGCAGTGTGGGGGCAAATTAATAAATGGCAGTTTTGGGGGCAAATTAATAGATGGCAGTATGGGGGCAAATAAATTAATAGATGCCAGTGTGGGGGCAAATTAATTACCGTAATGGATGGCAGTGTGGGGCAAATGAATGGATGACAGTGCAGTGTGGGGGCAAATTAATTATTGGATGGCAGTTGTGGGGGGAAATTAATGGATGGCAGTATGGGGGCAAATTAATAAATGGATGGCAGTGTTGGGGCAAATTAATGTATGGCAGTGTGGGGAGATTACTATATGGGGGCAGTGTGGGTGAAATAATTTTATGGGGCCAGTGTGGGGGAAATTACTATATGGGGGCACTGTGAGGTAAATTACTATATGGGGGCAGTGTGGGGGAAATTACTATATGGGGGCAGTGTGAGGGAAATTACTATATGGGGGCAGTGTGAGGGAAATTACTATATGGGGGCAGTGTGAGGGAAATTACTATATGGGGACAATGTGAGGGAAATTACTATATGGGGGCAGTGTGGGGGAAATTACTATATGGGGGCAGTGTGAGGGAAATTGCTATATGCGGCAGTGTGGGGGAAATTACTATATGGTGACAGTGTGCGGGAAATTACTATATGGGGGCAGTGTGAGGGAAATTACTATATGGGGACAATGTGAGGGAAATTACTATATGGGGGCAGTGTGGGGGAAATTACTATATGGGGGCAGTGTGAGGGAAATTGCTATATGCGGCAGTGTGGGGGAAATTACTATATGGTGACAGTGTGCGGGAAATTACTATATGGGGGCAGTGTGAGGGAAATTACTATATGGGGGCAGTGTGGGAGAAATTACTATATGGGGACAGTGTGAGGGAAATTACTATATGGGGGCAGTGTGGGGGAAATTACTATATGGGGGCAGTGTGAGGGAAATTGCTATATGCGGCAGTGTGGGAGAAATTACTATATGGGGACAGTGTGAGGGAAATTACTATATGGGGGCAGTGTGAGGGAAATTACTATATGGGAGCAGTGTGAGGGAAATTGCTATATGCGGCAGTGTGGGGGAAATTGCTATATGCGGCAGTGTGGGGGAAATTACTATATGGCGACAGTGTGCAGGAAATTACTATATGGGGGCAGTGTGAGGGAAATTACTATATGAGAACAGTGTGAGGGAAATTACTATATGGGGGCAGTGTGAGGGAAATTACTATATGGGGGCAGTGTGAGGGAAATTACTATATGGGGACAGTGTGAGGGAAATTACTATATAGGGGCAGTGTGAGGGAAATTACTATATGGGGGCAGTGTGAGGGAAATTACTATATGGGGGCAGTGTGAGGGAAATTACTATATGGGGGCAGTGTGAGGGAAATTGCTATATGTGGCAGTGTGGGGGAAATTACTATATGGCGAGAAATTACACAGTGTAGGGAAAATACCATATGGGTGTAGTGTGAGGGATGTTGCTATTGTGGGACATTATTTTTGGGGACAGTATGCAGGGATTATTACCTGGAGCACAATATAGGGTGTTGTTATTATTACTGGGGGCACTCTAGAGGGCATTATAACTGCTGTAGACACTATAAGGATCTTTGGGGCCATTTATCACACTGTTGTAACAGAACTGGCTTAGTTGCCCATAGCAACAGATTCCACCTTTCATTTTTGACAGCTCCTCTGGAAAAGGAGAGGTGGAATCTGATTGGTTTCTATGGGCAACTAAGCCAGTTCTACTTTACACCAGTTTGATAAATGACCCCAATTATGAGAAATCTAACGTGTCTGTGTGACAAACTCTGTAAAGACGAGATGCGGCTGGAGGAATTAGTCATGGCAGTCTGGGTCAAACATAGGAGAAGAGGAAAGAGAAGATCTACAGGAGATGTCCCTGGATGTAAGAGGTATGTGGTGCTGTATTCTCACTACTGTGAGCTGCGTCTCATCTCCTCCTCCAAGTCTTTATGATAATCATATGTATTTTAAATTTGGCAACTAAAATTTTAATTTGTCACCTGCAGTCCTATGTAACAGCCCAGATACCAGTGATAACTTTCTGTGTGCAGATAATGTTGGACATGTTCCCTGCAGTCCTATGTAAAACCCCACATAACACAATAATTCATGTGTTATGTAGGGTGTTACATAGGACTGCAGGTAACATCTATGACATCTGTACTCAGAGTTATGAGATGGTGGGGGTCCGACTCCTGGCACCACCGCCAATCAGCTGTTTGAGGAGACCGCGATGTCTCAGTGAGCGCCGCAGCCTCTTTGCTCCTTACCAAGCACAGCTCTGTCCATTTGATAGCACTGTGCCTGGTATTGCAGCTCAGACCCAATCACTCAGATGGGACAGAGCTGCACCTCGGCCACGTGAACGATGAATGTGACGTCATATGGCCGAAGAAGAGACAGTGACGCTCACAAAGCACCGCAGCCTCATACAGAAAATAACCCTGAAACTTAAAATGTAGGGAGGGGGGGGGGGGCCCAAGTTGGGTAGACAGCCCCGGGCCTATCATGCACTTAATCCGCCCCTGGTTTGATAGCTCCTTTTGGCTGTGGAAGCGCTGGTGTTGGTTCTCCCCTGAGTTCCTGCTCGTCCTCATACTTCGGAGTTAAGTGTCATTTCTCCCTACTGTTTGTTTGTGGTTTTTCCCTTCCCTTTTGGTATTAGGCCTGAGGGGCTCCCTGTTCCTTCAGCTGGTCACCTGTTGTGCGGACTCTGTTTCCAGGGCCCTGTAGGGTGAGACAGAGCCTTAGGCTCTGTCTGTTCATACTGTTAGCAGTCAGGGCGTGGTTTAGGGACTTACCCTTCCCATTTCCCTGGTTTCCAGGCCCAGTACCTTTCCCCCTCCCTCCTATGTTCGATGTGGAGTGTATTCCCCACACCGTGACAGGCCCCCTCTCCCTCTCTGGGCCCTTGTGCAGCTGAACCAGCTGCACAGGCGATATGTCTGCCCCTTAGTAGTGGCCAATAACATATTGGTGAAGGTGGCAACAGTAAGAAGAGTGAAAATAGTGGCCCCAAAACAGAGTGTGTGTGTGTTGGGGACAGGGGGCAACAACAGTGGTAGTGACAGCACAAGATACAAGATGGTGCCAGATCACAGTAGGAGCAGAGGCAGCAGGTGTGTGGCATCAGGCGGGTGGCAGCATCAGAATAGTGGCAGCAGCACGTGGGCAGAAGTAACGGGCCATTTGTCACAATGTTCCGGTGTGGCAGTGCAGCATACGGGTAGGTTACCCGACACTGCTATATTTTAATGTGTATCTCCCTTTAAGAAAGTTAGGCCTGTAGCAGGCAATTCATATTCCAGCCAGCAGAGGGAGCCCCCAGTTTAGTATAAATAGGCCAGGGCCTAGCCTAGGGAAGTCAGTTGGAAGTTTCTAGTTCAGAGTTAGTTCTGAGAGATTCAAGACTCAGTAACTAGTGCAGAAATTGCACCACTGGTGTGGAGGATCATTCCCACTCAGTTTTCCAGGTCAAGTACACCTGAGGTACTCTAAGTAACAGCCTGTCACTAGCAAGTGGGACAGAGAGTATAACCAGCAAGCCAGTTCGCATACCAAGTATAGAGCCTGTCACCAGGAGAGAAGGAAACCTCTACAAAACCTTTGCTCAAGGATTATCACTGTTTTTCGGGTGTATGGACCTTGAGAGTATTGCCTACAGCCAGGAACTAAGGCAGGAGAGAAAGTAAGTGTACCCCTGCAGAGAGAATAGTTGCCTGAAGTGTATTGCTGCATTGGGAGTAAGAGGAAATCCCTGATCCTAGGAGGCCTGTCTTGAAGATAGCTTTTGGGACTGTGATTAATTGCCTGAACCACTGCTGTGACTGTATTGTAACGTGTGGAATATTCTGGAACTGTACCTACTGACTGTTCATCTATTTTCAACTACGTTCAGTAAAGTTATCCTGTTATTCAAGTACAAGGATTCCTCAATTATTCCACCTGTCACTACACGGTGTGCCACCGTTCAATTGGCACTGGCGTCACGACATTCATCACCTGCCTGTTCCAGTGCTGACCTGATTGAAGACGACAGTCGGTCCCAGGTTAGTGGGTTGCCCTGCACTACAAAGCCCAGCATATCTAAAGCTACACTACTGACCCCCTGGGACACTGCAGCAGCAGACTACAGTCAGATCATTACTGCCAGAATGATCTAGTCTGTTGGATCAGGCACTGGTGTGTGAAAATCCTGGCTGATCCACACCTGATTTATTTTTATAGAGGTTAGTCTCTCAACATTTTGGGTGGACAGGCGAGTTCTAACTATGCCACGTCCCGCACTAAACACCCGCTCAGATGCCACACTGCTGGCCAGGCAGAAATGCTCAGGTTCTGCTCGACGTCCTACTGCTGCTGGGTGGTTTCTTTAGTAGGCAGGTGAAGAAAAGGGCTCATTAGAGACTGAAGACTTAGGCCTCTTTCACACGGGCGTCATGTTTGACGCCCGGATAAGAGGCGGGTGCGTTGCGGGAATATGCGCGTTTTTCCCGCGCGGGTGCAAAAGTTTGTAACGCGTTTTGCACGCGCGTGAGAAAAATTGCCATGTTTGGTACCCAACCCGAAGCCGGACTTCATCACTGAAGTCCGGTTTCGGGTCTTCTGGAGAATTGATTATTTTCCCTTATAAAATGGTTATAAGGGGAAATAATAGCATTCTTAATAAAGAATGCATTGTAAAATGAAGTGGAAGGGGTTAAAAATAATAAAAGTTAACTTACCTTAGCCACTTGATCGCGTAGTTGCGATCTCTCCTCTCTTTCCCTGCATCAGCTAAGATCTAAAGGACCTGTGATGACGTCACATCACATGGTCCAATCACATGGTCCATCTTACCACGGTGATGGACCATGTGACAGATCGCAACTACGTGATGTGTGTCTGTTAGGTGGGACTTTGATAGTGTCATTTTCGTCCTATGGGACGTTTTTTATTGATTGATTTTCATTAAAAGTTATAGTTTTTCTCAGTGATTCAAATTTATACTATATATTGACACCTTATCTAGTAGGGACATTAATCCTATTTTCTGTCCCCTGATGATCTGGTGCTCTTTGGCACAATAAAACGCGTTGAGACTTGGGACTATATATGGTAATTGTGCATGATACGTGTGAAGCATGATATGCTCCAACATATCTTTCTATGTTGTTTGTAACTGGTCGCTTGATAATTCATTATAAGGTGTTTTGGAATAAACCCTGACCTGACGGACTCACATATAACCCGATATCTTGGTGATGGGGCTGTTCTGTGTCAGGGACAGACTAGGACAGGGATGGGCAAACTGCGGCCCTCCAGCTGTTGTAAAACTACAACTCCCACCATACCCTGCTGTAGGCTGATAGCTGTAGGCAGTCTGGGCATGCTGGGAGTTGTAATTTTGCAACAGCTGGAGAGCCGCAGGTTGAGCATGCCTGGACTAGGGTAAATAGGAGGTTCCTGACACGGGACTGCCCCTATCGGGGCGGCTATTCCGTTTATTAGGCACTGGCAAGGCATAAATTGATTTAGGGTGATATTTAGGGAATTTTTACTTCCTTGACCCTACTTCAACAAAGGCTGGATTAATAGGAAATGGCATTTAGCATTTTTATTAAATTATAGAATTTCAATAAAAGTTATGTTTTAGTTGTGTTTTCACAGTCACTTACTTTCTATACCAGACTCCACTTTTTCTATCACTTGACTATCTTACGGTTGACTAGTCAGAACTGAGATTCATTTAACCCTTTGCCTGTCTCGATTCCATCCTCAGCAGCGAAGAGAGCGAACACCCTATGCGAGCGCTTCTCTCTCCTCATTCTTGGGATCGGTGGGGGTCTCAGCTCTGTAAATTTCTGATATGTCTTTATTACATATAAAACGTTTTTTGAAAAGTTTGTGACCCTCTCAGTTTCTGTCGCTGGAGGCAGATGCACTGAGTTAACCCCACAGAAAGAAGTTGCAGGGTGTTAGATCTGGTGATCGTGGAGGCTAGCGAAACATTGGTGAATTGTTTATTCGCTGCTGATTCAACATTTCAGTAGAGTTTCATTTAGGAATTGGAGAACATCCAACTGGTTATATGAGGAGAAGCACTATCCTACTCATGGAAGATCTGCCAAATGTATTCTATCTGTGGAATAAGACATTCCCTTAACCCCTTAAGGACGCAGCCTTATTTCACCCTAAGGACTCGGCCATTTTTTGCAAATCTGACCAGTGTCACTTTATGTGGTGATAACTTTAAAACGCTTTTTCTTATCCAGACCATTCTGAGATTGTTTTTTCGTCACATATTGTACTTCATGACAGTGGTAAAATGGAGTCAAAAAATTTTATTTTTATTTTAAAAAAATACCAAATTTACCCAAAATTTGCAAAAATTAGCAATTTTCCAAGTTTCAATTTCTCTACTTCTATAATACATAGTAATACCGTCAGAAAAAGTTATTGATTTACATTCCCCATATGTCTACTTCATGTATCGATCATTTTGGGAATGCCATTTCATTTTTTGGGGACGTTACAAGGCTTAGAAGTTTAGAAGCAAATCTTGAAATTTTTTAGAAATTTTCAAAAACCCACTTTTTAAGGATCATTTCAGGTCTGAGGTCACTTTGTGAGGCTTACATAATAGAAACCACCCAAAAAATGACCCCATTCTGGAAACTACACCCCTCAAGGTATTCAAATCTGATTTTACAAATGTTGTTAACCCTTTAGGTTTTCCACAAGAGTTAATGACAAATGGAGATAAAATTCCAGAATTTCGATTTTTTGGAAAATTTTCCATTTGAATCCATTTTTCCAGTAACAGGAAAGGGTAAACAGCCAAACAAAACTCAATATTTATTGCCCTGATTCTGTAGTTTACAGAAACACCCCATATGTGGTCGTAAACTGCTGTATGGCCAAACGACAGGGCGCAGAATGAAGGGAACGCCATATAATTTTTGGAAGGCGGATTTTGCTGAAATTGTTTTTTGACACCATGTCCCATTTGAAGCCCCCCGATTCACCCCTAGAGTAGAAACTCCATAAAAGCCAATCATCAGCAGATGGGCGGGAGAGCAGGAGATTATGAATAACCAGGACTCTTCTCAGGTAGATTTGACTCTTTTCAGGGCCTGAGCTGTAATGATTATGATGCTGGTTCTCAGCAACCACTTACTTTTAGCTCATGAGTGACACACCGCTGAGATCAGCATTTCTGTCACTAGTGTATGCTGCCCCCAGTGACATCAGCATAAAGTTGATGACAGGTTCCCTTTAAAGGCTTTCTCCAATTCCTATAATGACCCCCAGAATGCCCGAGCCCCTCCTCTAGAGCATACTTACCTGCTTCCTGGCACCTTCCCCGTCACTCCGCATCACAGCACAGCCTTCAATTGTAGGCCACGTCGGTGACCCGGGTGCCGGGGATCACAGTAGCTGGCTACGAGGTAGAACACGGTGACAATTGGTAGCCACCTGTACAACATGGTGCCTTAAGAGATTTTTATACAGATTTTTAAACTATGGTAAGGTATTCAGTATGTCTGTACCTCCCTGTACATTATTAGAGTATATATAGCCACAAGCAATATGGCAGACATTCCCAGGGTCCATGAAAATCATGGAACTTGGCTTTCCTGTCATATGATCAAAGGTCGTCCCTGTTTTCATGGTTTTATTTTCCGATTAGTATTGATCCTTAGGTACCAAGAATGAAAGGGTGAAGATCAGTGGAAATGCCGATGTGTGTACTAACCAAATTTCTGCTTTGGCTTTTATGGGCAGGCATGCTCTGCCCCAGTGATCACTGGAACATATATAGTCGCAACATGAGACTTTAGATAGCAGCGTGACATGAGAAGATCAGACCAGTATTATAAATGGCACTTGTAGGTGGAGGACAAGTTACAGAATTAGCTTTGTTTTTTATTTTAGAATATTTATAAAACATAAACATTTGCTGTAATCACTTAAATGAATAGACAATTTTTTACAGTAATTAAGAAAAATAATGATTTAAATAAATGGAATAAAAATGATCCTCCCCATTATCTGCAGGCACCTCTGATTGACGATTTCATTCCTTATTGTTAAGACACTGAAAGTAAAGAAGATAAACAATTAGGAAAAACAAATTATTTAAGGATGTTTTTGCCTTTTTTGTGGTAACAATCTCATTTTCTTCCCAACACCCTCTACGACTTTTTTTCCCTAGTCATATTCTTCACTGAATATAGGTTTGTTGGCCACCCTACCCCGACGAGATTTGCAGATAGATTTAGATCTATTGTGGGCCTAATGTCAGACAAGGGATCCTTGGATCCACCAGATCACGAGGACCCACTTTCCATCTATACAGAACATGCACACATTCACTTTTATTTGCATTGTAAACTCTGTTATCATTGCATAAGAAAATAATATAAAGTCTTAAGGCTCATTCATCTCATAAGAAATCTTAATCAGATAAGGGGTATACCCAAATGGAGTATTCTTTGGGGCCTTGCTTAATTAGGGGTCTATATGTGTATCAGAGAGTAAGCCCACTGGAAAATCCTCTGCTGCCCTGGTGAGCCGTCTGACATTGTGTGGGGCATAAACATTAGATTCTTGCCAGAACCCTCTAAGGTTTAGTTGGATTTCCCGTTTATTGGTAACAAATGTTCCTATGAACGCTCTTTCCCGATAATCTGCCCATCTAAAGGTGCCGCAAATGACCCAATGATTGAGCAAAACACTTGTTCATCGGATGAAATGATCGGAGGTGCAGTCACCTCAATCATCGCTCCTGGGCAGCAGATCGTGCTGTCTCCATAGTTGCCCAGGAGCAATGATTTTGTATGGTGACAATCGATAGCAGTAGCGAGCGCTCGCCCTCATACAGTGAAGATGATCACTGCCTTCCCGGCAGTCGGCTGCTCCTCAGATTGTGTAAATGCACCATTAGCTAGATCTAGATATAAAAAAATCTTCCACTACTTTTAGAAGAGAAATTTTTATCAAAGTTGGCACTACACATAACATACCTGTAGCTATAGTCTATATATTGAGGGAAATGGACAAGCATCAGGCATCTTTGCAACCACCTGGGCTAGCCTTAGGGGTGAACAATCTGTTGTGTCCAACACATCCACATGGGATGCTATTATATTCCCTAGTCTATTGATTGAGAAGTATTGGCGCTCTTTATGTTATGGTCATAAAATCACTGTATTATTTGGCCATTGTATGGTAGATCACAAGTGGGGCCATCAGTAGATGGTACAGCACAGGACATCTTCCAACAAAAAGCTGATCCTAGTCACCACCTATCTTTGGGGGATAGGAAAGGGCCAGACAGGTAAAAACCCAACCTACATGGGTCTGTCATGTGGAGAACATGGACATCATATTGGCAATGGATCCTGCCAACACTTATTTAGTTTGTATGACCAGCCTAAAAGAATAGCAACGTTGACCATAGACATTAGGGAATCCCATGTAATATCTATGGGATATTGCAAACAGTTCCTCAATATTGTAATTTCAGACTACAGGGATCCTGTTCCCACTAGGCAGTGGTCTACTCCTTCTACTGAATTTGGAGAAGCTGAACATTCATAATTATGAGGACATTGAATTAAGATCCTGGTAGGCCAAGCCAAACATGCAAGATTATGAGAACATTTCATTATGATCCATCATCCATTTTGACCTTTAGATGAACGCTGACCACTTACCTGTTGAATATGTGGCATTAAAGTTACTGAATTTGGAACTGGCCATGCTCACAAACTCTACAAGCATGTTGCGCCCAGATGAAACCAGGGGTGAGATTGGTCCAGATCCGTAAGTCATCCCCAATAGGACAGGTGATGTCTTTAGCATCCCATCGTAGACTTTAATATAGTCAGTAGAAGAGATGTTAAGAGAGGTAACCTCCAATGAAACCTATGAGAAAAGCAACAAGTGCTATTAGTTTGGACCGAGTTACAAACAGTTCCATAATGTTGACTAATTTTATCTGCATTCATGGGCTTTACCTTCTTGCCTGGAACTTGAATGAGCCACAGGCAGTTTCCACCACTTTGGTTTGCAGAAGAGCTGTCTCCGGAAAGGGATCCTGAAGCCGTCACCATCTTTGTCCTACAAAGGTCTTTATTTTTGGTTATATAAATGGACAATGTTAGTCAGGAGCAAAAAAATGAAATCAAATAACTTAAAGAATAAATGAATTGGGATTGCAGAGAAGATAAGGACATCAACTTACTGCAGTTATAGTAGGCATTAATTTTCATCACATCCAGAGAGCTCAACCCTAGTCTCTGTCCAATAGGCACAGTAGGGTCAGGTTTTGGGACTATAGTAGGCAAAGTCGGTCTGTCAGCATAACTATACCTACAGAGAGAATGGACGAAGAAGAATTAATATTAATGAGATTGCAGTAGACTTTCAAAGATTGTCACATGATAGTTGAAGTAAAGTCACCCAAATATTTAGCCCCGATATGTACTTTCATTCCATTCATTTGTAGTCATTCATATTTTTTCATTATCCTAATATTTTCTTAAAAATGTTATTTTATCAGAGACAAACCCTTAGAGTTCGCAGCCATATGATCTTGCCGGTAGAAGCTTTGGCCAGCCTGACATTGAGATGAATGGCTGTATATGTAATACATGGATGGTTTGACTCTAACAGACTGGAAGCTGCACTTAGAGAGCAACTCTCCACCTTGGAATGGGATCAAAGGCAGGGGGTTGCCCCTGTATGACAAATAAGCATTATGGACAATGGTTTTCTTGAGACATCATTTTCAATGGAGTTTCTGAAATAACTTTGCATTAAAATCATTGGATGAGACTTATTAAATAAAGTATCACTGGACAGATGGGGCACACTAACCAGGACAAGGAGTGCAAAAATGGTTTGTACACTATAATAGACAAAGAAAGACCCAAGAAAACTGCAATGGTAATACACCTCCAATCAAATAAAATATATGAAACAATTTTATTGTGAAAAACACAAAGAGAAAGACTTTTAAAAATTGTATACAATAAAGGATGTGCAGGTACAAATAAGACCAGGCACGGACAAATAGCTCACCAAAGTCCACAAATAAGAAACAATCATGTAGAGTCCGGGACAATATAGAACCTAATCAAATATCAAAATAATTATGATAATTCAGCATCAATGAATGTAGAACAATACCTTTAAATGAAACAAAATTCCCCTGAGGAAGTGTCACGCTTCGGTGTGGGAGGGAAACCCACACCGAACGTAGGGAGGGAAAGGGGTGAGGGGAAAAGGCCTTGAAACTAGGGAAATGAGCAGGTCACCTCCTAGAGAAACCCTAATCAAAGTCCTGACTAAAAGCAAGTATGAACTGACCCCAGAGGTAGGTGAGTTCATACACAGGAACCTAAAGTCCTAGGACCCTGGTACTAATGTCAGGACATGAGACAACCTGTTCCTCCAAACGCTAGGACAAACAGGAGTCTTCCTCAGGACTAAACACAAAAGACAGGGAAAAGAGCAACACAAGAAAACCCAAACAATAAACAAAAGGGGAAGAAGACACAACTTCAAATGGCTATGGAAGCACGGGAACTCCACCGAGATCCAAACACAAGCAATCCACAACAAGACTGAAGCTATAAACCCCTAAGGCAAGGGGTGTGGCCATTACCAGAAACAACACAGACACAAATTGATCCGCAAGGAACCTGTCAGATCGAACCACGTGTTGCCAGTCTGACTGATTTCCTGACACCTGTCACGGGAACGTCCGTGACAGGAAGCTGGGTATTCCCGGCGATACGCGTGGGGCAGTCTCTTTGACAATGCTCCCCCATTAGTTTGGGACGCACTTAATTTTGTTTCATTTAAAGGTATTGTTCTTCATTCATTGATGCTGCATTATCATGATTACTTTGATATTTGATTAGGTTCTACATTGTCCTGGACTCTACATGATTGTTCCTTATTTGTGGACTTTGGTGAGCTATTTGGCAGTGCCTGGACTTATTTGTACCGACATATCCTCTATTGTATACAATTTTTCAAAGTCTTTGTCTGTGTGTTTTTCACAATAAAATTTGTAACATACATAGTAACATAGTTTATAAGGCTGAAAGAAGACATTCATCCATCCAGTTCAGCCTGTTACCCTGCAAGTTGATCCAGAGGAATGCCAAAAAAAAACTGCGAGGTAGAAGCCAATTTTCCTCACTTATTCCACATAAGTGTGGCCTAGAGATGGTAAGGTGGGTAAGCTCAAACCTGGTACAATGGAGTGAGTAATGAGCAGAGATAGTGACCCAGGTAGCCTGCTAGGCCCTGCAACCACCTGCTGTGTGTGTTGTGAGGATTGGAAATATTGGCCCTGGTAATGTGTACGGTAAGATGCACTGGAAATGGCTTAAAGAGACTTTTAAAGGGGTTTTCTGACATTAAAAAAATACAATGGCAGGTTGCAGTGTGATAAAATATAATGCTGTGGCTCCCTCTAGTCTCTGTCGGACCAGAAATGACAGGGAACTGTTTTTTCATGATCATCCATTTGAATAGGTGCCATTTAATACTATAAATACTTAGTCACCCAGTGTCAGAAGCTGGACCTAGGGTAACTATCTCAGGTTGAGTCAACTCTTTAAAGCGTTTCTGAGTTCTCAAAAAAAGTTTACATAATGGCTGTGCTTCCTTGTACAATCATAACTGTGAATGAGTAGGTCTTTTTTAGGCTAATTATTCCCCTCTTCAGCTGCAGAGCTAGATGCATTTCTCTCACAAGCAGGGGGTCCCTTCTGTGGAATCTGCCAGCACTCTACTGCTGTGACATCCTTTCCCTTACTTCCAACTATGTTTGTTTTCAGCTCTGGAGCTCACAGAACAGATAAGGGGGAGATACATCACACAGACACACACGAGGCTCTTAGAAGCAGTGTAGAAGCAGTTATTTTTATCAGGTTCAGGATTTCAGCTAGGTCTAACATACCCCATCTCCTCTCAGCCCTCCTCTTCTCTGCTACCAGAGATGGATCTTGCCTGACAACAGGCAGTAGACTGCAAAATTGGTAAAACTGAGGCCCCTAGAGGCCATGACTTTAAAGATTTTTTTTTTTAGGTGGATGCAGGCAGAAATTTAAATGCAGTAATTTAGAAATTTGCTACTTACACGATTCTCTGTTAAATTAAATTAAATTGTGTGAAAATAAAGTATCACTTTGCAGAACAAGTTTTAGGTTTGCAAGGGGTAACAAAGGGCACCTGAGTAAAAAGGCAGGTGCCAACAAACCACTGTGCCCTTGCCAGGGAATATAGATTTAAATCCAAGGATACAGAATTCAGTCTTTTCCTACCTACATTTCGGCTTAGGGCCCTCCATGAAAAAAAAAAACTATTATGATGAAAAGTTGACTTGCAGAAGAGCTTAGATATCTTGAAAAATTGTTCAAACATAAAATTTTTCAGCAAAAATCATGGTGTGTGTAATAGCAAAAAACACTATATTGAATGAAGAACAAAAAAGAGAATCTCACATGTGGACGTACCTATAATAATGCATCACTGATGTATAATCGTAAGGAATGTTCAAGGTGTTTGCCGGAACGATGTTGAAATTGCCCCAGTAATCTGGAAGAGGTGGGAACAATGTTATTACACATTACTACAACACAGAGGTGCCCCACCAATGAGGCTAGGTGAGGCAGTCACCTCAGACAGCACCAAGTGGGGGCAGAAGGGGGGCAGCGGAAGGGCCATGGTCAATGAGGGCTTTCATTGTGGCAAAGAGGTTAAGTTAAGAAATTGGCATTGGTGGGAGGGAGGTGCCGTTTCAGCTTTCGCCTCAGGCAACAGAAAGGCTAGGTGCACCCCTGCTACAACCATGTGGAGGAACTTATCAGATTCTTTCAAATATGGGGACCATGCAACCAATATCTACAAAGGTTTGACCACCAGCATTTAGAACTTCTAAAACATCACCTTGGTCTATGTTGTTCCACATGATGTCAATGTAGTTATCCCGGTCAACTCTTGTATGTTCATGGAAGAAACCAATAGTATGCATAGCTTCATGCTGAATTACTCCGTACGTCATGCAGCTTGAACTTTCGAGGCCTAAAGTTTGTTTCCCAAAAATTCTTCCGATGTAAGACCAGCAACTACAGATAGATATACGAAAAGGAAGTATTACACATTCAAACGAACATCTTGCTTGGAAGATCCCTTTTTATCTTGTACCATGTTTATGTTTATAAAATTATAGCAAAAACTTTGGAATACATTTTTTAGAATTACTGCAAAGGGAAAAAGATCCAGTTGTCCAAGGCTAGCAATCCAGTTTCTTTTTAATTTTGCAAACAGGCCTCTAACAAATCAAGACTGGAATGTGATTGGATGTTATAGGCCACTGCTCAGCCTTTTTATTTCACCAGTTTGAACACATTTCTCCCAATGCAATACTAATACACCCAAAAATCACTCCGATCCCTGCCCTTTAGAGCCCCTCTGATTCTGCGATCAATAGCGATTATAGCATCACAAGGCAGAGGGGCTCCATTAACCTCCTTGTTGTGGCAAATTTTGTGGCTTTTACTTTATTTAAGTAAAAGCCACAAAATTTTAAAAATGCACATACTGGACAATAATAATACTAATACATTGAAAACATAATTTAAGGTGTTTGAGGTAGAACAACAAAAAAGCCAGAAATTAGTTTTAACTTAAAAAGGAATATAAATTATGTACAGTATTTTGTACCTAAAATTCATACAAAACAATACTCCAAAAATGAAAAAAAAACAAGACCTCACACAGCAACGTTAACGAACAAATAAGATGTAGCTCTTGGAATGCAGTGAGGTAAAACCAGAAATATACGATGCGTCCTGCAAAGAACCAGTATGCTGTAGAGCAGGAGGAGCTGAGCAGAATGATATATAGATTTGTGGGGAAAGAATCATTCATTTAGTCAATATCTGCTCATTCTGAACTTAGGAGTCCAGTGGGCGGTCCTATCAGTGATTGACACATCTCCTACGTGCAGTCACACAGGCGAGGCTGTCAATCATTGAATATTCCATTTAGGCTACATTCACACAAACATATTTTGTTTCCGTGTCTGTTCCATTTTTTTGGCGGATTGGATGAGAACCCATTCATTTCAATGGGTCTGCAAAAAATGCTGACAGCACACCGTGTGCTATCCGTATGTCCGTTCCGTAGCCCCGCAAAAAAAATAGAACATGTCCTATTCTAGTCCGTTTTGCGGACATGAATAGGCATTGTTACAATGGATCCTCAAAAAAAAAACGGATGCCATACGGATGTTTTTTTGCGGATCCGAAATTTGCATGTGAATGTAGCCTTTTCCTCCAAAACTATGTATGAGTTTGCTCAGTTCCTCCTGCTCTATAACTTTTTGTCCTCAGATTGGACAAGGTGGCAGGTTCCCTTTAAGAGGTTCAAGCGGTTTATATTTATCATATAATTATATATTCGGCTGCTTTCTAATACATTTTGATTTTCAGTTTTTTACCCTTTTCAAGATCTCTGCTTGCCCTGGATGAATAATCAATTCTTGTTTACACCCAAAGGGCTGAAATCCCATCCTGGTCATGTCCCGCTAGCTCAGATTAGGTTTGATGCCCAGTAACGAGCATTTATCTGCGCAGGCGCATCGAAACCAAAACAGATTTTCGTCCTCTGTACGTAAAATAATATCCCCAGAAAATTCTCAGCAATTGAAACACAAATTGGGTTATAGAGTTGAATATTAAACTAAAGGGGTTTTACAGGAGTTTAATATTCATGACCTATCCTCGGGACGCCAGGAACCCCCATCAATCAGCTGCTTGAAGAGGCCGTGACGAGCGCTCACATCTTACCAAGCACAGCGCCGTACATTGTATAGTGGCTGCGCTTGGAATTGCACCCCAGACTCATTCACTTGAGTACGTAGGCCATGTGACTGATGAACGTGACGTCACTTGCCTAGGAAGAGGCTGCACTGCTCACCGGAGCGCTCCTGTCTCTTCAAACAGGTGTTTGGTTGGGAAAGGAGGGATCGGGGGTCAGATCACCAGCAATCAGATATTGATAACACCTCCAGAAAATCATCCATCAATATTAAACTCCCTTTAACCTAATTCACATAAAACTTGAAAACCCCTTTAAAGACCATTTTTAGGTGTAATAGCTTCTGAGACTGCACCCTACCTATAGGCCCCAGGCTAATCGTGACAACTTTTATTTCTCCCTTTTTTTGCAAGACAGCACCATTTTTTTGCACAGACTTTGCCCTGGTATTGAAGGTCTTGAATGACAAGCTGCAATACCAGACTCAGTCCATGGATGAAAATACAATCCGTAATCAATACCAAACATCCCCTTTAAGGGAAGATTAACACTTACCCTGATCGAGACTGTGAGACTATACTGAGATAGTCTGACTCCGTGGTCCAGTTTACAAACTGCACGCAGGTCATCACTCCAAATTCGCTCAAGGCCTGATTAATCAGAGAAATATCTGAGGGGGCTGAAAACGAGAAGAGGTCAAAGTCGGTTTCAGAATAAGGAAAATTAGGCCAAGCCATGTACACAGAGGAGGACATTTATTAAAGGGGTTATCCCATGACTGATGTAAAAAATGTAAATCGAATATCATATAGTACATGAGCCCTGTACCTCACATAGATCCAGAGATCTCCACATTTATTGCTCTGCTAGATTTATATCAAGCTGACAGCTCAGGGGAGTGTCTTTCCTGCTACAGCTCAGGGGGCGTGTCCATGCTCGCCCTATCACAGCTCAGGAGGCAGTTGAAGGATGAAACTGAGCATGTGCAGCCATCTCAGTGAGCGGGACAAAGAAATAAGAAAAAAAAAACAGCAGGTGGCGCTGTACAGATAGATTTTATTGAATACCTCGCTGGCTCATTTTAGAGAGTGCTGCTAAGGGCCATTTCAGCCCCAGTTTTCTAATAAAAATAAACGTTTTGGATAAATAAAGTATATTAGAAAAATGTTACCTATCACTTGCCCCAACCATTAACAAAAAAAAAAATTCAACAGCAGTTACACTTTAAGACCAGCGTACTACAAGCATCAGAATCACCAAAATCATGGGCTGGCGCACCCCCACACCGCCTGCTGCTTTGAAAAGTGATGAGCGGTGCTTAAGACCCCCAAAAAGTTGCGTAAAGATATTGTGTGCTAAACTTTGCAACTTTTTGGCACCAGTTTTCTGGAGAAGAGAGGATAATAAATTCACCCCATAGTCTTTACCAATGGCAAGCTGTTGGAGAATCCGGATTAAATCTGAATGTCCGCCATGTTGTCTTAGACAGACATCTTATATTTCTACCTTAAAGCTTAGCTAAAGCGTCACCTTGAATACCGATGTACCGTTGCTAAGAAAACAGAGGTCCTTAGGTGATCAATTAATACACATGTTTTCTGTTCAGGACTAGGTAGTTATGAGATCATGGAGTCTTAGTGACATACTTATGTCCTCTATAGCTTCTTGTAGATACTTGGTTAGTGGACACTTGTCAGCTTCTTTAGTTTCCAGGATTATGGAATTGGAGGACGATGGATCAAAGGTTAAAAAATGCATTAGATATTCATTATCATACGTGTTCGAAAAATTTTAGCCAATTGACTTTCATGAAGTATAAAGAGGCGTAAGTCCTCCTTATGCATATTGATCTTGGAGGTGCAACTTGGGTACATCAATGGTTATGAGTAGTAAAGCATTTGTGAGGTCACATGTGTATAATAATGATGCAATGATGTTACCATTCACTCCTATGGATTGCGGTACACCGCGGAAAACCTGTATTATAATACCAATTATTTCTTTGTTCTCTGGGGTATAAAAAAGCGTATTTGGGGACATAAACGCTCATCTCTGCTATTTTCCTACTGCTGCTTCACACTTCCATCTACATCATGCCATATTTTTTATATTATTTCAACGCTGTCTTGCTGCTCTTATCTCTGGATAAACAAAAGAATCTTCTCAAGAAGAAGTCGTCTCAAGAAGTTTTGTGTTTCTGCAGCCAATTTCCAACACAAGCCCCTACTGTTGTGTACCATAGGCACTACTCATATGCATAGTCGTCAACTGTCTTGGAAGTTACCTTTTAGTAGTATTGATATTGTTACATTGTTGCTATTGCGCTTCGGTTACAACGAACAACATATAAAAGACAAAGCAATAAAAAAAGAACTGAGTCACTTACAGTAGGACTGAGGAACTATGGTGTACGGTACTTGGACAATTCCATTGCTGTTCTTCGGCCACGTGCAAGTTCTACATATTCTCGCATTACGGAAGATGTCAACGCGAACATCAGTCTCTGTCAGTACTACAGGACTTTCTAAGAAGATGAAAAACACGGATCTTCTCACATCTCATTATACAGACCTATGTGTCTCCATGGTTACAGACTACAAACAAACCATTTGTAGTCTGATCCCGCAGTCATACTCCCAATTTTTCCCTGTTCCTATCACAGCAAAATATATCTCCATGTAAAAGCAGAACGTGGCCTAAGCCTGCCCTTAGACACTGGGCTTAAGAAAGGTAAGCCTTGTCCTAATAACCTAATAAGTTATTTGGACCCTATAATGGGAAGACCCCTGTTCAGGATCCCCCTCTATGAGCTACAGTGGAGAGATGTTAAAGAAGAGATGTTGCTCTGGTGGAACCCAGGGGTGGACTAGGAACTTAAAGTGGCCTTGGAAAAAAGTAGTTGGGTCCAAATTGATAGAAGGCAGGGCCAGCAGTACCATATTGTGGCACATTATGCTACCCCAACAGAGCCAAATACCACTGTCCATCACAAAATACTGTCAGCAACACAAAATACACCCCCCAAAACTTCCACTGGCCGGCCGTGAGGAGGGCTCAGGCAGCCCCCTGGGCATTGGCCCACCGGGAAATTTCCCTGTAGGGTCTATGGCCAATCCACCCCTGGTGGAACCAGTCCATACATGGTAAAACACACAACAACCATCATGCTATGTCATTGACCAATGCCCCCTCTATGATAACAAGAGCAGAAATCAACTTTTTGGAAGCTTTACCTTCGTTTGCAGTCTCAATTACTTGAAATATAAACCGGTCCTCGTCAGAGGTAGAGTCATCTGCGGAGATAATATAGAAAATAAGGACAAGGAGCCATCACTATGAACACAGGATAGCATAGTTAGAACATAGAGATACAAAACATGTCAACTATTGCTCCAAATAATAAAGATGTACTTCGGGAACTTGTCACCTCCGCTGCCCCACACAATAGTGCACCAGGGTGGAAAGACGTCCGCTTTAGTTTCAGTTTAGGACAATAACAAAGCCTCAAGTTTCTTCATTTTGGAAGTAGTGTAGCTCTGACACTGGCATACACTGCTCCCTCCATGGTGTAGAGGACGGGGCTGGGTATTGCAGCACTGCTCCTAGCTGATCGACAGGTGTGCAGGCTGTCAGACCCCCACAATCAGATATTGATGGTCTATCCTGAGGATAGACCATCAATAACAAAATCCTGGACAATCCCTTTAAGGACGTAGCCTAGCTTGGTACTTGGGATAGTCCAGTTTCTGATATTGAAGACCTATCCTCAGGATAGATCGTCAATATAAGATCAGCGGGCGTCCGCATTCTCTTCGCTGTTTACCTGCTTGCCGTCGGCCTCTGTCCCATTTACTTGATTGGCAAAGACCATTTGTAGTTTCTATTTAAGTGAATGGGATGGAGAAGCTGCAATTACACTGCACTATTGATGACTTATCCTGACTAGCCCTGCATATCATGATGTGCCAACTGAAGGGCTACCCCATCATTTTATCTCAGAGCAGCAGAGTCAGCAGGATGGGGACATTCACAATCACAGGGACATACAAATACAGGAGATGATTCAGCTCTGCTACATTTGCATGTGATATTACAATATACTAATATTAATGGTAGGAAAGTATTGTGAACTTACCCTGATACTGATGTCTTTTCGTCTGTAAGAAGAAATAAGAGACTATTAGGAGAAGAAGAAAGTACTGGAAGATGTTCCCATAAAGGTACAGTCCCGGCAGAGACCCACATATAATAACGTGTTATATTCAAGTAATGCATAAGCCCCCCAAAATCATAAGGATAAAAAACAGAGGTACCATAGGTGGATCCTGACTTACCGGTATCGTCAGAGCCTGGGCAGCCAAACACAGCAAGAGTGACAGCCTCATCAGGTCCATGGTCCTGCACATTGTAAGTCACTGCTCAAACATCTGCGGTAGACCCTTTATATAAACCCCTCAGAAGACGGGAATAACCAATCATCACCCTGACACATGAGCCTTCAATACCAAACAAAAGGTACACACAACATGAAAAACAAGTCATCCCAGGGAATCTTGTAGGACTTTTATCTTTTGTGTACATAGAAGCTTGATGGCAACAGTTCCTTAGTACCACCTCACATCTATCTACCCCCTTTTCCCACAGCAGCACCAGGTATTCCCCTTTATATTAACATGTATTATATCTATGTTTTGACGGCTGTCATCTTTGATTCTACCTTGTCTGCTACACGTTCATTGACAAAATCTTCATAGCCCCTACATTTCCTTAATGTGTAATCCAGCATCATATCGTTTCATTGCTATTTATGGGACCTCATCAACGCAAATACTGACCATGTGATCCGGGGAACCAGACGATCTGTTGGAAGAGAAAATACACCTATGTCTAATTTCATGTGTTATTGCCAGCTTTATTTTTACGTTCATTTCTATATTTATTTTTATTATTATGTGTATTAATATGATACTGGTGACTAGTGATGAGCGGGAGGTGCCACATTCGATTTCACGATATTTCACCAATATTCGATTGAATATTCGTCATATATTCATCGAAATCGAATATTCGTCATTATTCTATATATTGCGAATGTTACGCGAATTTATATTCGCATGCAAATGAAACTTAGAGCTGAGTTCCTAATGGTTGTAAGTAACTTGTATTGCTAGAATTGACGAAGAAAACGAATATCACGAATGTAGCACTATATTCTCAATCTTCGTTATATTCTAGCAGCAACCATTAGAAACTCAGCTCTAAGTTTCATTCGCGAAGCGAACATATACTCGCATTGTGAATTGATCTTAGAGCTAAGTTCCTAATGGTTGTATTGCTAGAATATAACGAATATCGCAATGCGAATAATTCAGGTTATATTAATCGCATTGCGATTACAACTTAATTAAATTTGTGAGATTGTGATTCTCACATCCGACAGTACATTTTAGCAAATTATCGAAGTTGCGATATTCGCAATAAAAATTCGCTATTCGAATATTCGCTCTCAACACTACTGGTGACTGATGATGTTAATACTAGGCCGACCACTGCCATGTTTCATACCTTGTCAAATCATGATAGCTATGTTGTTTTCTCTATTCTGTCGATAGTTTCATAAAGGCCGTTATTGGCCGAAATGTAACACCAGCCGCAGATTCAATAAAAATACGTATGCTTCATTAAAAGGGATTCTGTCACCAGGTTTGACCACTGTCAGCTAAACATATGCTGACGCTCAGGGTCTCATCAGGATTACTAATGTGGGCTCATCAATGCGATCAGTAACTTTATTTTGGTAAAAAACAGGTTTTACTAACCTGTCAATCAAAGAAATAAGGTGCCCAAGGGGAGGTCCAGGGATGCAGGGTGCCCGGCCGCACCCATCGCTGTTCATGCCCAGCGCCGCCTCCTACTCTTCTGTGCCGCTTCTCCCTCTCTCTCCCTCCCTCCCTCGCCTCCTGCTGTAAGATCTGGCGCATGCACACAGGGAGCATGCGCACTTCGCTTGAAGAAGCCGATCCAAGAAGTCCGCGCGTGGGCATCAGGCTGAGCCCTGAGCGTCAGCATATGTTTAGCTGACAGGGGTCAAACCTGGTGACAGAATCCCTTTAAGCTACGTTCAATTGTGATATTTCTGGAGTTTTTCTTTGTATAGTTCCTTACTACCATCATAAATATACAAAATGTTAACAAAGCAATCTGTGTAAATTACTGGTACAATGCGTGACATATCCAAACATAAAAAGAAAATTGCCAAAAAGTTCCCGGAGTTGTTGGGACGTTCTTGGGAAGTTGGGTGACAGATATCATTGGGATATGTTCACACATGGTGGATACGCTGAACATTTGCCGTTGTGTATTTGCATGGGGCTAATTCTGAGCGTTAAACAGTACGAGCAAAGTGGAAGAGATTTCAAGAACGTGCTGCATAAAAAAAATCCTCAACGTAAATACATCTGTGGGGCCAATTTGTCAATTTATGCTGCGGATCTCCACCACAGGTTTTACCCTTTGCAATAGAAAGGGTGAAGTACACAGCCATTTCCGCAGCAAAAACCACACGTAATACATGTGTTTTTGCCACGTTTTTCTCCAGTGGATCCATGGCCTCGAAGCATCTTACCCTAGACCAGGGACGTCACGTTCATCAGTCACGTGAACTAGACGCAGCTTAGCCTCATTCAAGTGAATGGGGCTGAGCTACAATACCAAGCACAGCCGCTATACCAGGGATGGCTCTCCAGCTGTTGCAAAACTACAACTACAACCATGCCCTGCTGTAGTCTGAGCTCTGTAAGCAGTGTGGGCATGCTGGGAGTTGTAGTTTTGCAACAGCTGGAGCCAATCCTGCGCTATACACTGTACGGCGCTGTGCTTGGTGAGCTGTGACGATGCCGTGACGCTCACAGGAGGGGCGGTGCCTTCTCAAACAGCTGATCAGCGGGTGGTCCCAGGTGTTGGACACCCACTGATCAGAGGATAGGTCATTAGTTAGAAAGAGTCGAAAAACCCAATTAATAGGAGAATATTCAAAATAATTTGCAATTTATACATTTAAAGGGTCACTGAGTTTTAAAAAAAAAAGTTTTAATATGTCATAGAGACATAGCAAAAGTTTTAAATGGTGTTGGTCTGAATGCTGAGACCCCCACTGATTCCTAGAACAAGGAGAGAGAAGTGCTCATATATTGCACTAGATTCTGTCCTCGCTGCAGATGACGAAATCGAGACAGGCTCATAGACTTCTACTGAGCCCGTCTCCTAGATGTAAACATGTAAAGGCCATCTCTATTCTTCTAAAGGGGAACTGAAGAGAGCAACTAAAGAGAATCTGATCTCTGCAAATCCCGAGAATTTTTTACCTAGGGGTGTACATCCAAAAATGTATGATAATTCAAGATTTATAACTACATGAACTGTGTCATTAACTGATGTATACAGTCCTGTATATTCCACAATCTTCAGAGGTTGCATTTGGGTTTCTCACAGGAGAGCTAAAAAACATGTCAACCATTTCTCCAAACAATAAAAACGTACTTGGGTCAGATGTCACCTGGGGAGGGGAAAAAGATCATTATGTTGACAGAAAGGCTCAGATATATGTATTTTGGAACTTTGTAAAATACATTCAGGAATGGACGGCTCCCAAATGGTGGAGGAAGTAGAATTAGTCAAAAAAGTCAAAAAGATTTGACCCCCCCCCCCCCAGTCTGACCAGAGCTGTGGAATTCTTCATGTTCAGGACACTTGTTTGGACAAATACATACAGATATCTTCCCCAATGGGAATGATTCAACTTATGAATATAAATTCTGGAAAATTTAAAGGGAAGCTCCACTTTTATACAACCTTTATTGTTATAATCTACATAAAAAGTTGAGTAATTATGTAAATAGTTCCCTTTACTTATCTTGTACGGATTTTGGGCAATATGGTGTTTTCGTTTCAATATTTTTGGTTCCTATTACAATCCATGTTGTTTACTGAGCTCTAAGAGGCACACTTATTCAGACCGGCGTTGTAGATGCAGTTATGAAGAGGAGCAGGCCTCTTTATAACTTTGGCGGATCCACCGCCACTTCTAAATGTAAGATAACTTCCCAGCTGTCTTACATTTAGACCTTTTTCTGCGCCTGAAACAGGCGTACAAAATGGTAAATGAGATGGGCCTACCGACCCTTCCGCACCCATTCCATGCCCACTTTTTTAGACCTTTAGTTAGTGGGAAGAAGTCGCTAATTTAGACATATTTCTGTTTAATAAATGAGCCCCTAAGTGTGTAAGTATAATATGAGCTCCCACAATGCACTGCTCTGAAATAAAAAATCCATACAAGAAATATTAGCAAAAATATTCAACTTTTTGCATTTGTTGTATTTTTACCAATGACCTTCCGTGCCATATTGGTAATAATATCATAATAGATGCACCTGATGGACAAATAATTGACCCAGCTGGGGTTCCCGAAAATGAATGGGAACCAGGGGCGGATTGGGAACATAAAGTGACCCTGACAAAAAAATACTAAAAGTGGCCCTGTTTTATAGTCAGGTCCAAATTGATGGAAGACATAGCCAGAAATACCATATTGCGGCACATTACACCAACCCCAACAGAGCCAAACACCAGAGTCCATCAAAAAATACTGCCAGCAGCACAAAATACATTCCCAAAAACTTCCACTGGCCACCTTCCCTGGGCATTGGCCCTCCGGGAAATTTCCCTGTAAGGTCTATGGCCAATTCACCCCTAATGGGAACCAGTAATCAAATGTTTTTATTTATTCATATTTTTTTTACTTTTTAAAATTCGTATGTGTTTTTGGTGATGGTTAATATTAATATTTATTTTTACTTTTTAAAGTCATATGTCAATTTAGTGATTTTTAATATTACGATTTTTTTTACTTTTCAAATTCGTAGGTGTAATTGTGGATTGTTAAGAATTAAAACTAGATTGGTGTTTCCTAAAAGAAATACATAGTGCTTCAAAAGAGCTGAAAGTTTGTGTGCGAGTATGTATGTGTGGTCCTGTGGGTGTGAGTGTGTGTGAAAGGGTCTATTCACATGACCGTATGGCTGCTGTGCCCGTGTTGTGGACCGCAAAAGATGGGCACCGGCCATGTATACTCTGAATCACGGATGCCGACCCATTGACTTGAATGGTTCCGCAATCTGCAAAATACGGCAACAGATAGGACATGTCCTATCTTTTGCAGTGCGGAGGCACAGACCCGAAAGCCCATGGAAGAGCTTCCTAGTGTTTCCGTGGGCTTCTGATCTGTGCCTCCGCACTGCAAAAGATAGGACATGTCAATTGGTCGACATCCACAATGAGGAGTTCACACAGCCGGTGCCTGAGTTTTGCAGACTGCTATTTGTGGTTCGCAACACGGGCACAGCGACCATATGGTTGTGTGAATGGGCCGTGTGTGTGCTGTATTTGTGAGACTGAGTGGTTGTTAGATTGTGCCTGGGACATGAATCTCTGAATATTCTTCCATTCAATTTTTAAGGGATTTTTAAAATTTATTTTTAAATGTAAATTTATGACAAATCCGACTCCAGAAATACATTGCACAACTCTCAGCACCGAGAGCTTCGAAACACAGTCTGACCGGAGTCTGTACATTAACCAGTTCGGGCTGTATTAAATCTGACATGTGTCACTTTATGTGGTAATAGCTTTGGAACATTTTTATTTATCCAGGCCATTCTGAGATTGTTTTCTCGTGACACATTATACTTCATGATAGTCATAAATTTGAGTCAATATATTTCACCTTTATTTATGAAAAAATCTCAAATTTACAAAAAATTTTGAAAAATTCTGCCTTTCAAATCTATGGGAGATTTTTTATTTTTCATTGAAAATTTATTAAAAACGACAAATACGATCAGCTCCAAAAATACGTAGCAAACTTCTCAGCACAGGGAGCTTCGAAATGCAGTTTAAATGG
This sequence comes from Bufotes viridis, assembly GCA_033119425.1. NCBI lineage: Eukaryota > Metazoa > Chordata > Amphibia > Anura > Bufonidae > Bufotes > Bufotes viridis. Next base: position 39,719,166 of record CM065592.1, on the reverse strand, counting down.
AGTCTGTAGGTTAAGTTGTCTGAGCTGTATTAATTGCAGAAAACTGAAGAGGAAGAAATAAATATAAGGCTATGTGGAATAACGGTATAGTGCTTTTCAAGCACTATAATAATAAATATGTAAGAATATGAGGAATTTCAATATAGTGCTTTTCAAGCACTACAAATAAAGCATGGAAGAAATATGTACGATGTACTATGTAGACAGCCCAGGCATCTGCTATGTGGAAATGGGTGGAATACTTGGTCAATGAAAATCTTTGCAAGGTGCCCTCCTTTCTTGGGACCACTTGTCATTTTGTCTTTCTTTCTTCCTTGGTCTTAAGGGGAATAATGGGCAAAGCTTACACAGGAAGGATTCCTCATGTTAATTTTTGCTATGGGGCTCCCCTCACTTTTATTACCGATGCACTTAAGAGGCAACCTCTAAGGCCAGATTCACATACTCCATAGGTTTAAAGGGGTTTTCCAGGACCTAGAAATTAATGGCCTGTCCTCAGGATTAGGTCATCAATATCCTACCGCCCGGCACCTCCACTCATTAGCTGTTTTAGGCAGCTGCCTTTGTCAGATTTTACACCATGGATGGAAGACTTTGCCAACTGTGTAGTATACGGTGCTGGTGTACGGAGGTGACCTGAAGTACCCTAGCACGACCACTACACGTTGGACAGAACTTTCTTCTTATTGTTCCATCCACTGTATTGTTTCTGTTGCCAGCTGTCCAAAACAGCTAATCGGTGGGGATGTCGGGGCCCGGGTGTCGTATCCCCACCGATATGACACTGATGACCTATCCTGAGGATAGGTGATTAATATCTAAGTATCAGAAAACCCTTTTAATGACCTGAACTCACTGCATCATAAAGTCCAAAATCTGGTTGTTTCAATTCGGCCATAGACTGGGTTTTGACAGGTTCTCATTCCACAACAGGTTCTCATCCCAAATTATAGCCTTTTATCTCCTGATGAATGCTTAAGCCAGGTACACAGAATATTCATGGTCTATAATTGGGACATCGGCATGTGGAGGCTTGCTGGAGGACGTAGTTACAGTAAGTAGAAAACCATTGTACCTGATTATACTAATGAATGACTTTCCAGTTCCACAATAACAACTCCTATAACAATGATGTCCATTCCATACCCTTAAACAGCTTCAGGACAGCTTTCTGCTGAGGGACCAAGCGGAAATTGTCTAATCCACGTGTCACTTTATGTAATTAGAAGTTCGTTTTTACTTATCGAACCAAGATTGTTTTCTTGTGACATAGTGTATTTCATGTTAGAGGTAAATTTGGGTTCATATGTTTACCTCATTTTATAAAAAAAAAATCTAACATTTATTGAAAATTTGGAAACAATAGCAATTTTGAATTTCTCTGCTTTTAAGACAGATAGAGATACCACATAAAATAGTTATTAATTAATATTTACCATATGTTTATGTCGGCATCATTTTGTAAATGTAATTTTATTTTTTAGGATGTTGGAAGGCTTAGAATTTTAGAAGCAATTTTTCACATTTTCCAGAAAATCTACAAAATTGACTTGTTTAACCCCTTCCCGACGTATGATGTAATAGTACGTCATGGCGGCAAATGACCTGCCGCATTTTGACGTACTATTACGTCACGGTGATCGGGCGGGCACTGGAGCGCTGCGCACCCATTCACAGCTCGGCAATCCCTGATAGCCGGGCCCCTGCTGTATCCGCCAGCATCGCTGTAAAAGCCGATTCCGGCGGATTACCCCTTCTATGCCGCTGTCATAAAAGGCATAAAAGGTGCATGTGGCGGGTGAGAGAGCCCATCGGGTCCCTGCGCTGCTGTGGTGGGGACCCGATGGGTGACAAAGCAACCCGATGCCATGCACAGGCTGCCCAATGCCTTGCACGGCATCGGGACCGGCCTTCTATGGGGGCCGAGGAGATCCAGCCCCAGGCTTCTCTCCAAGGCAAACTGTGTAATACACTAACAGGCAATGCATTCCAATACAGATGTATTGAAATGCATTTCAGAGGGGATCAGACCCTCAAAAGTTGAAGTCCCAGAGTGGGACAGAAATAAAGTTTAAAAAAAATCAAAAAAAAGTGTTTTTAGTTAAAAATAAATAAAGTTTCACGTAAAGAAAGAAAAAAAGGCCCTTTCCCCTGATTTTATAATAAAAAATAAAAAAAAAGGAAAAAAACACACATATTAGGTATCACCGCATCCGTAACGACCGGCTCTATAAATATATTACATCATCCACCCCATCCGATAAACACCATAAAAAAATAAAAACTATGTCCAAAAAGCTATTCTTGTTACCTTACATCACAAAAAGTGCAAAACCAAAATGGTACCAATAAAACCGTCACCCTCAGCTGAACACCGTAAAAAAATAAAAATAAAAACAGTGCCAAAAAAGCATTTTTTGTCACTTAACATCACATAAAGTGCAACACCAAGCGATCAAAAAGGAATATGCCCCCTAAAATAGTACCAATCAAACCGTCACCTCATCCCGCAAAAAATGAGACCCTACCTAAGACAATCGGTCATCAAAAAATTAAAAAGACAATGGCTCTCAGACTATGGAGACACTAAAACATCATTTTTCTGGTTTCAAAAATGCTATTATGCAAAACTTAAATAAATAAGAAAAACTATACATATTAAGTATTGCCACATCTGTAACGATCTGCTCTATAAAAAATGTCACATGACCTAACCTCTTAGGTGAATGCTGTAAAAATAAATAAATAAAAACTGTGCCAAAACAACCAATTTTTTGGTCACCTTGCCCCATAAAGTGTAATAATGGTACCAATAAAAACATCAACTCTTCCTGCAAAAAACGAGCCCCTGCACAAGAAGATAGGCAGAAAAATAATAATAATATGGCGGTTAGAAAATGGAGACACAAAAACATATTTTTTTTTCAAAAATGCCTTATTATGTAAAACTAAAAACCAACAAACAAAGAAAGTAGACATATTTGATATCATTGCATCCATAAAAAACAGCTCTATAAAAATAGCACATGATCTATCCTGTCAGATGAATGTTGTAAAAAATTTAAACGGTGCCAAAACAACCATTTTTTGGTTACCGAAATTGGTAACTTTTTGGGAGTTTCTACTGTAAATACGGGGTCTTGTATACAATAGTAAATTTATATGTACCCAACAAAAATCAAGTTAAATTTTTAAGAAATGTGTTTAATAGAATTGACACATTCCAAGAAGGAGTCCTTATAATAGGTGGCGATTTCAATGTTTCCATAGACCCGTCCCTAGACACCTCTAGGGGTAAATCTTCTCTCTCATTTAGTAAACTGAGGGCGATAAAACACCTGTTACAAGAGAGACAATTAGTTGACATCTGGCGTTACGATAATCCAGGAGTTAAAGACTACTCCTTTTTTTCTTCCACATTCAATCAATACTCCAGGATTGACTTTATATTCCTTAAACAAAATAGCCTAGATAAGGTTAAGAAAACCAACTATGATATTTTTACCTTTTCAGATCATTCTCCTTTAATTGCCATAATCAATGTTGCCCAAGATTCCCCCAAGACGACAAACTGGAGATTAAATGAATCACTTTTAAAATTGGAGATAGATAAAACATATATAGCCACACAAATTAAGTTATTTTTCCAGGAGAATAAATCTGGGGACGTTTCGTGGTCGACGTTGTGGGAAGCTCACAAATCTGTGATCAGGGGCTATCTTATGCAGTTAGGGGCTAGGAAGAAAAAAGAAAGAAATATTAAAATAGATAATACTATGGCCAAAATTCGTTCTTTGGAGAACATGCATAAAAAGTCTTGCTCTAGAGATATTGAAAAGGAACTAATTATGCTTAGGAACGAGCTTAAAGATATGATCAACCAAATTTCGGATAGATATTTATATTATAGCAAATACAGACATTTTTTGTATGCCAATAAGTGCGGTAAAGAATTAGCTAGGGTAGTTCAGAAACAAAGAGCCAAGACTATCATTCACAAAGTTAAAAATACTAAGGGTAAGCTAGAGTTCACCTCCCAAAATATAGCTGAATCGTTCCTGGATTACTATAAAAAACTGTATAACTTAGAATCAGAAAATCCACAAGAAGTACCTTCCCCTCAAGAAATTAAGTCATATTTAGATAATCTTAACCTCCCTACATTAAATGACTCACAAAAAATGGCCCTTTCACGCCCCCTGACGCAAGAAGAAATTGAAATAGTGATAAATTCAATACCTAACGGCAAAAGCCCTGGCCCAGATGGATTTAGCATGGCTTACTATAAACAATATAAGGAGATTTTGGTACCATTTCTGACAGAATACTTTAACCATATAGGAGTAGACGCAGCACTAAGACCCGAAACACTCAAAGCAAATATCACTGTCATCCCCAAGGAGGGAAAGGATCCTGCAATATGCCAAAACTACAGGCCAATATCGTTGTTAAATAATGATCTGAAAATCTACACTAAGGTCTTGGCCAATAGACTCCAATCAATCCTTCCGGATATTATTGATTATGATCAAGTAGGGTTCACACCAGGCAGGGAGGCCAGAGATAACATTATTAAAACTTTAATGGCTATAGAACATAGCAAACATAGCTGCACGCCGACTGCATTAATTTCGACAGACGCAGAAAAGGCGTTTGATCGTCTCAATTGGGGTTTCCTCATGGCCTCCTTAGCTAGATTCGGCCTCCCAGAGTCTTTTATTGACAAAATTAAAGCAATATACACTATACCTTCGGCTGTTGTTAATGTCAATGGAGTAATGTCCAACACATTTAATATAAGAAACGGTACGAGACAGGGCTGCCCCCTCTCACCCCTCCTCTTTATATTATCCCTGGAACCTTTCCTTGCGAAAATTAGGCAAAATCCCAACATCACAGGTATCTATACCCCCAAAATGACCCACAAAATAGTCGCATACGCGGATGATATTTTATTTATCGTCACAAATCCGTTGGATTCGATACCCCATATCCTATCTGAATTGGAAACATATGGTAAACTATCTTATTTTAAGGTGAACTTGAACAAATCCATAATATATAATGTGAACATTGACAGACAAATCTGGGATAGAGTTAAAGCATTAGGACAGTTTTCCCCAGCTACATCATGCTTTAAGTATCTAGGCGTCAAAATAGCGAATACAGGGAAAGAATTATTTGATTTTAATTTCCCCCCCCTCCTGACTAACTTAAAAAATGAGCTGGCAGAGTGGAATGAATATCTCATTTCTTGGATAGGTAGGGTCAACCTGGTTAAAATGGTAATTTTGCCAAAAATCCTCTACCTCCTGCAGAGTATTCCAATAGTTATCCCTAAACATTTTTATAGGTCTCTGAAGAAACTGATAACGGCTTTTATATGGAAGAAGGGCCAACATAGGATTGCGTACAGCACAATGTCCAAACCGAAAAAGTCAGGAGGCCTAGGGTTACCGGATTTCGAAGACTACGCGGTAGCGGCACATATTTCTAGAGTTTTAGAATGGAATGTTAGTCCAGTTAGGAAACCTTGGTTAGATCTGGAAGAAGGTTGTTTAAACTTCCCCTAAGTCACATAACTTGGAAGACGAAATATAATCAAGATCAATTTCGAAGAATAAAAAAGTTAGACTATACTAGCTCTACCGCTAAAACATGGCTTAAATTTGTGAAGACAAGGAAGATAGATATCCCAGACTACAGAAACCTCCCACTTCTCACTTTAATACCTAGAAAATTCAGAACTATCAGAAATAAATTGGAAAAATGGAACACAAGTTCAGATATTTACTTGAAAGATATTTTTGTGGACGATAAAATAATGGAATATGATTCGATTAAGAAATTGACAATGTTTCCACCTATTTCTCTTAAGGAATATTCCCAACTTAGGGTACATATTGGGTCACTAAACATTAGCCCTTCACCAATATTAAAGCCCAAAGGGCTCTCCAAACTAATTCTAGAGAAACGTCCAATTCCACACTGTATTTCAATAATATATTCACAATTACATGAAGATAACCCTCCCCGGTTTACTTAGAAAGATGGGCTAAGGAATTGGGAAAGCCTTTCAACGACAAAGAGAAGCAAAGCATATTAACCACAGCAACCCCTAACGTTACATCAACTAGGCTACAAGAGGTACACTATAAATTACTCTCAAGATGGTACCGTACGCCAGTCCTACTCAACAGAATAAACGACAATATCTCACCAAATTGTTGGAGATGTGGGAATCAAAGGGGTTCTCTCTCACACATTTGGGTTACCTGCCACAAAATTATACCAATTTGGGATAAGTTTAGTCAAATTTTAACAGAAATATATGGGTACTCCATCATACTGAATAAAGATATGATACTACTGGGATTATATACTCAAGATTCCCGTTTATTGAGAGATAAATTATTCCCCTTCTTGTTAACAACTTTTAAAGCTATAATCCCCAGACATTGGATGAGCGACAAGGTACCGACTATAAATGAATGGCTTTTAGAGATTAACTTAACTAATAGTTTCGAAAGAATCAAATGGTCTACTATGGGAAAGCATGAAAAATATTCGAAGATCTGGTCTAGGTGGAACGTTTACATTCTTACGGACAAGATAGTAAAATATTTGGAATAATGGGCGACTTTCGTCCATCTGATAGGTGGATAATATTTGTATAAACATGTGACAATGTTCTTGTTTTCCTTGTGTTAGTTTGTTCACTTACTTTGTCCATATGCCCCTCTTTCCCTCTCCTCTCCCCCTACCTACCCCCCCTTATACCCTCCCTTTCCCCTTCTTATCTACCTACATATAACAGGTTCACCCATGGAAACACTTCAACTCTAATTGAGTATTTCTCTATAACCAGTACACACTTGTTTTCTGTTTTTATGCAAATTGATTGCTGATATTTTATTTCATACATTTTTATGGTGTTTAATAAAGATTGATTTGATTTGACTAGATTTGCATTGACGCTTTTATGTATATGCAACTGAACTTCTTATTGGAACCTGTATGTATGTACCTGTGCACCCAGGTTTTGGCTTTGATTTGTTTGTTTTTTTTTTTCTTATTGCATTTTTTTTGAAAAAATTTAATAAACTTAAATTTACAAGAATGTGTCAGGGGGGCTTCAAATGGGACATGGCATCTAAAAACCAGTCCAGCAAAATCTGCCTTCCAAAAACCATATGGCGCTCCTTTTCTTCTGCGCCCTGCCCTTACATCAGTTTACGACCACCTTTGAGGTATTTCTATTAATCGCAGAATCAGCGTAATAAATATTAAGTTTTGTTTGGCTGTTAACCCTCGATGTGTTAAAGATTTTTTTTTATTAAAATGGAAAATCTGCCAAAAAGTGAAATTTAGAAAGTTCATCTCCATTTTCCTTTAATTCTTGTGGAACACCTAAAGGATTAACAAAGTTTATAAAATCAGTTTTGAGTAACTTGAGGCGTGTAGTTTCTACAATGGGGTCATTTATGGGGGGTTTCCACTATGTAAGCCCCACAAAGTGACTTCAGACCTGAACTGGTCAGACCTGAAAGTGGGTTTTGGAAATTTTCTTAAAAATTTTAAGAATTGCTTCTAAAATTCTAAGCCTTCTAACGTCCTAAAAAATATAAAATGACACTTACAAAATGATGCCAACATAAAGTAGACATATGGGAAATGTTAAGTAATAAATATTTCATGAGGTATCACTTTCTGTTTTAAAAGCAGAGAAATTGAAATTTTGAAAATTGCGAATTTTTCAAAATTTTTGGTAAATTTGGGATTTTTTCATAAATAAAGGTGAAATATATTGACTCAAATTTATGACTATCATGAAGTACAATGTGTCCTGAGAAAACAATCTCAGAATGGCTTGGATAAGTAAAAGTGTCCTGAGGTTATTACCACATAAAGTGACACGTCAGATTTGCAAAAAATGGCCTGGGCAGAAGGGCGAAAACTGGCCTGGGGTAGAAGCGGTTAAGGACCAGTTCAGTTCTGAAGTGGATTTGAGGGGCTTACATAATGAAACCACCCAAAAATTACTATTTTAGAAACCACACCTCTCAGATTACTCAAAACTGATTTTAAGTGTTTAGGTTTTCCACAGGAATGAAGGCAAAATGAAGGTAAAATTTAACAATTTATTTTTTGCGCAGAGTTTCCGTTTGAATCTATGTTTTCCTTTAACACTGCATGGATTACAACAGCAGAACAAACCTCAATATTTATTACCCTGATTCTGCAGTTTACGGAAACACCCCATGTGTGGCCATAAACTGCTGTATGGGTGCACCGCAGAACTCAGAAAGGAAGGAGTGGCAGCTGGCCTTTGGAGGGCTGATCTTCCTGGAATGTTTTTTAGGAGCTCTGCTGCCGTTGAAGAGACTGTGAGATACCCCTGCAGTAGAAACACTCCAAAAAGTGGAATTTTTTTCAAGGGATGTAGTGAGTGCTTTTACCTGCATAGAATTTAGAGACACTTGGCTGTGAAAATGAAAAATTACATTATTCCTGATAAACTGTTGCTTTAACCCCGCATTTTAATTTTCACAAGGGGTAATTGGAGAAAAATCACTCCAAAACTTACAGATTTTTTCCTGAATATATCATCACTCCATATGTGATCGTAAACTACTCTATGGGTAGCAGTACAATGTAAAACCCAAAAAAGTTACCCAATTTTGTAAACTAAACCCTTCAAGGAATTTACATAGGGAAACAATGATTGGCTTGACCCCACAGGTGCTTCACAGAATTTTTTGAGATTAGGAAATATAGTTAAAATGACATTGTATTTCAGTTATAAGTAGTTTTAGCCTCAAATGTTTCATTTTTACAACTAGTAACAGGAGAAAGAGCACCCCAAATTTTGTTACATCATTTTTCCTGGAGTATAACATTATCCTCTATGGGCACAGAAGAGTAAGAGCACCATGTGCATTTGAGGACTAATTTGGTGATCTATATAGCATTGGCCGACAACTGCAGAGGCTCTGAGATGAAATTTTAAATAAAGAAACCCCCAAGAATGACCCCATTTTAGAAACCACACCCCTAACTGAATTTACCAAGGGGTGCTGTGAGCCTATTCAACCCACAGTTGTTTTGCAAAAACTAATGCACCGCACATGGTGCAAAGTGAAAATTGCAATTTTTCCACAGATATACCATTTCAGTGTTCAATATGTTGTGCTCATCGTATGTCAGTGTGAAAAGTGAGCCCTCTTATTATAATACCGTGCTTCCTGGTTTTATAAACACCCTACACATGGCCCTAATCTGTTAGCTGGACACCCAACAGGGCTCAGGAGTAAAAGAGCACCATGCTTGTGTGAAGTCCATTATGGGGATTGGTGCATTTTTGTGCAGACAATTATAGAGCCTCTGAGAAGAATTAATAACCCCCTGAGAAGTGACCGCATTTTGGCAACTCCACCCCTCAAGTTTTTAAGGGGTGGAGTGCGCATTCTGATGCCACAGGTATTTTGCCAAAATTAATGATAAGCGGACTGTGCAAAATATAAATTGCATCGCGCTGCTGGACTATGTAGGAGGAGCAGTGTGGGCCCGGGAATCAGCCTGAACTGAGTATTTACTTTTTATTTTCTTCCTGTAAAAGGGGGCACATATCTGGGCATAACTACTGTGAAGGGGGCACATATCTGGGCATAGCTATTGTGAAGGGGGCACATATCTGGGCATAACTACTGTGAAGGGAGCACATATCGGGACATAACTACTGTGAAGGGAGCACATATCTGGGCATAACTACTGTAAAGAGAGCACATATCTGGACATAACTACTTTAAAGGGGGCACTCTGGGCATAACTACTGGAAAAGGGGGACATGTGGGCATAACTACTGTGAGAGGCACAGTGTTGGCATTGCTACTGGGTGGGAACAGTGTGGGCATAACTACTGTGAGGGGGCACAATGTTGGCATTGCTACTGTATGGGGAAAAATGTGGGCATTGTACTGTGAGGAGCATAGTGTGGGAATAACTACTGTGTGGGGACCAAGGGCGTTGCTAGGCTAAAACATTTGGGGCCTGGACATCAGATGTTTTATCCCAGGCCCCGAATGTACTGCCTGTCAGATAGATACAACTGTATTGCCCCCAGTCCATGTGATCAGTGCAAAAGGCAGTGGTTAAAGACCTGCGATTTTGTCACCATCATGTCACCAGTGCAGGAAGGCGCTCAGCAGTGAAGAGGATAAGTCCTGGGGAAGAAGCTGTGGTGAGGTCTACTACATGTGGAGGAGTAAGTGAAGGGTAGGGACGCACCTGGTATTAAACTATTGATACCCAATCGATACTTTTAGATTCGGATCGATTCAATAACGGCATTTGCTATTTTCAAATCCAAGGCTGCGCTACTGCACAGCCTAGTATCTGTTAGAGAACATGGCACGTGCCGCTCTCAGCGCACACCATGTTCTCCTCAGCAGCACAGTGGAGAGGAAGGAGGCCTTCCCTCCCCACTGTGACACTGCTGCCACTGCCACCAATGGAGAGGTAGCACTGAGGAGGAGGGGAGGGGCTGTGGTCACTGCGCCAAACCCCAGTATTATAATCATTGGTGGCGCAGTACGTCCCCCCAACCCCAGTATTGTAATTATTGGTGGCGCAGTGTGCCCCCTCCAGCCCCAATATTATAATCATTGGTGGGGCAGCGGCCTTCCCCCTCTAGTATTATATTCATTGGTGGCAGTGGACACAGGGTCCCCTCCCTCCTCAGTATGTTCATTGGTGGCAGTGGCAGCTCCCAATTAGCACCCCAGCAGTGAAATCGGGCGGCTCCGATCGGTTACCATGACAGCCAGGACGCTACTGAAGCCCTGGCTGCCATGGTAAGCTCCCTGCTGCAATGTGCACAAAGCCCAAGGCAGCAGGTACAGTGTAAAAAACCCATTCACCCTAAGAGATCTCTATTAGGGCAAATAGGACAAGGGTTCTAGCCCCTAAGGGGGCTAATAATTATTAAATAAAAAGTTTTTTAAAAAGTAAAAAAAAAATATATATATATATTAATAGTTTAAATCACCTCCTTTTCCAATTTTACATATAAAATATATAAACAATATAAAATAAACATATTACATATCGCCACATCCGAAAAAGTCCAAACTATTAAAATATCTCTTATGCGTTGAACGGCGTGACAGGAAAAAATAATAAAAACTGTGAGATTCGCCATTTTTCAGTCACCTTGTCCCCCCAAAAAATAGGATAGGACTGTTCTATTACAGGCTGGACGTTCCATAAAATGCGGAATGCACGCGCCTTTTTTGGTGTTTTATTTTTTGGTGTGGTATCAAATGGTATCGAGTATCACAATACTTTCTTATGGTAGCTAAATCGAATCAAAATTTGGGTATCGTGACAACCCTAGTGATGGGATAGATTCTCAGTGGGAGATGCAGAGTAATGCTGGGAGTTGTGGTTATTTACATGGGACTGTATGTTAGGGTTGAACGGAGGAATATTATTTTTATGGGACGGTATGTTGGAGTGGGGTACAGTGATGTTATTTACATGGATGCGACTGTATGTTAAAGGCGGCTGTGGGAGGGAGTGATGTTATTTACATGGGACTGTATGTTGATGACGGCTGTGGGAGGGAGTGATGTTATTTAAATGGGACTGTATGTTGATGACTGCTGTGGGAGTGAGTGATGTTATTTACATGGGATTGTATGTTGATGGTGGCTGTGGGAGGGAGTGATGTTATTTACATGGGACTGACTATTGAGAGGGCGATGTTATTTATATGGGACTCCATGTTGAAGGCATCTAGGGGAGGGAGTGATGTTATTTACATGGGACTCCATGTTAAAGGGGGTGATGTTGTGTACATGGGACTGTATGTTGGAGGGTCTGAAGGGAGGGAAGTGATGTTATTTACATGGGACTGCATTTTGGAAGGGGCTGTAGATAGAGAGGGATGTTATTTACATGGGACTGTATATCGGTGGGGGCTGGAGAGATGGTGTGATGCAATATACATGGGATTCTATGGTGGAATGATAAAAATAGTATTATTTACATAGGACTGTAAGGTGGAGGGGCTGAGGAATTATAATTTCTGAGGACACTAAAGGGAGGAATGTAACTACAGAGGGCACTGTATGGGGTATTATTAATACTGGGGGCACTTCAGAGTGAGCATTATAACAGTAAGGGGCAATATAAATACTTGGGAAACTGTAGAGGAATTATCAATCCAGGGGACATTATAGACATCTTTTTACTACTGGGGCTCTATCGGAGGGACTTATAGATCCGCCTTATTTCTACTAAGAGCACTATGGGGGCCTTATTACTACTGTGTAGATAGCTTTATTACCACAGGGGAAAAAAATAGAGGGCCTTATTTCTACTGGGGGCTCTGTGAGGACATTATTAATACTCGAGGGCTCTTCTACTAATGGAGGCAATCTTGGGGATCGTTATTACGGTTGGGGGCACTATAGTCTGCAGTATTACTAATGGGCACACTCTAGGGGAGCATTATCACGGTTGGGGGCACTGTAGGGGGCAGTATTAATAATGAGGGCATTTTAGAAGGGAATTACTATTGGTGGGACTATGAGGAGCACTATTACTATGGAGGGCACTATTATTTCTTCAGGATAGTATTTGGGGGTATTGGGGGAGCACAGCGAGCAGCAGGATAACACTGTGGGGGCTCCAGGTTGGGAGAGGATGATAGAAATGTGAGGAAGCTAAGATGTCTGTGTGTCACACTCTGCAGAGACGAGGCATGGCTGAAAGAAGTTGTACGGACCAAATGGAGAAGGTGATGACAGAGAAGATCTACATCGGAGGAGATATCCCCTGGTAGGCCATGGATGTGAGAGGTATGTGCTGCTGTATAGCAAGTACAGCAAAATGCGGTGTAAGGGGGTGGGGGAGGGGGCCACTTAGAGAATTGGGCCATATTCCCCACTCCCCACGTCACACCAACTTTTTTAGACCTGACATCAGTGGGGAAAAGTCGCAGATTGCGGTGCAATTACCTTTGCGCCGCAATCTGCACCAGAAAAACACCTAATATAGTCAAGTCAAATTCTGCAGGTAAGGACAATTACAAATATATGAATTTTATATATTTTTTAATTTTGCTACTTTTACATAATTAATGCATTTTTTAAAAATCGTGTTTTTTGTTGTTTTCTGAAAGCCATATTTTTTTATTTTTCTGGCAATGGTCTTCTGTGAGGGCTCGTTTTTAGCGGGATGAGTGGACGTTTTCATTGGTATGATATTGGAGTACTTAAGATTTTTTGATCGTTTGATATATTTTTTGTAAGGTGAAGCCTTATTTTTATAAAACACTTTATTTTGTATACTTTATATTTTAGTCTCACTATAGAACTTCAACTGTTGAGGGTCTAAGCGCTGTTTCAATGCAGTACAATACATGCTGTAATATGCTGCACTGAAACTGTCAGTTTCCCACTGACAGTTGTCTGGGGGCTGAGCCTCATAGGCTTCCATACATGTCAGGCCCTCAAAGCTTTACTTACAGTAACTGCACATGCACGAGACAAATGAAGTCTCACATTACCCGGCGCCATCTTGGAATAGATTCATCGGAGACCATACATTATATCCATGTATGCAGGTACTCATGCTTTTGCAATTGGACTTCTGTAAAGGGACGAATCAGGTTCAGACACAGCAGGCTGAACCTGGTTCGCTCATCACTACTTTCTTTTCTGCGCCATATATGTATGGAGCTGGTCCTTAAAAGCTTAATTGTCCATATTGATGGTGACACCTTGAGAGCACAAGGAGTCGTTCACGCACTATTGTGTTGTAGTATGTAATTTAATTCATATGGAAACTGCCCCAATTGTTTAGGTTAATTATGGTCCCTTTGACAATTCCCTTTGTTGTTACATGGGATGACAATGAGCACTTACTGTGTAAAACACATATACTAACCAGATAAGACCATCAATTAGGGGTCCTAACCAGGAAGCCACCTGAGATGCCTACAAGGTGTTTACTAGCCCAAGCAGAGCTGAATCTTTCCATGGTAAATCAGGCACTGATATAACATTTGCATTGGTTTTAGCTTGCAGTTCATGTACAAATAAATCCAGTTTACTTGCACTTTCTAAGAAAATGCTCAATTTTGACTGCAAAGTTTTTTTCCCAGTAATAAAAGTTTTTTTTTAAATAAATTGAACATAAGATAATAGGTTCCCCGATTATTCACAAAGGGCAGAAAAAACAGAGTGCTAATCAAAGAGGCCCCTGCGTATAGTAGTCCAGATGGATCTGAGATAAGGAACACTACAGGGCGCCAGAGGGCAGACAAGATTAGAGGGATATAGTGAGTGGAAAGGCCACGGATGGCTGCCAGTGATTGGTTACATATGTGCGGTAAAACTGTCACAGCTTACATAGGAACAACTGAGGGGAAAAAAAATAATAACAAAAAACACCTTCCGGTGTTCAGCGCCAAAGGACCCTTTTTGTTGTACGAGGGTTTACAAGCTATGTCGAAAAAAATACAGGCTAAAAAATAAAGAAATAAATAAATAAATCTAAGGTGATATACTTCAAGTGACCTAAAATTTTGTCCAAATGGTTGGGGAACCATATGCTAAGAAATCGATTAGAGGTTAAAATATATTTTCACGAAACATACAGTATGTAGATATATATATATTTAGACCCAGAAGAAGCGGAACTTGCTTCACTTGGGAGGAATCCTGTGGGATAAAGCTCAAGACACCCTCGCCTGGGTCGCATGTAGAATCACAGGATGAAACAGCAGGTCCACCCAGGGATCTTCTTGTGACTTCCTTTATTTCAAAACAGACAGAGCTCGACACGTTTTGGGGTCTCTTAGGTTCTCCTTCATCAGGAGCAGTGTATAGACAACATAAAAACATGTACAATATATATAGGAAGATGTGAAGTGCAAAAAGTAGCACCAATTGAGTCACTTCCGGTTCCTGCCGCAACCGGAAGTGGCTGCGTTCCAGGTTGGAACGCATCTTGAGTACTAAGTGCAAGTGTAGTTTTTTTCTATGTTTAACCCTTAAAATCAAAAGGTAGTTTCATAAAGGATCTTCTAAAGTACCTCGATAGGAAATAATGAGTCCGAGGGAGGCAGAAGGTATTCCACGGGACCCAAAGATGTGGCGAGATTCGTTACTCCCGGTATCGCGGCTCCTGAAGCACACTGTAACGCAGGAACGCGCAGCGCACAGGTGCCGTGAGCCGCGGACCGGAAGTGGCTTCTGGGGCACACTGGAACGAACAGGGAGTTGGTGCGCAGGCGCAAGTAGCCACGAGCCGGCAAGTGAGAGGAAAAACTAGAGAGAAAAAGAGGATCTGTCTATTTCTCCATATAATTTACGCCACAAAGGGGGAAACTCAGGAGAAAACTCAGGAGATAGGACACAGTTAAGGGGAATGTAAGATATAAAAGGTAAAAAAAGGTTAAAAAAAGGGGACGTGGTCTAGCCCCATCTAACAGGCTGATCCTTTAGACTATATACAATACATAAGTAAAAGGGAAGAGGTAAATCAGATTCATCAAAACACATAAAAACATATAAAAATGTGTTTGTAAATACATATAGATCAGGGCTGGCCAACCTGCAGCTCTCCAGCTGTTCTAAAACTACAATTCCCACCATGCCCTGCTGTAGGCTTTAGGCTGTCTGGCCATGCTGAGAGTTGTAGTTTTGCAACAGCTGGAGAGCCGCAGGTTGGCCAGCCCTGATATAGATAAACCGTATAAATTCATAGGAGGGGTAGGGTACTCCTCTATAATAGGATAAAAGGATATAGTTAAAATGTCTGGGAAAAATATAGATATGGGAATATGTAAGTAGGTATATAATGATATCCGGATCCATAATTACGATGGGCAGTGACATGAATGGATATGGTATACATGTACAATATAAATATGAATATGAATAAATACATAAGTGAATGATAAATAAATATCAAATGAGCCTTTTTATGTACACGCACCTGTGAAATATAAACTATCAGGAATAAAATATCAGAAATAGAATATCGAAACAAGTGGTAACATAAAGTCTTCTCGGGAGGTGAAAAATTAATAGTCAGCGTACTCGAGAGCTTCGTTCAGTCCAAAAGGGCTAGTGTATTGATCTTGTATATCCAGAACATTTTTTTGCGGGCAAGTTGTTGATATGATAGTGGGACCCATTCAAAGGGGGTAACCGAAAGGAGGGAAGAATCGTTATTATGATGTTCTGTGAAATGTCTGGAAATACTATGTGTTAGCACTTTTCGGTTAATGTTTGGAGGGTTTGAGTGGTTCTCCCTATATACTGTAGGTTACACGGACAGGTTAATAGGTAGATCACATTCCTAGTCCTGCAATTCATGTGGTGTCTTAGGGTCACTCTTTCTCCAGAAGTGGGGATATAGATGTCTTTAGTTTTATGTCTAATCCTCTTACAACATTTGCACTTTTTTACTCCACATTTAAAGGCTCCTTTCTCATCTTGTTTTATTGTTTTAGTGCATATGTTTTTTTTATCTTTCTGGGTTTTTGGGCATGAGGGTGCAATAATATTTTTAAGGGTTTGTGCTCTTCTAAATGTCAGACCTGGGACCAGTGGTAGTATGCTTTTCAAAATGGGGTCTTTTTGGAGTATACCCCAATATTTTTAAGGATTTGTGGGATCTTAGTGTGTTTGACGTTAAACCTAGTGATAAGGTTAAATTGGGTATCTTTCTTCTGGGTATCTTTATTCTCGATTTCTGCATTCCCTTTGGTTTTCAGCACATTCCTTTGTTTAAGCTGTAATGTTCTTTTTTGGATTCCCTAATGAGAGTTTTGGGGTAGCCTGTTTCTATAAACCTATTGCAGAGAATATTGAGTTGTCGTTTCATAGTCGGGTTGTCAGAGCAGTTTCTCCTGACCCTCTTCATTTGGCTAAAGGGTAAATTCCTCTTCCATTTTGGATGATGACAGCTTTTATAGTTTATATAGCTGTTAGCATCAACCTGTTTAAAGTGTGTCTTTGTGGCAATTTTATTCTGTTTGTGGTGAAATGAATGTCTAAAAAAAATAGCTTCATGTGGGTTGTGTTCAAAGCTGAGGGTAAGGCCCCAATGGTTCATGTTTAAGTCTTTTATAAAAGATGTTAGGTCATCTGCATTTCCCTCCCAAATAAAGATAATATTGTCTATATATCTCCGGTAAAATTTTATATTGGGATGGGATAGGAGACCATGGCGCTCTTTGAATAAACCCATAAAAAGTTTCGCATAGGATGGGGCGAATTTAGTGCCCATTGCTGTACCTTTTTTTTTTGGTGTAGAAAACATAATTGAAAGTAAAAAAAATTGTGCTTAAGAATGAAGTCTATTGCATTTAAGATAAATTATTTTCGATGATCAGGCATAGATGAATCTGTCCCAAGGTAATGTCTGATAGCAGAGAGACCAAGTTTGTGTTGGATGTTACTATACAATGATGTTACGTCTAGAGTAACCCATATGTAATTACTGCTCCATTCAAAAGAGTCTAGTAGATTAATAAGATGAGTGGTATCTCTCAAATAGGATGGTAACATTACTACATGTTTTTGGAGAAATTTGTCGACATAAGCTGATAAATTGGTGGTGAGTGAATCTATTCCCGAAATAATTGGTCTGCCGGGGGGTTTTCAGTAGAAAATAAAACCGTGCTATAGCAGGGTGCAGGGGGGACAAGAATTATTTTTCTTTAGAGAGAAGGCTGTTCCGACTAATTTGGTAGGGGATATTTCATGACAACAATTCCCCCGCCTTTATCCGTGTTTTTAATTACTATTTCTTTATTTGTTCTTAAATTGTTAAAGGCTTTTTTTCTTAAAATTTTTATTTTTTTGACAATTCCCTTTGTTGTTACATGGGAGGATAAAGAGCACTTACTGTGTAAAACACATATACTAACCAGATAAGACCATCAATTAGGGGTCCTAACTAGGAAGCCACCTGAGATGCCTACAAGGTGTTTACTGCCCAAGCAGAGCTGAATCTTTCCATCTTAAATCAGGCACTGGTATAATATTTGCATTGGTTTTAGCTTGCAGTTCATATACTAAATAATCCAATTTACTTGCACTTTTTAAGAAAATGCTCAATTTTGACTGTAAAGTTTTTTTCCCAGTAATAATTTTTTTTTTTAAATAAATTGAACATAAGATAATAGGTTCCCCCATTATTCACAATCTTTCAGCTCATGACATATCAGTAGTAATAAGTCAGAGCAACTGGTATTTTTGCTTGAAGACATTTTGCTAGTCTAACTCTGACTGGCTTTCTCAATTTCTAACATCGTCATGGAGAAATCTCACAAGTCCAGTTGTTCTGACTTATTACTACTGATTTTACTATTACATAAAGTAAAGGATATGGGATAACATTAAAAGGGATTTCCCAAGTTTTAGTACTTTTTTATAATTTGACGTCAAGTCCGCTGCACGCGCTCCCTGACTCTCAGTTACGGCTCCCTACCTCCCCTTAGCGGTCTTCCTAACTCCATCCTTCAAATTCTTTATGTGCTATAGACAATCATTGACCTCAGAGGTGACATGTTTCAACGCAGCACAACAGTGCTGGGTCACGTGACTCAAGGAGACATGTCACTGTTGAGGCCAGTCATTGGCTGCATCAATGCATGTGAGCCAATCAGTCTGAAAGTTGATAGGACAGGGATCGCAAGACTGCAAAAGAAAGCTAGGAACCCAGGGAGCCAGCGGTGAGGAGCAGGTGACTATGTTTTTTTTCAACAGGTGCAGAAGGGTTGACTTCAAATTTTAAAAAAGTGCAAAAGAACCCTTGAAAACTAGAGATTGGCCCCTCACTGATCATAAAGTGATGACATATCCACTACTTTGGAAATCCTCTATAAAAATAAATAATTAAAAACATGAAGAAGTTTAAGAATTAAGGCCAAATTCTACCAAAATGTTGAGGTTTTGGCTAAAATTGCAGGAAAGCTGTAATTTGGCCAGACCATGTAAATAAATCAGAATCCATTTTTTATATGTTCTGTTGTGGGCTTTGAGTTAAATAACATCTTTTATTTTATTTTTTTCATGTATATTTATGTCATTTTTACTTACGGTACTTTGAGTTTCACTCCAAAATGACTGAGTCTACGGCTGGAGCTGTAGTGAGGGCTCTGACCAATTGCCTTCAGCATATTATGTCAGGTGACATGATGCATAAATCCGCTGAGTAAAAAGAGGGCCTGACAAGGGCGGAGCCTTAATTAGTAGCCATTTTGTTAGGATACAGAGATAAAATCCAGGAAAGCTGCAGAGTGACGTTACTGGAAGTCTATCATAGCTACGGTGCATTCACACGACCGTAGTGTTTTGCGGATCCACAAAACACGGATACCGGCCCATGTGTGTTCCGCAATTTGCAGACCGCACATGGCCGGCACTGTCATAGAAAATATCTATACAATTGCTGACAAGAATAGGACATGCTCTATCTTTTTTTGTGGGGCCGTGGAATGGAACTACAGATGCAGACAGCCCACGGTGTGCTGTCCGCATGTTTTGTGGACCCATTGAAATGAATGGGTCCGCACCCGTTTTACAAAATTGCAGAACTGGTGCGGACCCATTAATACTGCCGTGTGAATGGGCCCTAACACAGAGCAGAAGAGATTTGTCATGTGATTCGATGATGATCGCTCCAAAGGCAAAGAAAAGAAAAATTGGGCGTGGCGGATGCTCTTTAATAATATCACGGTATAAGGGTGGAGAAAGGGGACCAGACCAGTGGGCAAACTTTGAAATGAAACGTCAGTAATATCCAGCTAGTCCTATAAATGACATGTCCACACTCTCTGTGCCACCTTGCTTCCTCCCACTTGACTTTTCTTGGGAGCAACAAAGGATCACACCACTTAGAGTACTTCAGCCTTATTGCTGTCATTACCAGTACTACCTTAGGCTTACACCATGGCGCTACACCTGACATGGCTTCAGTTCCCCCTAATAAAAAAAAACCCAACACACATTTAGTCTAACTGGGCTTGTAAAAGACTAAATGCATTATAAAGAGGCCCCATTGTAGTCTTTTCAATGCTCTGGGGTCACCGCACCTCTCTCTATTATTACAGATATCTAGGGTTGTTTTATTAAAAACCTACCTAGGCATGGCTCCTTTCAGACTAAAAACTTTTACTTTCTCTTTTATGATAATATGAATAGAGGATGTTTACTGGGTCAGAAAAGTCCAATGCAAACAACAAACACAAAAATAATATGATTGTCCTTGACCAAACCCTTGATTGTAAGACCTTTGATGCATTTATTGTACAGCAGGGATGTCCATCCTGCAGCTGTCCAGCTGTTGCAAAACTACAACTCCCAGAATGCCCAGTATGTAACTGTAGGCTGTCCGGGTATGACGGAAGCTGTAGTTCTGCACAACAGCTGAAGGGCCGCAGGTTGGACATCCCTACTGTACATGATAAAAATATCTACTGTATATTTCAAAGGGCATCTGTCACCTAATACCACTATTTAAAGGGTTTCTGTCATCACTTTTTGACATTATAAGCTGTCTAACATTAGCTATGTGCTAATGTCAGAGCAGCTTGATAATGTCTTTTTTACAAAAATCCGAGTAATATTCGGGCCAACAAACGTAATTTTATAATATGTAAATTAGCCTCTAGGAGCAGGGGGGGCGTTGCCCTGCTCCTAGAAGCTCTGTGCGGCAACCTGCTGGCACGCCCCTTCTTACTTTGAGTGACAGTGCCGGGCAGCGATCCTCTGGCACTGTCTCCTTGTGCGCTGGATTTCACAAGGAGACAGTGCCGGAGGATCGCTGCCAGCACTGTCACTCAAAGTAAGAAGTGACCAGCAGGTACGCACAGCTTCTAGGGCTGGGCAGCCTGCTCTAGAGGCTAATTTACATATTATAAATTACGTTTTTAACCGAATATAGCTCGGATTTTTGTAAAAAAGACATTATCAAGCTGCTCTGACATTAGCACAAAGCTAATGTCAGACAGCTTATAATGTCAAAAAGTGATGACAGAAGCCCTTTAAAATGGTCAGCATCTGTCCGTCCGCGCTTGTAAGGGGAGACACGTGATGTCTCTGGTATCTCTGTCAAACTTCCAAAAAAAAGACTTTTTAGAATATTTGTCCCCTTGTTGCACCTAGAGGCTCCCCTTCCTGTCTTCTATTCTGCACTCCTACAGCTGTGATGGACTGGCTAGGCAGTCTGATCTAGGGTCTGTATGAATATAGGGTCTGATCTGAGTTCATTATTAATTTATGGGCTGATCTAGGGTCTATATGAATTTGGGGTCTAATCTGGGGTTTGATGTATGGTGGACTGGTTGTAGCAGGCTGCAGAACCAGATGGCCTGTCCATCCCAAAGTGTGGCAGATGCCAGGGGCAAGTAACTCTTTCCAAAACAGTAAAGTCTTTAATGCCATAAACGAGCAGTACCTTACTGTCTGAATGCAGTGCACAACCCTTTTAGCAATAATTAACCCTTTGCAGTGTTTCTCAAGGGCATTGTACAATCACATTTTATCCTTCATTTTTCAGAGCTCCTTTGAAAAAGGCCAGTTTTCCCTTGCAACATTTTTGATAAATCTCACCCTATGTTTTTGTATCGTCATTCTCAGAGAGCTTTTTTTTTTCTGGCGATGAAGTTGTTTAAAGAGGTTGTCCGGGCTTTTTCATATTGATTTATTATATTTGCATACCTAATAGTACTATATAGACAAGCAAATAAAAACTACCTTCAAGGGCACCACAATCGCCACCAGGCAAAAGCCCCAAGGCATGCACAGAGAAAAAAAAAGGTGTGCCCTCCAGTCACTGTGCAGCCCCAGGGAGAGCCAGAGAGGAGGAATTTCCACTGTGAGTAATACTACCACCCTTAAGGGCCAAAACCACTACTTCCATTCTCCGCCCCTCTCTCCCGGGCTCACTGCATTGGAACTCCTTGCCTGCAAGCCATACATGTAAGGTAGACAGAATGGATTAATCTTTCTGAAGAAAACTTTGCTGTGTTTGTCATCAATGGGAGTACTGCAGAATGGAGATCCAGCTTTCCTAATGCATCCCCACAGAAGATGACCTGTGGTCTAGATTTTTAAATCTGCATCATGTAAACTTTTGTTGCAAATCTTTGCTGTGACCCAGCGGATCACTGCTAATGGTTAATTGTTTGCTAAAAATTAAATGCTGTGAATTAATGTTAAAAGCATTGACGGATATAGCAGTACTAAGGGCTGTATTACACTGACCAATGGTCATCCAGAAAATTGCTAATGAGAGTTTGTAGGAACAGTCGTTAGCGACGATCTGGCTGTGTAATACAGCCCTAAAAGTGTCGCCGATTAAAAAGCCCTAAAAGTGCCGCTTGTTCATTGGGTAATCAAGATTTTTAAGCATGCTTAAAAATAGTTGTTTGCCGGCTGCAGATCATGGTATCTAATCATGATCTCATGCAGGCAAACAGTGATTCAGTATGGGGACGAGCGATGGCATTAGCGATCGCTTCATGTAATAGCAGTGTTCTCCTATCTCCTCCACTTACGAGCAGTCAATCATCTGATCGTTTGCCTTAACGCTTAATCTAATAGAGGCTTAAAGGAACTGTGATAACAGATGTCACAGAGCTATCTCATTACAACAGCCATTGAAATCCATTCAAAAACTCAATTAAAATTTTCTTACCATTGTTTACTTAATCTGTTAACCATTTATTTTTGATCTGCTACATCTGTATCTCTCTGTGCACTATGTATCCCAAATGGTTGTGTATGGACAAAAACTAGTTAACACTGGCAGTCTTGGTTAGGTTGCCATGCAGACTGACTGGTTCGGCCTCCTCTGGTTAGTGTGAGTGTCTAATCAGAGAAGCTAAAGACAAGACCTACATGAGTGAGCTCTTGCTAAGCAGGCCCAGAGTGAAGCCTCATCCAGAAAGCCCAACTCCTGAGACTGAAAAGCTGCCATAGAACAATTTACCCCTGAGGGAAAGAGAACAGACATTTGTAGAATATTTAGAACCATCGAGGCCATGCATTGGATTCAGACAGTAAAGTACCCCTTGTTTATGGCACTAAGGCTTTACTGCTTGTGGAAAGGGTTATTAGCATATGGTAACAACCACACTTTGAGATGGATTGGCCATCCGGATCTGAGATCTACACCGTGCACCTGGGAATTGCAAAAAAAAAAGTTAATAAGGATGAAATTGCACGCTGGTGGTTATTTGGGAAGATTGCAAAGGGAACTAAGAGGAAGAACTACTATCACCATTGCAACTTCCTATACACATTGATTTGTTGTTAAAACACTTTTTTATGCACTGTGTATAACTAATAGCAACGTATGGGCAATATATATAGTTAACACTGGCAGATTTGGTTAGGTTACCAGGGCGATAGACTTTGCCTGCCCCCTGGTCAGTGGAGTCGTAGCACAGTAGAACTACAAACAAGACCTACATTTGCAAGCTCCTAAAGGTCCAGGAGGAACCTTTATATCTGAGGCTACAGTTGCCAGAGATACTTTACCATCACCCCTGAAGGAAAGAGACCAACTATCTTAGAAGGTCCATAACTAGGGATGACCACGTTTCTTGAAACTCGTTTCATGTCCAATTCACAGAATTTCTCAAAAAATTTGATTTCTGGCCGAACAGATTCTACATGAATCTTTTGTGGTCTAACTGGCCGGAAAATTGGTATACGACACTCTGAGTTCTCCCAGGACTCTTTAATACAAGTGGCACTGACATATAATGCTATGGGTAAACGTATGGTTGATGGTATTAACAAACAGTGTTTAAAAAATACACAGTGCCATTGGATTTGTTATGCTTTTTCATATCAGTAAGCTTCCAAAAATGGTCCCTTAATGTTGGCAAATGGTGTTATGGGAAAAAACAGTGGCTTTTTTGGACCAAGCGTCCTAAAAATTCTGCCTTAACGAGGGTAGATTCCTGTCTGTGTTTATACAGACACACAGTGTCAGAAGAAAGAGTTTCTGTTTCTGCACAAACGTCCAAAAATTATGCATTAACAAGGTCAGAACATCTGCCTATATTTATACACGCACAAGTGTTAATTGTCAGAAGAAAAAGTGGCGATGCTTCACTTTACAGATATGATAGGAAGGAGAGGGAGAGGGAGAGACGCTCTGCCCTGCTTCTGTTGGTGGAAGAATGGTGGAAGAATGTCCATGGAGGAGGATGCGATGGAGGTGGATAAGCACCTGGTGTGGGAACCAGACCAACACAAATGTGAAGGTGTCAGTAGGACCTGGCATCGTTGCTGTGATTCTGCGTCACCACTGCCACAAAAAACATTGACCCAGTTGGCAGTAAAAGACAAATACCATCCTTGCCCTGCTCCAGGTGTCCACAGTGGCGTGCACCTTGCAGACAGTGACAATTGCAGGGAGCTGCTTACATTATCTGCCACTAAGTGGTATGGCAGCGACTGCACCAACCAGCAACTTGTTCAGGTGGAAGTTTAGGTTGCACAACATCAGATTGTTGGGTGCATATAGTTGTTTCTTGGATCCACATTCTGTTATCGATGACTGATGAAGGACCGGAGTAGGAAGAGGAGTGGTCAGAGAGGGAGAAGGAGTAACTGATGATAACAATGACAAGGACAATGTACTGCCGCAAAGACAGTGGGGCAGTCTTGTTCTGCTAGCTGGCGGACAGTTCTATTTTCCCACAGGATCTGCTGATGCTGCTTCACATGCTACAATAGAGCCATGGTGCCAATCTTTGTGTATGAATGCAGATGGCTTATTATAATCCTGCAGATCTTGGACATGGTAATGCTTTTGTCTTCCAGTATGTGAAGAAAAACGGCCAGATGGGAGATACTCATACAAAACTAACGGCAGCCGACCTTGACTAAGGTCTGACACGCTTGGAGCCTGCTTCCACAATATCAGTGGCATCACCAGTTCCCGAGCTGACCATAATTAAAGGATAGCAATAAACTCACTTTTTGCTGCAATACAGTGCATTCTAAGTCTCCTAGGGGGGCTAAAATAGAAAAAAAAAGTTAATTTTTTTAAAACTCAAAAATATAAAAAATTCAACCCTCTCCATCCTTTTGCCATAAAAAAAAAAAATTGGTATCACCGCATCTAAAAATGTTCAAAATATGAAACTATCATACACTTGCATACTGGAACAGCACTCTATATATTCATATCAAATATTCTATTTATTAAAGCATAAGTAAAAAGATTCATATAAGTGAATAAAAAAGATAAAATAAGGAACAATGCATATACTCATTAAAACATTATACCTTCTGTGAGGTTGTCATAAATCTATATGTGGAATCGTCAGTGATATATGGGACTCCCACACTGATGGCTATTCAGATATGTATTCCCATAGACCAGTGACGATTTATGATTTATGAACGATTTATGAACTAACTTTATTACTAAGACTAACATTTAGGATTATATATTTTCTTTGTATGTTTTTTATTTATTTATTTTTTACTCTTTTGTGTATATTTTTTGGGGGTCAATAATCCTTTATATTATCTACTGTCTGTATCTGTTGGTGGTAAATCGTCACTAGTCTAAGGAAAACATATCTGAATAGCCTTAGTGATGAGCGGCAGGGGAAATATTCAAATTCGCTATTATTTTCTTGATTGCGAAAATCGGCAATGTAATATTTGCGTAATGCACGCGAACTACAGGCGTGGTTCACTATAGCTACATTTTTTAAGCTGCTCAAAGTTTACTAAGACTGGAGAAAATGGTTGGCACAGCAGAACATTACAATAGCTTTATATACAGATAGAGTGCTCCGATATATTCGTGATTGCGAAATCGGCACTAATGATGCGAACATTTTGGCGCAATTTGTGCAACTTCACATTTTAGCAGGTCTGACTACATATTAGTGATTGGTGCACTAAGTATTGTTGTGAACTTGTGACATCACAGCACTATGTATGTAGCATGTATGTATGGACAGCAGAACCTATCACAGTACCTAACTGTCATGAGGGTGTCAGGAGCCACGTCTGACTCTGTTATACCTGGGGTCAGGAAGTCGCAGCGGGTGGCTGCGCGCTCTATGTCTAAAGATCGGGCTGTTACTTAATGGTAGGTTTCTGTGTTTGCATTGCAATCCTTTTTGTCTCACTCAGGGATCCGTAGCTTCTTCTCCTCAGCTGTTTCTTGTCCGTCACTCCCAACCTCCTTATATTCCCCCTTCCCACTTCTCTGGTTGCCAGATATAGAGCTTCCTGCCTGGACTTCTATACTGACCCACTGGAGCTGTGAAGCTGTTGTTCCTGGTTGTCGTACCAGAGCGTTACCCTCCGCATCCCTGTTGGGCCTTTGTTGTCCGCTGTTTTCGCCCACCTGGGCTTATATGTTTTCTCTTTATTGTCTGTCCTCTCCCTTTAGTGTTAGTGGTGAGGACTAGTGCTCCCACCGCCCTATCCACTACTTAGGGCTCAGCTTAAAGAAAGCCAGGGTTTAAGCACGTGATCGGCGTACGGGTGAAAAACCCATCTAGGAACGTCAGGGCAGTCAGGTGCCAGCCTCAGGTGAGTTAGGGGTCACCACCTTTCCCTCTCCCTTGGACAGGGCTTTCCCTTTTTCCTCCCTTTGCGTCTCCCTGGTGTTTTCCTTTAGTGTTAGTGGTGAGGACTAGTGCTCCCACCGCCCTATCCACTACTTAGGGCTCAGCTTAAGGAAAGCCAGGGTTTAGGCACGTGATCGGTGTACGGGTGAAAAACCCGTCTAGGGACGTCAGGGCAGTCAGGTGCCAGCCTCAGGTGAGTTAGGGGTCACCACCTTTCCCTCTCCCTTGGACAGGGCTTTCCCTTTTCCCTCCCTTTGCGTCACATGTCTGTGATCGGCACGCCGGTCGTGATATTAACAACCTGCACTGGAACTAATCAGCTTCACTATATCACTATCTAACCTACACTGACTATCTCCCACTAACTATCTGTAATATATATATGAGCTAACTAACTATCTAATGTAATGTGACACAGGAAAGCACAGAGCACAGCAATGACACTGCTGTCTCTCTCAGAACTGTAATAAACTGCAGAAAATGGCTGCTCTGGAGGTTCTTATATAGTAAGGAGTAGGCAACTTCCTACTGGTTGCTAGGGATGTTGCTAAGCTCTGACAAAGATATTGCAGCCTTCTCATTGGCCCACAAGAAAAAAGAGACGTTACTAATGAAAAAAAAAGTAGAATATTCAAAAATAGGAATATATATCACTATATTCTTAATATTTGCGAATTCTCGAAGTTGCGATATTCGCTATTAAGATTCGCGATTTGAATATTCGCGCCCAACACTAATAGCCATCAGTGTGGGAGTCCCATATATCACTGACGATTCCACATATAGATTTATGACAACCTCACAGAAGGTATAATGTTTTAATGAGTATATGCATTGTTCCTTATTTTATCTTTTTTATTCACTTATATGAATCTTTTTACTTATGTTTTAATAAATGGAATATTTGATATGAATATATAGAGTGCTGTTCCAGTATGC
Organism: Bufotes viridis; assembly: GCA_033119425.1. Lineage (NCBI taxonomy): Eukaryota > Metazoa > Chordata > Amphibia > Anura > Bufonidae > Bufotes > Bufotes viridis. The sequence goes on along the minus strand of CM065592.1, from coordinate 39,691,586 downwards.
AAGTGGGCCTATCAAATAACAGTATATTTTGAGTATTTTTGGCAGTGGCTGAGCCGTTGGTCAGAGCACCTTAATCCACTGTAACCAGAGGAGCGAGCCACTAATTATTATAAGTGTAAAAAAAAAAATCACAGTTCATTTTGTTGTCACCTTGGCTTCCAAAATATTGAACAAAAAGTCATGTGTACCCCAAAATGGTATCAATAAAAACTACAGCTTGCCCCACAAAAAAGGACCCTCATTTCCCAGAGGTACAGGATGGACCATCTTTTATGGGAGCTGCATTAGTCAGAAGTACAGTATGGCGCCATATAATGGAGCTTTGCTAATATTTTGCAGCATCAATATGGGACATTCTGAATGTGTATATGGAGTATATACTATTTCCGTAATGTGGACTATTGCCCCATCTTGTGGACAATTTGTATTATGCACGTAAAGTGTCCCTATACTTAAAATAAATAAATAAATAAGTGATACATACAAAAAGTTTGGATCCGTAGGGGTCCGAGTGCGGAGACCCAACTGATGGCTAAAATGAGAAGATAAAGGCGCTCACACAGAGAGCTCACTCCTCTCGCTGCTGGACATGGACTCTAGACGGGCTCATAGACTTTCTATTCAGCCCATCTTTTCCAGAAGATAGATCATCAACTTCAGAGTCGGATAACCCCATTAAGCAAGCTTGAAGGCTATGGACACCTTCGGGACATTTTTTTATGATTGCATTTTACTCATTTTGGTTTTAAATATCATTTTTTCACTTGCTTTTTTTTTAATATTTTCAGCAGCTTTTGTGATACATGGGGTTTTATAAGGTCAGAGGTAAGGCTTCACATGAGCCATCAGCTGACAGAACTCAGGAGCAACAGTCTGCAAGAAACTGATTTTTTTTAACCCCATATATCACAAAATTTGCAGAAAATGTTCAATAAAGACCAATTGAAAAAAAATATTTTTAGCCCAAAATGAGTAAAATGCGATCATAAAAAATTCCCTGAAGGTGTCTATAGCCTTTAAGCATCCTTGACTCTATCTACATCACTGATTCAAAGCCAAACAGCTTAAGGGACAACTTCTGACCAAAATTTTCAAAAAAAGGAAATAAAATAATCCAAATTAGACAAAGTGGTTTTCCAAGGATAGGCTATCACTTGTATCATAGTACTGATAGAACAGTACCATACCTGTCCGTTATGCGGACAATAATAGGACATGTTCTATCTTTGAACGGAACGGAAAAACGGAAATGAAAGGCATATGGAGTACCTTCCGTTTTTTTACGGATCCATTGAAATAAATGGTTCCGTAAACGGTCCGTATACGCAAAAACGGAACTAAACAAAAAAGAAACGTTCATGTGCATGAACCCCTATTGTAATGGAAGTTTTTGCAGATCCATGACTGATCCGCAAAAAACGCTAGTGTGAAAGTGGCCTAAAACTTGCATTTACTTTCACCTGTATTCACTGCATCCCGATTTCTAAGGGCTCATTCAGACGGCCCTATGTTTTTTTGAGGTCCATAAAAATGCGGATCCGCAAAAAACGGAATGTATGTTTCGGTGATTCCGTATGTCTTCCGTTTTTTACGGGTCCGCATAAAGACGGAAGGTGAATATTATGTTTTTTGAATAAAGATTTTTTTTTAAGTGATATGATGCTGACTGCTATAAATTTGGGTCACATGATCACATTGGTGCCATTTTCTCTGGCTTTGAGAACGCTGGGAGCTTTGTGAGAGACTTGTGCTTGGTCGGCATCTGTTTCGCACATTATTTCTTTGCGCTTATCATGTCTAATATGAGCCATGTTCTCCTGTGCTATGTCCTTTCTCGGAGATTCAAACGGCAGTCACCTATGCTGTCCGAAGAACCGGGGAGGCGGCGGAGGCATTGGGTTCATCACATAGTCTCCCAGAGACTCAGGAAGGGCCACTTTCATGCTCTATACACTGACTTGCATCAGAAGCCAGACAAATTTCAGGGTTACTTGCTTCAGTCTGTACATTCGGGCCTTACTTTCCAGGACACGAACATGAGGTGCAGCATTTCTCCTGAAGAAAGGCTTCTGTCACTTTGAGGTAATTATTTTCTTTTTTCAGGTTTCAATGTATTGTGTTTTCTTTTGCTTATCTGGCAGCGTCTCAGAGATGCCGTGATGCCCTAACCCATAATGGAAGATTGGCAGAAAATCGCTAAGGGTTTTTATTAATCAACGCAGTTTCCAAACTGCATAGGGGCATTGTGTGGCAAGCACATTCGTGTTTGAAAGCCGCCTCACTCAGGATCCCGATATGATAATTTTAAGCAATTTTTTTCTGAAGTGCTGTTGGCCTAGGCTGACAGTAATTACAGATTTACTATTGTTGATATTGGGGCCTATGGAAGCACTGCAGACGCCCGCATCTTCTGTAATTCCAGAATGGGTGAACGGCTTTGTGCCAACCTACTATCCTTGCCAGAGCCCAGACAACTACCAGGTTCTTCTGCTCCAGCCGCTTCATTTGTAATCATGGCAGACGAAGGCTTTGCATTATCGCCACATGTAATGCGGGCCTTTTCACGATGCGATTTGGATGACCGTAAGAGCATATTCAATTCAATCTGTATTGTGTGATCCTGTCTCATCTCTTATATTTATTACCATATCCTGCAGTGTGTATATGCATTTCCTGATAAACTGCTGTTTACATGTAATGTGCCTGGTCTACCAGAAGGTGGCAGCAAATCTGAGCAGAGATAGTTTCTCTGGAGAGGAACCTTCTAGTTCCTTCCCAGCACTCTTTAGAGAGGGAGGAGTTTAGTTAGTCAGAAGTCAGTTTTAGCTTATCCCCTGTAAGGGGAAGCAGCCGGTGCTCGTCCCGCTGAACAAGCCTGCAGAAGTCAGTCTAGCCTACCCCTTCCTGGGGAAAGGTTGTGTGTTGGCTAGCAGAGCACTGCCTGCTCTGCTAGGCCTCACAATCCCTGCCTTTGAAGTCCTTTATGGTTGCTTGTCCCCTCCTGGGCTTGCATTGCCTCCCAAGCTAACATGGCTTGATGCCAGGACAAGAAGTTCCTAGGATTATGGACCAAAGTAAGAGACAGACTACATACAGCTGAGCTAAGTTCCAGCAGAAGAGGAAGAGTTTCCTATTTGCCTAGCCAAGCATAGCTGAGCTGAGAGAGCTACCGCATAGTAGAGCTGAGAGTGTTGCAGAGAAGTGTTTACCTGCACAGATAATGCCAATACCTGCTAATGACCAAGATAAAGTTTGGAAACTGTTTGGATTACTGTTTATGCCAAGTAAAGCTGTGTACAAAGTCTGGACTCCATTTATTCTACCTATCAACCAAGTTCAACTACCCTTTTTGCACTGCTTTGGACCACATCACGTCTGGTATCCAACCGTGTCCAGGTAGGAACACCATGACACGTGTATACAACATCTACAGAGACCGTAGGCCTCCCTGCACCACTCTGGCAATCCTACCCCTGGGTACCAACAGTACAATCTACAAAGGGGACTCCAAGTCCTCGCTGCTTCATGGCAGCTGGTGTAATGACTACTTGCTCTATAAGAGGGACATATTTCGTAGAAACCTCCTAAGGTGCAAGGGATACCCCAGGGGCGGCCCGTGGGCTTGTTGCACTTTCGGAATACTTTCTAATAAATGGAGAATCTGCTGGGATTTGGTTTCAAAATTTATTCCCAAAAAATTATTTAGATAGTTACTTACCCAATTATTAGTTTAGAGTAGGGACTTGCAAGAGAATAAGGACCCTTGACGTGGGCTGAGGTATTTTGAGGCAAGTTTTATTGTTTGATCATTTAAATGGTTCATTTATCAAACTGGTGTTAAGTACTACTGGCTTATTTCCCCCTAGCAACCAATCAGATTCCAGGTTTCATTAGAGAACGTAGCTAGGGAAATGAAAATGTGGAGTCTGATTGTTTTAAAGGGGACAATTAGTGCCAGTGGAATTTCAGCTGCCCTTTGGCTCGATGAATCTCCCTCTGGCTCATCAAGTAAGCTGTCGATAGTCATATGGAATTGAAACCAATAAAATTTTAAAAGAAAATATATTTTTTTAATTCAAAATTAGCAATGTTACACACTTGACAATGGCCAATCTTGAGGATGGTTTATGCTAGGTAACAGCCCGTTGTATCAAAAATACTATGTTCTGATAATAGTCCATCATGCCAATTACCGGGGAAAAATGCCCCTGCATCTCATTGGGTGATTACTAATGAGCGCTTTCATTTTGGAAGCGCTCATTAGTACCAGAGGATCGGTAAGCGGTGAAGGCTCTGTACCCACTGCTTCCTGGTCCTCGGCTGACGGCCGCGCCGGGTCACAGCACAGCAGACGGAGGAGGAGTAAGACCGAGCACGTTGGAGGTGAGGAGCAGCGGCGTCCAGGAGCAGGAGAGGTAAGTAGGTTTTTTATTTTATTTGCTCTGTGGCACTGGGGCTCATACTGGGGGCATATTAAAAGGCACCGGGGGCATAATAAATGGCACTGGGGGCTCATAAATGGCATGGGGGGTCATAAATGGTACTGGGGCTCATAAATGGCATGGGGGCTAATAATGGGGCTCATAACTGGCATGGGGGCTCATAACTGGCATGGGGGTTAATAATAGAGGCTCATAACTGGCATGGGGGCTAATAATGGGGCTCATAAATGGCATGGGGGCTCATAACTGGCATGGGGGTTAATAATAGAGGCTCATAACTGGCATGGGGGCTAATAATGGGGCTCATAAATGGCATGGGGGGGCTGATCTGAGGCATGGGGGCTGATCTAAGGTCTTACTGGGGTCTTATTAACATTGGGTGTCTGATTGATGCTGTCAGATGAGGTCTGATTAACATTGGGAGTCTGATTGTTGGCCTGATCTGAGAAAAAATATTTTTTTCTTATAGTCCTCCTCCTAAAACCTAGGTGCGTCTAAACAGTTTTAATTACTAAAAAGTTACATTTTAGAGGGCTGGCTATAAATTTTTGCAGAGACGGATCCGCAAAAAACAGAATGCATGAATTCCGTATGCATTCCATTTTTGGGGATCCATAGACTTGAATGGGGCCATAGAGCTGAGTTTTACAAACATAGGACATGCTCTATCTTTTTTGCGGAGCCGCGGAAACGAACAAAACACCGTGTGCTGTCCGCATCTTTTGCGGTCCTGCTGAAATGAATGGGTCCACACCCGTTCCACAAAAATGCGGAACGGGGGAGGAACAAAACATACGGCCATCTGAATTAGCCCTAACAGTGATATCTTCCCATGTCCTGAAGATATTGCTTCAATCATCGACTATTGCTCCCCCTGTGGTATACCACGACCCGATTCAGAACCTCACTCAGGCGCCACAATTTATATCCACATAATCCACTCAATCGGATTAGTCTTGTTTAAAAGGTTATTCGTGAGGTATAGATAATACTCACATTCCTGAAGCTTTGCTTGTATTTTTTCAGTCCTTTTATTTTTCATATAAATAAATCGCTATAATGCATAGTAATCCTGAGAGCGCTGAACTGATACCCCATGCTGCGCAATGTTTTGGGGATTACGCCTCCTCAACCATGCGCTTTAAATACAATCTCTTTCCATCATCATCATTTCACATTTACATACTGCATTTTCATTAATAGCTTCAATTTTCACAGATCGGCCTCATGCACACGGCCGTGCGCGGACCGTGGTAACCCGGCCTGGAATCCAGCTGACAGAATACGGGTGTATTACTGTAGACCAGCGGCGGCATGAAGCGCACGGCGTCATAGCAACCAATGACGCCGTGCGCTTCTGCTGTCAGCTGGATTCCAGGCCGGGTGTTCCACGGCCATGTGCATGAGGCCATATACTGTATATAAAATATTTATGTTGCATTTAAAACCAGTTACTGAGATACTGATCATAGAAATACCTTAAAGTTGCAGATTTCAGTTAACCCTTTAGGATATAGTGTCTCCATTTTCATTATCCATCTAGTCTTGTATTGTAGCAATACCTATTTATTCTGCCAGAGTAGTACCTTCGTTAATGCAATCTAGCACTAGCCATTTTAAATCACGCCATTTAAGTTACATTTCATAACAGTGTTGCAACAATGTAGTTTCGCTATACTTGTTTTCCTTTGTTTCCCCTCCTGCATTTCCATATATCGTCTAATATTAGATTTACAGTATGTTCTTTTAATCGTACCTTTATTTCTCTTTTTGTCTGTCCGATGTACCATAAACTACATGGACAACCAATGCCGTTGTCCATGTAGTTTATGGTACATTGGACGAATGCCCCATGGTCGGTGCCCGCAATTTACGGGCACCGACCATGGGGGAGCCGCAGCGGATCGCGGACCCATTAACTTGAATAGGTCTGTGATCCGCCCGTTCCGCAGAAAGATAGGACATGTTCTTTCTTTTTGCAGAACGGAAGTATGGGACGTAGTGCTTTCGTAGTGTTCCGTTCCGTCATTCCATTCCGCATCTCCGGATTTGTGGACCCATTGAAATGAATGGGTCCGCATCCGTGATGCGGATTGGCCACGGAACGGTGCCCGTGTATTGCGGATCCGCAATTTGTGGTCCGCAGCACAGGCACAGGACACCTACGATTGTGTGAAAGACGCTGAAGTCTGCTTGTTTGTCTTTTTTGTTCTGATGTCACCTCTGATAAGTGCATTCCCTACAGTTCTACCTCTCCAATATGAAAAACTAAGTTTTTCTTTAAATTGCTATATTTTTTATCGTATTTTAATAATCCCCAATATTTATTTATAGCATTTTTTATGAGACTTGTGTGCCTATCATAAATCCCTATATACATGCAGAGATTATCCTTGGCCATTTTTTCTTTTCTGACTTAGGGTACTTTCACACTTGCGGCATGGCTTTCCGGCATGGGTTTTCCGTAGCCGTGTGCTGCAGCTCCGTCCCCATTGACGGAGCGGCAGAATGGATCAGGTAGGCTGTTCACCCGCCGGAACAGCCTGCCGGATAGCCATGCCGCTAGTGTGAAAGTACCCTAATAGATCTTCACATGAAATTTTATCTACTTCGCTATTAATGTTTTTAATCAGTCTCCCTGGGTAACCACGATCGGTGAATTTTTTAGCTAATGTTTGTTTATGCTTGTCATACTCTAGGTCCGTTTTAGTAATGCGCTTTGCTCTAATAAATTGCCCTTTTGGTATATTTTTTAATACGTGTGGGGCGTGATAGCTGGAATATAACAATATATTATTTCGATCAGTTGGCTTGGTATATAGTGTAGTATTAAATCTCCCATAGTCTCCTTTGTCAATCTCTACATCTAGGCAGGGGCGTAGCTATAGGGGGTGCAGAGGTAGCAGTCGCCCCCTGGCCCAGGAGCCTGAGGGGGCCCAAAGACACTTGTGCTGCATAAGGAGACACACAAAGCACTGAGGGAAGGGGGCCCAAGCTGAACTCTTGCACCAGGGCCCATGAGCCGTTAGCTACGCCCCTGCATCTAGGCAGGGGCGTAGCTATAAGGGGTGCAGAGGTAGCAGTCGCTCCCTGGCCCAGGAGCCTGAGGGGCCCAAAGACACTTGTGCCGCATAAGGAGACACACAAAGCACTGAGGGTGGGGGGCCCAAGCTGAACTCTTGCACAGGGGCCCATGAGCGGTTAGCTACGCCCCTGCATCTAGGAACTGTATAGTATTAGGCTGCAATTGAAATTTTATAGTCTCGTGGCAGGAATTGAGATAATCGATGAATTCCATCAGTGACTGTTCCGTACCCTTTCTTCTAATTTCGAACATATCAAGCTGCGCTCTGGGAGGAAAACACCTCGAACAGGAAAAAAGGATAATCAGCAAAGATAATACTACAAGGCATTGACAGAATCAGAGAGCAGCCTACAGTCAGAACCCAGGGAGACTGATGAAAAACATTAGTAGTAAAGTAGATAACATTTCACATGAAGAGTCAGAAAAGAAAAAAAGGGCAAGGATAAATATTTTATGTACGTCTGTGAAAATTTAAGCTATTAATAAATATATGTAAATGTGAAATGATGATAATGGAAAGAGATGTGGTTACAACCCACAAGCACGCATGAATTAAGGGGGCGTGAACCCCGAAACGCCTCGCAGCTTGGGGTAGCAATCAGTTCAGCGCTCTCATTATAGTGAATTATTTATATGAAAAATAAAAGGACTGAAAAAATACAAGCAGAGAGTGAGTATTACCTATACAAATAACTTTTTAAACAAGACTAATCCGACTGAGTGGATTATCTGAAGATATTGCTGTCATTCTGGTATTGTTTGAAAGCTTGGCATGCCAGCGTTCAAACAATACATACCTCTAGCTGCACAGGGATGTTGGTGCGCCAAATAATGCCTTCTCACAGTTCTTATGGTACAAAAAGAGAGCTAGGATAGCCATAAGACATTATATCTGCCAGTGGAAAAAGGAGAGGTTCATTTTCCCGACTTGAGAAGTTTGAATTTCGCTAGTATATTTCGCCATTGTAGAGACTGGTTGGCTAAGACGTCTTAATATTCAAAAGTTACATTGGAGAAGGAATTGGCCTAGGGTTGGGACTTGGGAGCACTCCTACATGCTAAACTAGCCGCACTGCCCTCAGATATTATGAACTCAGTGATAATGAGAGATACTATAGTAACCTGGAAGGAAGTGAGGAAGCTCTATTATCTATCCTTTAGGGCAGCGGTCCCCAACCGCCGGGCCGCAGCCCAGGACCTGGAAGATTGTTTGCCGGGCCGTGGGAATCAGGGCCGTCTTTAACGCGGTACTAATGAAGCGCTTCCATTATGGAAGCACTTCATTAGTACTGGAGGACCTGGAAGCGGTGAAGGATCTGTACTCGCCGCTTCCTGGTCCTCGGCTCGGCTGTGCAGGGCTGCGCACTGCGTGAGGGCGCACTGTGACCTCACACTGTGCGCCGTGCCCGCGATACACAGCCGACAGCAGGATGAAGAGGATCGCGATGGTGAGCAGCGGTGGCGTCCAGGAGCAGAAGTAGTAAATGTTTTTTTTAGTTTTATTTGCGCTGATGGCTGGCTGACATGGGAGCTGATGGCTGGCTGACATGGGGGGCTGATGGCTGGCTTACATGGGGGGCTGATGGCTGGCTGACATGGGGGGCTGATAGATGGCTGAAGGTTGGGAGGTTGATCTGAGGCATTGGGGGTTATATAGTGTTATATATTTGAATATGCACCTTGTGTTTTGTTATGCACGTGAATCAGTCAGTGCCGACCAGCACCCCCTAAGCCCCGCCCACCCCTAAGATCGGCCCAGAACCCCCCCCCCGGGCCCTGGGGAAATTGTCTTGCGTGAAACTGGTCCTTGGTGCAAAAAAGGTTGGGGGACCACTGCTTTAGGGCATCTAAATATATATCACTTTGGTGGGGGGGGGGGGACACTAAATCATCTATCGTGTACCTTTCTCCTGTAGGGATGAGCGAACCCGAACTACAAAGTTCGGGTTCGTACAGAACTTTGCAAGTTCGGGTACCCAAACCTGGACTTTTTCACTGAAGTCCCGGTTTGGGTTCGGTGTTCAGGTCATTTTATTATTTTCCGTTATAACATGGTTATAGCAGATCATAATAGCATTCTTAAGACAGAATGCAAAAGAATATGGCAATTAAAAAAAAAAAAAAAAAGACTCACCTCGTCCACTTCATTGCGCTGCCGCAGTGTCTTCTATCTTCTTTCAGCAGGACCTGCGATAACCTCATGGCGCTCACCACGTGGTGACGTCATCGCAGGTACTTTGGCAGGTCCTGCTGAATGAAGATAGACAGATCTGCGATGACATCACCACGTGATGAGCGCCGTGACGTAATCGCAGGTCCTTTTGCAGGTCCTGCTGAAAGAATATAGGAGACACTGCGGCAGCGCAATCAAGTGGATGAGGCGAGTCGTTTTTGTTTTTTTTAACCCCAAATTGCCATATATACTTTCACACTTGCGGCAGAGTGATCCGGCAAGCAGTTCCGTAGTCGGATCCGACGGATGCGGATCCGTCTCACAAATGCACTGCAAGAACGGATCAGTATCTCTGCTTGTCATGCAGATAGACGGATGCTGCGGTATTATCTCCGTCCAAAACGCTGTTCAGTGACTGAACTGAAGACATCCTGAACAGATTTCTCTCCATTCAGAATGCATGAACTGATCAGTTCTTTTCCGGTATTGAGCCCCTTTGACGGAACTTAATGCCGGTAGAGAAAAACGTTAGTGTGAAAGTACCCATTAACTTCAAAGGGGTTCGGGTTCAAGGGTCCGAAACTTTGACCTGAAGTTTGGCCGAATCCGGCAAACCCGAACTTCCACGGGTTCGCCCATCCCTATTCCCTTAACATTAAACCCCAGATGAGAAGCTGCCAGCACCCATAGGCCATAGATGGTGGATCTGAATAGCAGTAGTGTAGCAGACAATAAAGGTGGCAATACACAGTAGGCCTCATGCACACTACTGTATTTTTGGTCCACGTCCGTGCATTTTTTGCGGTACCCATGGGGACCCATTCATTTTTACGGGGCCGCAAAACATGCAGACAACACACGGCAGTTGTATGTTCATTCCGCAATAATTTTTTTTTAAAATAGAACATGCACTATTCTCGTCCGTTTTTCAGGACGCACATGGACCGTAAAATGCTTACCGTCATGTGCATGAGGCCTTATCCTAAAGTTAAATAAAAAGGAACAAAATTTTATCAAAACCAAAGTAGAAGAGGAGTGAGACGATAGACGGAGGGAAGATCTTTCTTTGAAAGAATGTCCCCAGGAAGAACTTTCATCCAAGGGGGTTGTCCGGGTCCAAAAGCTTAACTCAGACATATTCCCATTTTCACCCAGACAGCCCCCTGATGGCATCGGCGCTCTCCTTTGTCCTGCGCGATTCAGCTTTCTTTTCTTTTTTTAAAATTCGGTGACCTACCGGGCTCTCCATGGGTAAGCTAGGTGGAGGCTTTAGCGCTGCCCTAGCCGTTTTACATTTATAAATCTATGTTGTGCAGTTCTCCTGTTTTTCCAGCAAGAGGTTTATGAATAACGCCAGCTGGGTGTAACAAGATGTGGGCGAGTCTCTGCACAGTCTGGCACTCGCAGCTCTGATTGGATAGTGTCAGACTGTCCGCCCCCCAAACTGGGAACAACCAGCTGCACCTTAATTCAGAAAGTTCTAGCAGGAATAATAACGGAACAGCACAACAGAGGGTCATAACAATAAATGCTCCAGCACTGTGATTTCATGGCTGCCGTGCTACCCAGCAATCAGCTGAAATTTACAGAGGAACCAAGCAGCAAGTGTTCAATTCCCATACAGCGCCACTGCAGGTGAGAAGAGCATAACGTGGTGCCTGCTGACATCAATGGGCGATCCATATAATGCACAATTGAGCCGATCCTCCAGAGAAAGGTCTTTGTAGCAGTTCACGGATAGGGATAATAGACGGGAGCCCAAATGGCTTTTAAACCAGACAACCAGTCATACACATAGTGCAGAACCCTTACAACAATCCGAAGCTGCCGATAAATGGATATTTACAGGGTACTGTGGAGTGGTGAAGCCCCCAAGCCCAGTGCATACGGTAAGATGGAAAGCAGAACAGCCCCCCTAGTGGACAGCGCACATTATGTGATGCTGCTGGGGGGCTGTGCTGGATTGATTCTGTCGGAGCTCATGGGTGATTCTGGAGGGCCTCTGGCGTCTCTGATGAAGAGTTCCTGATTGGCTGAAAATGTCAAAGGGATGAAGCCTTCGTTATCGGCTGTCAGAGTAATCCAACAAGAGGGGCCTGAAAGAGAGAAGGAATGGGGTTAGCGTTCTACTTGGGGGGGGGGGGCGGGGTACATACATTTAATTGTGTTGTCTCACTTCAGCAAATGGCATTAATAATGTAGAGAAAGGTAATACCAGGCACCAGAGGCCAAACGGCCATAGACCTTAATTTCCTGGTGGGCCAATGCCCAGCGGGTCACCTGAGCCCTCCTCGAGCCACAGGGTACGTAATGATCTGCCAGTCCTAGCGTTAATTATTGATGGGAGAATCAGGTACGTATTTACCTGGCGAGGTACCAGAAGTGTCCTCCTCCATTCAACTGGATCACCCTTATCAGGAGGGTGATACAATTGAATACTGTGGCAGACACACGAGCCCATGGCTTCCTGCCATGTCATTCACCCTCATAGGAAAAAGGCACGGGGCTTGACAACTATGAGGCTGTGTACAGATGACACAGATTAGCAGGCATCTAAGGCCTTATGTGGCCTGCTCTGCAGATGGCATGGCTGACCCTGCCTACTTGTGTCGCGCAACCTTCGGTTGGGCCACTTTTAGTTTTTTTTCCAGGGCTAATTTAAGTTGTTAGTCCCCCCCTGCTAGGCACTTACCAATGTATTGGGATTGCCCATATTGCCTCTTTTGCTGGCTTGATTTGTTTTTTCCATCACATTATACACTGTTGGTTTCGAGAGATTGCGACCACCCCGCAATCCAGCAGTAGTGGTCGTGATTGCAGACTATAGGAAAAAGAGCCGGGCTCCCTGATGGGTGGGATCGTGGGAGCGCACATAGACATGCATCTGCAGCAGCTCCTGTCCCGGCCACTCCGTATCTGCGCTGCAGTGGTCGTAACCCCTGGAAACGAGCAGTGTATATTGTGATGGAAAAATAAATCCAGCCAGCAAAGCCACAATACATTAGTAAGTGCCTTGTAGTAACTTCTCTACATGATAAATACCATTTGCTGAAGTGAGACAAGCCCTTTAAAGTGGTTGTCTCACCCCATGAAGTTATATTTATTATGGGTATAACATTGACATAAGTAACTTACTAATGTAGATGCATGAACAGTAATGGGTCTGGTCCCCACTGTCTTCTTCCTCTTTATAGACTGCTTGTCTCTAGGGGTCTCCACCATTGCAATGCAGCAGCGGTGGCCACGATTGTGCACAGCAAGAAAAAAAGCGGCCTCTCAATCTCCACGGTCATTCTCGCCTGTCAGAAACAGATTGCGGCAACCACTTACCATCCGTTTTCACAATCTATACAGGGTCGCACACACAGGCAAGGGGCAGGATCAGGGGTGGACATACCGCCTGTGCAGCCGGTTTGGGTGCACAGGGGCCCAGTGCAGGAGGGGGCCCCTTCTTACCGACGGCAGGGGGAGATAAGCACTTCCATTGTGGAAGCACTCATCTCTCTATATTCATCTGTATCGCCGTCCTTTGCCCTATCTTATATACTGGCACACATGGGGGGGGGGGGCACTATGGAGGGGAAGGAGCACTATGGGGGGCCCTATCTTTTATACTGACACACATGGGGGGCACTATGGAGAGGGAAGATCACTATGAGGGCCCTATGTTATATACTGGCACACATGGGGGGCACTATGAAGGGGGATGAGCACTATGGAAGCCCTATCTTGTATACTGGCACACATGGGGGGCACTATGGAGAGGGAGGAGCACTACGGGGGGCCTCATCTTATATACTGGCACACATGGGGGGCACTATGAAGGTGGATGAGCACTATGGAGGCCCTATCTTATATACTGGCACACATGGGAGGCACTATGGAGGGGAGGAGCCCTATGGGGGGCCCTATCTTCTATACTGGCACACATGGGGGGCACTATGAAGGGGGATGAGCACTATGGAGGCCCTATCTTGTATACTGGCACACATGGGGGGCACTATGGAGGAGGAGGAGCAATATGGGGGCTCTATCTTATATACTGGCACACATGGGGGGCACTATGGAGGGGGAGGAGCACTACGGAGGGCCCCATCTTATATACTGGCACACACGGGGGGCACTATGAAGATGAATGAGCACTATGGAGGCCCCATCTTGTATACTGGCACACATGGGGGGCACTATGGAGAGGAAAGATCACTATGAAGGCCTTATGTTTTATACTGGCACACATTGGGGGCACTATGGAGGAGGAAAAGCAATATGGGGGCCCTATCTTCTATACTGGCACACATGGGGGAACCATGAAGAAGGGGGGAGAGGAGCACTATGGGGGCATATTCTGGGGCCCTATCTTATATACTGGCAGACATGGGGGGCACTATGGAGGGGGAAGAGCACTATGGGGGCCCTATCTTATATACTGGCACACATGGGGGGCACTATGGGGGCCCAATCATATACTGGCACACATGGGGGCACTATAGAGAATGGGGGATAGGAGCACTATTGGGGTCATTATACTGGCACCATGGGGACAAGGGGATGCGCCCTATCGGGGCACGATATAGGAGTATTTTATACTGGCGCAAATTATAGGGTATTATGGGGACCTTGGCTCAACTAGGGGCACTAAGTTTTTTGGGCACACAGTAGGGGGCATTGGCACTCATTATGAGGGCACAATGGGGACACTGGCTCTACAGGGGGCACTAAGAGGAGGTATTTTCCATACTGCCAAACAACAGGACATTATTATATACTGGCGCACATTATAAGGGAGCATTTTTCTACTGTTACACATTATAAAGAGAATTATTACTACCGGGGGCATTATGGTGGGCTTTATTACAGTTGAGGGACTATGAGGAACATGAATACTAGTATGAGCACTATGGTAGCATTATTACTTCTCGGGCACAGTGGGGACATTATTACTGTAGGGGCACTATTATTACTATGTGTTGTCTGGTAGATAATTATTTCTATTAGTGGGACTTTGGGGGGCACTGTTACTTTGGTGGGCACCCTGGCACCGTATCAGCTTTGCACAATTATTTTTGGGGAACATTATGTTTACACTATTAGTGTCAGGGACACTGTTTCCTGGGTGCAGTTATTTTTTAGGACACTGTGTGCCAATAATTATTGAAGGGGAACTATCTGTGTGTAACTAGTATAGGGAGCACAGCGGGTACAGTATTGGGGGTGGCAGAATGGGGTGTTCAAGAAGGTGGGAGGATAATGGAAAACTAGGAAACTAAGATGTCGCTCTGTCAAACTCTGCAGAGAGAAGAGATGGCTGAAATAAATCATCATGGCGGTGTGGTCTAAAGGGAGAAGATGAGGACAGAGAACATCTTCATCAAAGGAGACGTCATTGGATGCAAGAGGTATGTGGACCTGCATTAGACTACCTTCACATCTGAGTTATTGATTCTAAAACTATTACAAGTCGCATAAATTCTTTCTGTAGAACACTATAACTATATGGGAGCTGTATGGCATGTGTATGGTAATGCATGGTGGTGGCGAGCGGGGATCCTCAGGATGCCGTCCTCTTTACGATCTCCAGAAATTTTTCAATCTCCTTTGCAAAAGTGTTCACATCAGACATGGAAATGTGTGCCATGTACTGGCCATAGACGCGGTATTCTTCACTCACCCAGCTGCATCTCCACCAGCGACAGACAGAAGAGCTCCTGGATGGTCCCGAGACGCAGCTTGTTGTCACACAGCAAAACCGACTTTTTCACCGACGAGCTGTCCGAGTGATTCCTCTGTAGAAATAAGGAGAGACCTTAGAAATAATAGGAGATTCTCATTACACCTGTTAAAGGGGTTGTCCGGTCTACAGATATTGATGACCAGTGGCGTAACTACCGGGGAAGCAGGGGAAGCGGCTGCTTCGGGGCCCGGGCTGACAAGGGGCCCGGCGCCCGGCAGCATGACATACAGTTTGGCGCTGGTGAATTTAGAGGCCCAGACTGCCAATCATCATCTCGACGCCACCCCCTCCCACCCCAGCCCGCCTTGTGCATCTTACATCCATAGCCACAGTGCAGGAATAAGGCCGGTACAAGGCCCGCCCACCAAGTCAGTCCTGACCTGAGGAGAGAGAGGCAGGCGCGACAGGCAAGAGGGGCAGCACAGCAGCGCACCTCAGTCATTGGGTATTTAAGGTATGTTTGTGTGCTCGTTCGCTGCCTGTGTGCCCCCCTTACCCTTGTTAGCGCAGCCACTGCCAAGCCGTGGCCTGTGGCCCCCAGGGACTTGTCTTTGCCTCCCTGGCCCCAGCCCTTTTCTGTGCCCCCCCCCCCCCCGGCCTTTGCACCACTGTCTGTGCCTCCCTGGCCCTTGTCTCTGCCCCCTTGGCCTCTGTGTGCTCCACCCTGGCCATTCCGGTGCCCCTCTGGCCCCTGTCTGCCCCTCCCTGGCCCTTGTCTCTGCCCCCTTGACCCCAGCGTGTGCCCCCCTGGCCCTTATCTGTGCCCACCCCTGGCTGTGCCTCCCTGGCCCTTGCCTCTGCCCCCTTGGTCCCTGTGTGTGCCAACATGGCTTTTTCTGTGCCCCCTGTCTGTGCCCCTCTGGCCTCCATCTGCGCCTCCCTTGCCCTGGCCCTTATCTGTGCTCACCCTGGCGCCTGTTTGTGCCTCCCTGGCCCCTGTCTGCTCCTCCCTGGCCCCTGTCTGTGCCCCCCCTGACCTTTGTCTGCACCCCTGGCCCCTCCCTGTACCTTCCTGGCCCCTGTCTCTGCCCTCTTGGCCCCTGTGTGTGCCACCCTGGCCCTTTCTGTGCCCCCACTGGCTGCGAAGCGCGGGGGGCCCCATACAAAAATTTGCTGTGGGGCCCAGTCACTTGTAGTTACGCCCCTGTTGATGACCTATCCAATATATCAGCGGGGGTCCGACTCCCAGCACCCCCCAGCTGTTTGAAGGGGCGGCAACGATCTTCATACCATCTCCATTGTTGTGGTGGCGTAGTGTAATTAAAAATGCTTGTCCTGTCCAAAGAACGTCAGAGGAAGCTGTAATTATACTGCACCGCCTCTACAAAGAAGACGGCGTGCAGGAAAGCAAACAGCGAATCGACAGGGAGTCGGTAGTTGCCCCCATCATGCTGATCTGATATTAAAGGGGTTCTTCCAAGAATAATGTAAAAAATTTAAATCAGACATAATCTAGTATATGACAACCTCTTTCTAACAAAGCTAGAACCAGCCCTGTACTGGGGAAGTGTCCTTTCTGCTGCATCTTCAGTGTCTGCAGTCTTTACACACACCCTGCCTTAAAGGAGCTCAGCTCAAGGATTTTACAGAAAAATATCTTGGGTAAAAAGGTGTTTCTATTTAAAAGAAAATATAAACTTTGCAGATGTCTCGAAGAAATCAAAGCAGCACATTTCTCCTAACTGCTGGTGGCCAAACGCTCTAGTATCTACAGGGCGGCTCCTCTCTATTTCTCTCACGCTGCTTTCCAGATCCCAGAGCTGCAACTGAATCTTCGTCAGTCTGACATAAAAGCCTGAGCTGCCAAATCCAATTACTGCAGGAATGAGTCACCGAGCGTCCTCCTACCTTCTGGCCTATCATGGCCGGTCCTCGAATGTCTCTGGTCACAACTAGAGCGATTAGTGGATGACTTCTTTGCTCACCAGGTAAAGTGCTGATCAATACAAAAGGCAGGAGGAAAGTTGTAGAACGTGTTTTTTTTTTTGTTTTTTTTTTTTAAAGGGGGCATACAGCACGGTGCTGGGCGAGAACACTCGAAGTCAGTCATAGGTGATCACTTTAGATGGCAATAGGGGTGATCAGAAAAGGATTCCTTATGGTGCTTTCCTGGACCCAGAGAACTTATCTCCTGGTCTGAAACCTCGCTGGACACCAGAACATGGCACCCAGGAAGCGGTCACTTTATAGCCACTGGGTCCAGCAGTATATCTTCTACAGAACTGGAAAATAAAATAGAACCTAAGACAGAATTTAACTCTATGGCTTTCAGCATCCATCATTCATCCAGCTGCAAACAGAACTGTTGCCTCATTTTGTCCCCCCACCATATGATCACCTGGGGAGGACAGGAGTTAAAGGGTGACAGAGTTTTTATAAAACTTTTCATATGTCAGAGACAGGACAAAGGTTTTGATCAGTGCTGAGACCTCCACTGATCACTAGACAGCGGAGAGAGAAGTGCTCGCATATCCTCGCGGCAGAGGACGGACACAATAGAAAGTCTACGGGCTCGTCTAGATTCCACTTCTTGTATTGAGGAGAGAGCTCTATTAGAGTGCTTCTCTCTCCTCATTCTAGCGATCGTTGGGGATCTCGACACCCAGACCCCCACAAATCAAAACCTTTGATACTTCTCTACGACATATCTAAAGTTTTCTGAAAGCTGAGTGACCCTTTAAGAAGCTTTCACACCATATCATCTGCGGGGTGCTGTGTATCTGTGTGAAGGGACACTATATCCATTATTGTCTGATGTCCGGCATTTTAGGCCACGGAAGGGTTGACAATTCAAAGACAATCCTGCCCCCCTTCCTCCATGATCCCTACTTTACTCTCCTCCAGTCCCCAGAACCTCCAGAAACATTGAATAGGATCGGCCCATCCTGTATAAACCAACGACTTCAGGAGTGTCTGACCTCTCTCCCGCCATGCCTGACTACTTGCATTCCCCATGTAATAACAATTCTGAAGCATCTTTTCATAGAACCGTGCTGTGTCATTCCTCTATTATTCCTGCTAGACGTTTATGAGTAGATTGCCCCCAGGTCTGGAGGGTGGAGGTGGGGGGTTATGGGCTGACCCTATTCTACCAGTGATACCAGTATCAGCCTGTGCAGGGACTCCACATCCCACCGCTGGACCTGCTGATAATTCATTCATAAACTTCTAGAGGGGATAATAAAGGAATGGAAAACATTATATGAAAAGATGTTATGTGAAAAGAATTACAATTAGTTACTAAAGTAGTTACTAAAACAGGTATGTCAGGAGAGGTTACAGGTCCATGGAAAATTAAAAAAAATTAAAAAATCACCTAAAATTCTCAAACAATATTTTAACATAAACACTTGATTTAAACAGATCACTTTCTGATGACAGGTTACCTTTAAAGGGAATGTTTAATCAGAAAATGACTGTTCTGTTTCAGTATCTTGCATTGTGTATTGGTATGCTCCTCTCTTCCTCCCCCCTGTTTCAGCTTCTACTTGGTTCAGTCTAGCCACTTCCTGTTTTCCCTGTCATGCATTGCTGTTTTGTGTGCGTTAATTCTGAGGAGAATCTGAGGAAAATCTGTGTAGTATCTCATCTTCTTATCAAGGAGAATATTAGAGGCATAATTCTTTTACCATCTGGATTCCCTGCATATCTCCGGATTACCATCTGGATTCCCTGCATATCTCCGGATTAAAAGACTACTTGATTAACTCCTGGGTGTCTGATGCGTAAACTGTAAGTGGAGGATGTCTGATTCAACAAGTCACCTCACAGATGCGTGATTTGTATAAGGCTGACATTTCGAAACGTCACAGTAAAAGATTTGTCTTAGTACTCTCCTTCTCCCGCTAAGAAAATAATATTCTCCTCCTCCAAGTAATAAGCCATCATCATTTGTCTCCGTTATTCTACAGTAGTAAGGTAATATCTTATACTGCCCAGTACTGCATTCACTTGGATCGCAGAAGCTTCTAGCAATTCCAGTTTCATACAGGCTAGGAACTGTATTTAGCCTGTTTTCTGAGGTAAATATTGTCTGCTTGCTGTGGGCTATTAAAAGACTGAACCACCACTAGAGGTCGCTGCTGTGTTACAGATGGAAATGCAGGACACAGCTAGAAGGATTTCTAAACCCTCATTAAAAATGAAAGAGGCCCTCTTAACTGACAAAATTGAGATATGTGATAATTTGTCCAGTTTGTGGGAAAAGACTGAACAATGTATGGATGCAGCACATGGATCAGGCTATAATGAAGATCAATTAAAGGCCATGTGTACAAAATTGAATACGACCTATGATAGTTATAATAGACTCTCTGAAAAATATTCTTCTCTGTTATCAAGTCTCAACTCAGAGGAATTCATCCTAGAATTAAAGACCCACACTGCACTTAATGATGAAAGATATAGCAGATTTATGGCAGTCAAGTCAATGCTACGGGACAAGATATCACAAAAAAAGGAAACTGCGTCCCGCCATTCTAACCTTTCAAGGCACTCCAAGGCTTCATCCTGTTCCTCGAAATCTATTGCTCAGTCCTCATCGCTAAGGTCTCGCTCACAGCACTCTTCGCTGAGTACCTAATTGGTGTTGGCACGCACAAAAGCGGAAGCAGCAAAGGTACAAGCTCACTGCATAAAAAAGGAAGCAGCCATTAAGGCACAAGTCGCAGCAACCAAAGCCAAGGCCTAGGCTGAGTTAGAGGACCTTCAGAAGGAAAAGGAAGAAGCAGCAGCCATGGCTGAACTCAGAGTTCTTGAAGAAGCTGCTGAAGAAGAAGAAGCTTATCATCCTATGTCCAAGATATCTAATGACTCAGAAGGCCGTACCCTGCAATTCGTCCTAGACAAAAGCAAAGTCAACGCATTTGCACCAGAAGATTTGGGCTCTGCACGCCAGCCTGCTGAACTCATGCGGATAGAAAAAGAGGCAGCTGATAACCATACAGTTGACCCCAGTCCAGTGGACATTTCTCTTTCTTTCAAACCTCTGGCACCTGTGGGGGGTTAACTCTGGTCTCGAGGATCGTTCACACACAGATTGTCGTCCACCGCAGCTTTAGGGGCCAAACATCGCTTTATTGTCCCAGCATCAACATAAATAAATCAAAACAAACACCTGCCCGGCTGGGCTCTAACTCAACACAGTGTATCCCTGACTCACCTAAGTCACTGTTCACACACACGGCACCCATGCGGCTTTCCCAGCCCAATGTCCATCAGCCTCCTGGCTGTTACCTCACCGGTGTCTTTTGGGGGAGTTGTGGTCCAGTCGTCCGCCCGACGCTAACCATGCGACCCTTATCCCTAGGCGTCGCGGGACCCCCAAACTTCAGGCTACTCCCAGCCTCGTGGTCTCTCAGCGCTCCCAGCTCAGACCACCCACAGAACCACTCCAGGCTTCTGTACCACACAAGACACACCCATCTCACTGTGAGGACAGCTTTATGCTCTGTTGATTGTGGCACCTGTTGCTGCCTCAGGCCTGCCCACTGATGGGAAAGAGATGGATAATCCTGCCATTCCTCTCTTCTATCAGCCATGAGGCCTGTCACTGCCTCACATATCCCCCCCCTTTGTTCAACCCCGTAGGGGTGAACACTAGCATCCAACCAAGATGCTCGTGAGAGGGCATCGACCTGGCCTACCGTCTTCCCCTTATTCTGCCAGACCCAGGCCAATAGCGCTTGGTTTGTCACCCGCATGAGTTTAGTACGGTGCAGATAAGGCCTATGGGATTTTCTTGCCCATCTCATGACCCGGTACTCTCTTTCACGAGTGAGGATGATGCACTTTCGCACCCGTGGCCTCTCTCTTTTCGTTTTTCTTTTTCTCTCCATATCTGGCATCCGCACATGCTCCTCATGTCCTTTCTTGGACTGCTGCAACTCCCGACTGAACTGTTCCCCCTCTGCGGCTGACTCTTCTTCAGCCTTATCTCTGGTCTTGGGAACATCCGAGGATTTCTCCCACTCCAACTCATCAGCCTCATCTTCTTCAGCCTTTGAGTCTCTTTTGGAGTCTTCAGTCACTTTGATAGCCTTTTCATCCTTCTCAGACACAGCATCACATACTTGCATTCTTAGCTCCTCCTCCTCTTTCTCATCAAGGTTAGAGGTACTTGGGACATCAGAGTCCGTATCAGACTCATCATCTTCTGGCAATCCCTCCAGAGGTTCACTCTGGAAACTGTTCTCCACTCGTGCAGGCTCTACGATAGCCACCTCACAGCAGTAGACAGCATCTTTATGGTGGGCGTCAGTCCCCTCGTATTTCTTCCCTAGCAGAATGCTGGCTGAAGTAATGTCTTGCATAACCAAGTCTTGGCTACACACCGCCACGGGTATCTTGGCTTCTGCATCCACCTCAGCACCATCATCTGGTTCAGCAGATACATCTTCCATCTTCTTCTCTGCCTCGGCTGGCACCACAACGCCACAACCTCCAGACCCATTCTTAACGGGCTCTGACTTCTTGGCATCTTTTAGAGGATCTTCCTCTTCAGGTATCTCATTTTCTTCCACCTGCTGCGCAGGAGCATGCAGAGACTTCTCCAACTCATTGACTTCATCTTTTGAGCTTCTGAGATCTTCCATCTCTGCTCTGAGTTGCTTGTTAGCAGCGCCCCACTCCTGGGCCTTCTGTTCCAGCTGCTCGTCACTCTGTTCTGGTGTAACAGCAGTTGTAGGAGTAGCACCATTCTTCCTTAGACACTCTGTGGGATTTCCACCCAGGGACTCTTCAAGCCCATTGTTGAGGTCTACTATAGACTTTTGTGTCTTCCTGGAGTCTTTTCCCTTCCCCAGGACACCAGGCGGTAGACCCTTCAGTTCACTCATCTTTTCCGGGGTCTCCTCTTTTGACCCTTCTGCAGCCTTCTTCGGTGACTCTGTGACGACAGCTAGTCCCTTCTCTATCGCATCTAGGGACCGTGTGGCGAGAGTGAGATCAGCCTCCTGTTTGCAGCTGTAGTGTCCTGTCAGGTCATGTAAGACTGTCTGCATATGAGCTTCAGACACTAGGCTGACGTCACCCGACTGAACTCTCGTCTCGTCAGATATAACTGTCATCTGGTTGCTACTAGTAACCACTTTAGTTTCACAAGTCCTCGACATGGCAGCCTCTCTCTCTGAGTTGCTATCGGTCACAGAACATGCCTCATATATACCGCTCGTGTCATTCTCAATCCTGTCCTCTAGGGGCACCGATGAGCTAATCCCCACCTGGGACATTTTATTAACCATAGAAACCTGTGGAGACTGCATATCCACTTCTAGTACGTGTGGTACACCCTCTAGGACTGCCCCATGTATTTGCACATTTTTCACAGTGGTTTCCCTCAATTGTGAGCTCTCAACATCAATTAGCATTTGTGTACCATGCACATTTCTACCAACAGGGGGAGCTTCTTCCCCAATCTCAGGCTGCAAAGGGGAAGGACTGTCATCATCCTCATCACTTCTTGCACATACATCCACATTATTATTATACGTTTCAACAAACTCTGCACCTTCACTTGGCACCGTGTCTGCACCATTGTTTCTAATGGTCATTTCACTTAAACCATTGCTTTCTATCTGCATTTCCCTTACACCTTCATTTAAAGGGACAGGTACAGGTTCTGTAGGAGCTTCATCACTTTCTACAGAAGTGTCTCCATTGCCCCACATTACATCATGCATGAGCCTATTTGCAACATCAAGTCCATCAGTCTCTGTTCCCACCATGGTCTCACCCTCCGTGAGGACCACTGGATAGTCCACAGGATTCGCATAATTGTCCCGGACAGACATCATTCTACCTCTTACCCAGGCTAGCATGGGATCTCTGATTTTCGTCACCCCAAATCTAGCCTTGGTCACAGGCACTTTAGACAACACATTGACCTTCTCCCCTGCAGATTCCTGCGAGAGAGCAACTGCAACAGGCTTACCCGCCTGTTCAGACACAGTAGTTTTCCCATAGTCACTAATTTTTGAGACATTTTCACGCCGCAGCGCTTTATCACTCACCGGCCCGGCAGGTAGCAACTGCCGCCGGCTCACTGTCACTGGGTCTGCCACAAAATTATCAACAGGAACAGTCTTACCAATTGTTGTCAGTGACTCAGCATTCACGGAAGATAAGGGTAGTCCAGGTATATCTCCAGCACGGTCACCACCCTTCTCCTCAATGCAGTAGTTGCCACGGGAGACGCCTTGGACTTGTCTCCTGTCTTTTTTCGGACGGACATTCCAGCCGCACTCTTTCGGATTCTGTGCACAGTCGCAGGGAAAATAGGCACTCCTGAGAAACGCACCGCTCTCCACCTCTTTGTCTTCCCGACGGTTGCCCTTGGCAACGGCATACTTCTGCTTGTCCTCCGGAACTCCAACTGCAGAACTTGAAGTACTCCCGCCATACCATATCTGCCAAAATAAGGGAAAATCCTTGCCCAGTACGAATTCTAGCCCCAGGGTCTCACATTTCAACAGCTCCCACTGCACAGAGCCATAGTCCGTCACAAAGGTCAGTGACACCTTAGTTTTTGTCTCTGGACCTCTTGTTACAAAGTCCAGAATTTCGGGCAGGACCCGAGACACTTGCTGGCGGGAGTCTAGTATAACCCCCAAAGGGATCCCCCCGATCACCATCTCGCAGGACTTTTCCCACGGGCTCCACCATGTTGCAGCCATTTTGACAGGTCAGCTTCTTTTATTGTGCTTCTGGCCCTTTAAATCCGCACAGCAAAACAGCAATTCCTTGGCAACATTCACAGCACCTGCTCTTCTCAGTCAGGTCGTTGCCCCCAGCAACACTTTGCCTTTTTTCAGCAGGGACGACTGCACGCATCCTCCACCAAATGTGGGGGGTTAGCTCTGGTCTCGAGGATCGTTCACACACAGATTGTCGTCCACCGCAGCTTTAGGGGCCAAACATCGCTTTATTGTCCCAGCATCAACATAAATAAATCAAAACAAACACCTGCCCGGCTGGGCTCTAACTCAACACAGTGTATCCCTGACTCACCTAAGTCACTGTTCACACACACGGCACCCATGCGGCTTTCCCAGCCCAATGTCCATCAGCCTCCTGGCTGTTACCTCACCGGTGTCTTTTGGAGGAGTTGTGGTCCAGTCGTCCGCCCGACGCTAACCATGCGACCCTTATCCCTAGGCGTCGCGGGACCCCCCAAACTTCAGGCTACTCCCAGCCTCGTGGTCTCTCAGCGCTCCCAGCTCAGACCACCCACAGAACCACTCCAGGCTTCTGTACCACACAAGACACACCCATCTCACTGTGAGGACAGCTTTATGCTCTGTTGATTGTGGCACCTGTTGCTGCCTCAGGCCTGCCCACTGATGGGAAAGAGATGGATAATCCTGCCATTCCTCTCTTCTATCAGCCATGAGGCCTGTCACTGCCTCACACACCTTACACAGTATTTCAGGCGCCATTAGAGACCAAGCCACTTCAAGCTCATCAAATCACATTAAAACCTCCTAAAACTAGTTACATAGCAACCAAGATGCTGGCGCCAAGATTACCAGATGTGAAGCCTTCATTTACGCTCAACCCAGCTGCCACTCCATTCCATCTTCCAACCCCCAAACATAGGGTATCAGATGGTGCCAACAACACCAGCGAGGGAGAAGTTCCCATCGCCATGATGCAGGAAAGAAATAACGCATGAGAAATCGCTAAGTACCTCACCCTCAGGGACCTCATCAGTACTAGCCTTACGAACTTTGATGATCGCCCAGAGAACTATAGAAGTTGGAAGGCCACCTTTAAGACAACAGTTCAAACCCTTGCTGTACCGCCTATGCAAGAACTTGATTTACTAATTAGATGGCTAGGTCCATGGTCGTCAAACTGTGTTAAGAGACTCAAAACCGTTCATATCTACGAACCAGTCAAAGGCCTTCGTCTCGCATGGGAAAGATTAGAGCAGACATACGGCGGCTCAGAAGTAGTTGAACGTGCCTTATTTAAACCACTATACAACTTTCCTGGATTATCCAATACAGACCGCCAAGGGTTCCAGGAATTAAGCGATCTTCTTCTTGAGTTTAAAATCTTCAAGGGAGACCCGCAGCTACCAGGTCTCAGCTTTCTTGATACCCCCCATTGTGTGGGCCTGATCGTGCAGAAATTACCCCTTCCCAGCTTTGCAGTCCTCACACAGTTTATCATAATGAATCCTATATCTTCACTGACAACATGCCTTCTGATTCATGTAGTTCTGATGAGACAATGCAGAAACGTGAGTCTTCCAGTCTACTGTTTGACAATGAGTTTAATTCTGTAAAAGAAGTATCTTCTGAACGTTCTATAAAGGAGGTTCCTTCAACAGAGGAAGAGTTCATTCTAGATACTCTGCAAGAACCTTCAGTTCCATCTGCAGTTGTTGATTGCACCCAAGAGGATTACAGTTCTTCCCAGTCTTCAACGGATGAGCACCTTCATATTGTTCAGCCTTTTCTGGAAACCACAGGGAAAAGTTCACCACCAATGTCCATGACAAATACTGCATGTCAACATCCCAAGTCTGTATGTACAAAGACAGATCTCATTTTAGAAGTGAAAAGCAGACATGAGCATTTGCGTTCATGATTCATAGACCGAAAGCAATCTACATCTAAATCAGCCTCACAAAAAAAGCGCTCTCGCTCTAAATTGGTGACACAGACAGAGATGTCACATTTTAAATCTTTGGTAAGATCAAGGAGAACCAAGTCTCGCTCAGCTTCTATTGAAAGCAACAGACAATCTCCTGTAGTAAAAAAGAAGAAATCCACATCTGGGGTGCATAAAAGATCACTCAAGAATAAACCAGAAAAGATAGGAAATATTCCTGTGCCATCTGGCGTTTTTAAAGAGCACAACCTTTATAAGTTTCGATGGAAGCAGGTACAACATCTCGCCAGTCAGTTCTGGAAAAGGTGGATAAGAAAGTACCTCTACCTCTAGCGAGAATGCAGAAGGTGGCAAGAACCAAGGCCTAATATAAAGAAAGGAGATTTTGTTCTGTTAAGAGACAAAGAGTTAAAATTACGTTTTTATGTTTAACATGTTTTAAAGAATTTTTTAATGATATTTTCAAATTTTCCATATCACTGTGTATATTTAAACAAAACGCATAAAATCCTGCAGTTTTTGCACTTTCCACCAAGTCTAATAATAGGCGCCAATTCCTAATACACAAATCACTTTACTACAGTTAACTGCTTATCTGTCATTTTAATCCTGCCTGTAATGATATCACCTCTGTGTATAGATAACACAGGATCCACCATTTATAATAGGTGATTGTCAGAGCTTTTCTATTCTTTTGTTGTACAATGACCCCTGCCCAGTTCACAGAGCTGCCTAGAAAACTCTCCCATAGAAGTCAATGTGGCCCTCTCCTGACCATTGTGTCTATGGCCCAGGTAAGATGGCCGCCCCCATAATCATGCTCAGGAAAAAGAATCAAAAAAAAATCTGCAATCAGAAAATAAAAACAGATTAGAAAAAAGGAAATGTGTCACTATTTGGTTTTAATGGGCAGATAACATTTTTTGTGACACATTCCCTTTAGGAGTGCTCCTTAGGCTACTTTCACACTCGGGTTTTGGGTGGATCCGTCATGGATCTGCAAAAACGGATCCGTTACAATAATACTACCGCATTTATCCTTCGTGAACGGATCCGGTTGTATTATCTGTAACATAGCCAAGACGGATCCGTCATGAACTCCATTGAAAGTCTCTGCTTCATCAGGCGGACAGCGAAACGCTGCAGGCAGTGTTTTGGTGTCTGCCTCCAGAGCGGAATGGTGACTGATCGGAGGCAAACTGATGCATTCTGAGCGGATCCTTTTCCATTCAGAATGCATTAGGGCAAAACTGATCCGTTTTGGCCCGCTTCTGAGAGCCCTGAACGGATCTCACAAACGGAAAGCCAAAACACGAGTGTGAAAGTAGCCTTAGAAACAAGCATATTGGTGATATTAGAGATAATGGAGCAGTCGGAGTTAATCTCGTTAGACTGTAATCTTTGGAAGTAGCTGCATCCTCCTCTGAATCAGTCATAGCCTCTTCTGAGCTCTTCAGTGCCTTCTTAAAGGAACATTTATCCTCAGACTTTTACTTTTCGGATATCTGGCCGTAGTAATCTGGGATTTCTCCCACTGGGACCAGGAACTCCTTACCGTCATGCTGCAGTTTATAGACATGACTGATGGACAAAGCTGAGACGTCGGGAAAGATTTGCAGCCATTGCCTTATTTTTGGGATAATCTTTTATTCAAAGTCTTTTGCGGAACGTAAAAAGGAGTCATAACGCATGATCTTCAGGAGCTATTGTGGAGCACGTATGTGTGGAAGGCATACACCAAGGAGGTATACATGTTATGTTTTATATAATCAGAAAATGAAGAGTCAATAACATTGCTTAGGGTTCGAATTCGGTTTCTTAGGGTACCTTCACACTGGCGTTTTTGTTTTCCGGCATAGTCGTCAGGGCTCTATGCCGGAAAAAAACGCTTCAGTTCCAGATAATACAACTGCATGCATCAGTTTGAACGGAGCCGCTTGTATTAACTTTATTTTTTAACATTGTCAAATCCGTTTTGAAAGTCAATGGAGGACGGATCCGTTTTCTATTGTGGCAGAATGTGCCAGAGAAAATGGATCCGTCCCATTGATTTGCATTGGGGGTCATGACGGATCCTTTTTGCTCCGCATCCCAGGATGGAAAGAAAAACGTTCCGTCCAAAAAACGCTCACATACTGAACTGAAGACACCCTGATGCATCCTCAACAGATTTCTCTCCATTCAGAATACATGGGGATAATCCTGATCATTTTTTTTTTCTGGTATTGAGCCCCGACGACGGAACTCTATGCCGGAAAATAAAAACACTAGTGTGAAGGTACCTTTAATTAGCATGTCCCGGTATTCAGAGGCTTTCGCAGGTAGATCGCCGGAAGACCTTCTGTAATTACTACACAGATACTGTAAAGCCTGTATTGCACCTGCCGATATTTCGTCCGATCATCGCTAATGAGCGTCCGTGATCATCCTGCAGTGTAATACTGCCGCCGATTGCCAACAGACGAGCAAACACACAAGGATGTCCTTTTGAACAGCTCACGCTTAGACAGCAGCACTGTGCTGTCTGAGCGTGAGCTGCAGGGAGGAGCTCCCACCCGTGCAGCTGACAGAAGTAGATTTTTACCTTCTTTTTTTTCAATCCCCATCGGCTGTGGAGTGGGAGGGGGCGTGGCCTAAACCAGGGCTCGACAAATCCCAGGCGCCAGGTCGCCATGGCGACCAGGAATTTGGTCCTGGGTATTTGTCAGCCCGTTTTCTAAGGTGCCCAGGCGCAGCCGCCCGAGCGCTCTATATAGAACCTCAGGCGGCTGCAGCACTCCCTCATTGTAGCGTGGCCGAGCCCTGTATGGTCCGCGGGTACAGGGAGCATCTGTCTCCTGTACCCGGCCGGACTGACAGGAAGTGCGCCCGGGTACAGGAAACAAAAGCGCCTGTACCCGTGGACCATACAGAGCTCGGCCACGCTACACTAGAGGTGGGGGGGGGGGGAGGGGGGGAGAAAGAGAATAACAGGGGGGGGGGGCGAATGAAAAGAGGGGAAAGAGAATGACAAAGGAGGGGGGGGTGACAAGGGGGGAAAGTGAATAACAAGGGGGAAAAGAGAAGGACAAGAGGGGAAAAGAGAATGACAAGAGGGGGAAAGAGCTGAGGGTTGTAGTAATGTGGGGACTGCAGAGGCTGAGCCCCAGCTGGGGGTTGTAGTGATACAGAGACAGCAGAGCCTGATCCCCAGGTGGGAGTTGTAGTGATGTGGGGACTGCAGAGGCTGAGCGCCAGCTGGGAGGGGTGGGGGTTGTAGTGCTCAGTAAAGTGTCATGGTGCCCACTGTGTTTCTGAGGGCCCTCTGCCCTCCCCTCCGGACCCCTCTGCCCTTCCCTCCGGACCCCTCTGCCCTCCCCTCCGGACCTTGTAATCCTTGTAAGGGTTTCCACATGTCATGGTGGCCGCCAGGGGCGATCACTTGGATGCTGGCAGCAGGGACGTGCAGAGACATTTTGAAGGGCAGGGGCTTATGTTAAAAAAAAAGGGCACTTGACATAATTTGAAAAATTATTTGTACCACGAAGCTTACTTTTCTAAAAGTCTTACCTTGTTTTCCATTAATTAGTTGACATTGTAATGTATATTCCTTTAAATACAACTTTGTAACTAACAAAATTTCCTATAAAAAATAAATAAAAAATTGCCCAGTGCCCACATGGTCATGCAACACTGTCTGGCAGACAGTGTTTCATTATGTATGTGGCCATAATCAAATGTGGGGTGGCTGACAGTGTGGCCTTATGTATGTGGCCATAATCAAATGTGGGGTGGCTGACAGTGTGGCCTTATGTATGTGGCCATAATCAAATGTGGGGTGGCTGACAGTGTGGCCTTATGTATGTGGGCAGGCAGTGTGACATCATGTGAGGCAGACAGTGTCTGCCTCACATGATGTCACACTGCCTGCCCACATACATAAGGCCACATGTCAGTCACCCCACATTTGATTATGACCACATACATAATGCATAAATGCAACACTGTCTGCCTCTGCCCAGTGCCCACAGACATGACGTCACACTGCCTGCCCAGTGTCTGCCTCTGCCCAGTGCTACATAATGCATAAATGCAACACTGTCTGCCTCTGCCCAGTGCCCACAGACATGACGTCACACTGCCTGCCCAGTGTCTGCCCCTGCCCAGTGCCCACAGACATGACGTCACAGTTTATACTGCCTGCCAGTGCCCACATACAATGCTGGGCCGGACAGGTGGCGGTGCGGTGCAGTCAGTGCAGTGCAGGTCTCACCCAGGCAGCAGGCTCTTCACACTGCCTGCCCAGTGTCTGCCTCTGCCCAGTGCTACATAATGCATAAATGCAACACTGTCTGCCTCTGCCCAGTGCCCACAGACATGACGTCACACTGCCTGCCCAGTGTCTGCCCCTGCCCAGTGCCCACAGACATGACGTCACAGTTTATACTGCCTGCCAGTGCCCACATACAATGCTGGGCCGGACAGGTGGCACTATGGAGAAGAGGGGAAGGACCACTATGGGGGCCCTATGTTCTGGCATGCATCATTGGTTGGCTCTATGGAGAAGTGGGGGGGGGGGGGGAGAAGCACTATGGGGGCATCTACTGGGGGCTTTATGACCCGGCTCCGTCTGACTCCAAACTTTTTTAGCTGGCTCCTAGATTCCAAGGAAATTTGTCAAGCCCTGGCCTAAACAGATCGGAGCGTGGCTTAGCGGGGCCAGGGACGGGGTTTTTAAGTCATTCTTTTGAGGGTGGCCTGAATGGCCACCCTACCTGCCCCCTGAACTGTGACCTCCACAGCACTCTGCTCCCTTAACCCGTTCACTCCTGATGATGTACATGTATGTCATCGGGCAGGGTCTTTAAAGATGGTGCCCGCTCCTGAGTGCTGTGGGCACCATAGCCGCGGGTGGCTGCCAGCTTCTTATAGCAGACACCTGCGGCTGATGTCCACAACTGGCAGTAATGCCGATCGTGGACATTTAACCCTTCAAATGCCGTGGTCAATCCTGACCACGGCATCTGAGTGCGTGAAACACCGGAAGCGCGCGCTTCCGGTGATGCTCCGGCTCCCCCGTGTGGCGATCGGTGGAGCCGGAGCATCTGTGCAGCAGCCCCTGTCATAGTCTATGACAGGAGTCTGCTGCACAGTCTTTCCTATGGAGCCCTTGCCTGTAATAGGGCTCCATAGGAAACTAGTCAAATCATCATAGATTCCAATGCAAGTGAATTAAAGTCTATGATCATAGCAATCAGATGATTGTATGTTATAGTTCCCTATGGGAACAAAAAACAAAAATTCAAATCACCCCCCTTTTCCCAAAATAAAAGAACTAAAATTTTTTTAAAAAATACACATCATGGGTGTCGCAATGTGCAAAAACGCCAATAGTATAAAAATATACAAATATATTCCCCATACCGCAAACAGAAAAATTGAAAAAAGCGTCCAAATGGTTTATTTGCCGTTTTTGGTCGCTTCATTTTCTATAAATTTTTTAAAAAAAAGTAACCAAAAAGTCATACACACCCCAGAATGGTATCAATTAACAGTTCAGATCAGTCTGCAAAAAATGAGCCACCATACAGCTCCGTACACATAATTACAAAAAAGGTATAGGGGTCAAAATATGGCGACAAAAAAATAAAAGATTTTTTTCCCACTTTTTAATTTTTTTATCACTATAAAAACGCAAGAAAAACTATACATATAAGGTATCGCCGGATTCAAAGTATCCTGTAGAATAAAAGTAACTGGTCAGTTTTATCGCACATCGAACTTCGTGAATAAAAAAAAAACCTGTAAAACTGTGGTGGAATTCCTTTTTTTTTTGCAATTTCACCCCGTTTGGAATTTTTTTCCCGCTTCCCACTACATTATTTGCAATATTAAATAGTGGCGTTGGAAAGTACAACTTGTCCCGCAAAAAAATGTGAACAGACAAATAAAAAAGTTATAGCTCTGGGAAGGCAGGGAGCGCAAAACGAAAACGCAAAAAAAACCTCCAGGTTTGAAAGGGTTAACAGTGTCCACAGCGCCCTGCCCCTTTAAAGCTGACCTGCAGCAGTGAAGAAAAATGGCTGGGTGGTTATGGAGACCTGGTGTAAAACTGTGTGTATGTGGAGACTAAGGACCTGCGAGCTTCTATTGGCTGACAAGGGACATGTGACCGTGTGTATGGCAGTTGGGATATGAAGAGAAAGACCTGCAGGCTTCTATTGGCTGATGTAGGTCATGTGATGGGCCATATTTGCATTTTTGGGGAATATCTCAGGAATGGTACGTGCAAGAGAGCCGAGACCCAGTCTAAAACCTTCCACGACACCTGATATACCTGTGTGCCAAATTTCATGATTGTAAATGCGACGGTGCTGGAGCCGCTCAGTACAGACGTTCGCAAAATCACAGGGCCAATTCAAGTAAGTGACCCAGCGGTTTTCTCAGGGTACCTGTTGCCATAGTGCTTAAGCCATCGATTTTAGAAAGGAGTGTGTCCCACCCATGGGACCTGCTACTATCTCCAGGGCGTGCTCTCCATTCATGGCTTTTGGAGTTCCGTAATCGCAGGGTGAGCGTGTTCAGCTATTTTAAGAACTCCCAAAGTGGTGAACAGAGGGTGCGCTTGTGCGGTGTGCTCACCTTTACTTTGTAGAGCCCGGAAGGTGGAACCCGCTCCTTTCTAACATTGAGGGTGTATGCTTGAGATATGCCATCAATGCACGAGATGAGCCAACCCCTTTAATGGCTGCACATATATAAGACATGGCAGGTCGGAGTTTGCCAGAGCAAGACACGGGAGACACGGAGCATGAGTGAGAAGACGGGGCTCAGCACTTGCACAATTGGAATCTGTGCTGCTTGGACGAGATGTCAAGCCCTGTCAATCCAGGGGAAGGGAGGAGGACTAAAGCTGTAGGGGTGTTACTAACTGGTGCTCCGAGGGCTCTGGCCACGGTGCTCCAGTACGCTAATTTACATATAAATAAAACATGGATTCCTGGGGAATGGTGCAGTGTCCCACTCGTGATCGTGGGCACAGCAAACTGGTTTTATTATGTTTTATTGCCATATATTATGTCTGAATGTCATATTTCATCTCATGTCATATTCTCCCATATCACTATATGATTCTGTGTAAGATCCTTTCATTCAGGCCAGTTAGATTGCACTACACTAGTCTGACCACTAGATGGGGCAGTGTGACAGTGTATATATAGCTTAGCTCGGGCCTAGTAGGCAGAGTTAGAGAAAAGAAGTTTAGTAAGTGTGCAGTCATGAAGCTGCCTGCTAGAAGGAGGCCTCCTGCCTCTCTGCTCTCTCCCCGATGGCTCCACGGTCCAGGGTTAAAGCCTAGAAGATTCAGCCTAGAGGTGAGAAGTCTACTTCTATAGCTTGCCCCTCGGGGGTGACCAGTGACAAGCTGCAAACAGCAAGTTTCAAGGGGATTAATATATGTATTTACAAGTATTCAACTCAAAGGATAGCATAACGGCCATACTCAACGGCTTCCCAGGCACCTTTGCAATTAGGGCTCATTCAGACGGCCGTATGCTGTCTGCAAAAATGCGGATCCGTTTTTTTGCAGACAGTTCAGCATGTCCGTAAAAAAACGGATTGCATTCCGTTTTTTTGCTGATCCATTGACTTCACTGACAAGTATAGGACATGTTTCATTTTTTTTGCTGTGCAATGGAAGAAAAGGGCCCCATAGAAGTGAAAGGGACAGCATCTAATCAGCAAAAAAAACTGATCCGAATTTTTGCGGACAGCATACGGTCGTCTGAATGACCCTTAGGTGTAGGACACAGCTTCCGGCATCCACACCTCCAGTTTAAATCCTGAGGACAGTGAGGCCGACTGTCAGAAAAGCACTGGAAGTAGAGGTTTAAGGATTCTGAAAACCACCTTCAATCAAGCATTTTGCGGAACGGAATTGCGGACCCATTCATTCCTATGGGGACAGACGATGTCCCGCCCGGGTCCGCAATTGCGGATCCGCACTTCCGGGTCCGCAATCGCGTTCCTGAAAAAAATAGAACATATCCTATTCTTGTCCGCAATTGCGGACAAGAAAAGGCATTTTGTATATAGTGCCGGCAATGTGCGGACCTGCAAATTGCAGAACGCACATCGCCGATGTCCGTGTTTTGCGGTTCCGCAAAACACTTGCGGACGTTTGAATGGGGCCTAAGGCTTTTTATACTTCAAAAGCCTGGTCCAAAGCAGTAGCTTTCATATATATATAAAAGACATATAAGAGCCTGTTCTACCTGAGGACTTACAATTCCCTAACCCTGTGTGCATGAGAGACTGTATTTCATATCTGGATGTACTAGAGCAACGTTCAGTAAAAGTCATAAGTTGGATTTCACTGCTGTCTCAGTTTACAATTCCTCAGTTACTACTACTATAAATGGTTGTACCACCACAAAAGGTACTGGGGTCACGACAATAAGGGACCTTGCCATAGGCACCTTAATACAGACCACCAAGGGCACCTTGAACCACTATCTGGCCTGTGTCCCTTATCAGAGTGTGCCCAGAGAATCGTTGTGGCGTTCTCCTCATCACTTATGCAGGCCTGCCCAGGGACGACATAACTGAGTAACCAGAACTGTATTTACCTCGGACTACCTTTATTCTCACCGTGACCTCACATACAATTCCCCTGTCGGTCTGGCATACTGCAATGGGACCACAGAAATGCATAACCAGAGTATCGTTTTTGCCACCAGGCTATATTATAGCGCTGACCATGCTGACAGATGCTCTTTATGTTCTGGTGTTCCTGACAACCCGCTGTGCAGAAAACTGCAATACAGCCCAATTCAGTGGATTCATTTTGCTGGGGAGGCTTTCAACATCATATAGTTACCTAGACCACCCCATACTCTCAACTGTCTTCTGCAGTCACTTTAAGGGTCTATTCACACGACTGTATGGCCGCCATGCCCGTGCTGCCGACTGCAAATAGCTGTCCGCAAAACACGGGCACCAGCTGTGTGAACTTCGCAATGCGGTGCAGACCTATTGACTTGAACGGGTCCGCGATCTGCAAGATACACCAAAAGACAGGACATGTCCTATCTTTTGCGGTGCAGAGGCACGGACCTGGAAGCCCATGGAAGGGCTTTCGGAGGGTTTCTGTGGGCTTCCGATCCGTGCTTCCACACTGCAAAAGATAGGACATGTTCTATCTTTTGCCGTATATTGCGGATCACAGACCCATTTAAGACAACGCGTCCGAACCACAGCACAGAGTTTACATGGCCATAGCCTGCATATTGTGGACCCACTGTTTGCGGCTGGCAACACAGGCACGGCAGCCATATGGTCGTGTAAATGGGGCCTAAGGCTGGGTTCACACGTAACTGCTGATCAACTACGGATTTGCGGTCAAGAATTTTCGTGCCGCAAATCCGCAGCTTTGCACATTACCAGTAAGTGTATGAGATTTTACACGCTGAAGATATCCTAGCGATATGCCACCATAGTGCGAGGTGGGCCAACCTCTTAATAATTTTGACACATTTCGGGAGGTCTGCGTGAAACCTACAATGGCTAGGAATCGACAGAGTTCTGGTGTAAATGACTGTTTCCTCCATCCTGATCATTGCCCGCATCACTCACAAATCTGTGATTTTGTGATATTCAAATTATTTGCTTGGTGCAAAGAGGTCATCACCATTGCACCTCGTCACACTGAAAGAAACATTCATTAATGCTGCCCACCACACCAGCTTTGAGTGACAGGGCCAAGCAGGGGAGAAGTAATCTCGTCTGGCCATGTGCTGTCACGTGCGCCAGCTCCTTGGTCATTGGCGCATGCGCTGAGGCTGGGAACACACCTAGGCGTTTCTGAATCGCGCATTTTTGGATGCGCGTTTTTGTAACTAAGAAACACGCGTCATACACGCAATCCAGTGATTCTCCCCTGTGGCATCATTGTCCATAGGCGCGTTAAAACGCCCCAAAGAAGCTCATGTACTTGTTTGGGCGTTGGGCGTTTTACAGCGCGTTCAAACGCGCTGTAAAACGCCCAAATGTGAACCATGCCCATAGGGAAGCATGGCTTTTCACATGTTGTGCGTTTTACAGCGCGTTTGAACGCGTTGTAAAACGCTTAGGTGTGTACCTAGGGTGAAAGTCGTCAGGGCTGTGTAGAACAGACAACTTCAGCCCTGGGTGGACATAACATCTCCCCTGTCTGACCCCGTCACTCAAATCTGTGGGGGAGGGGGGGGGGGTCAGAGATAAGGGCCAGTGACGCCCTCGTTGCACCAAGCAGCTAATCCTTGCAACCAAAAAGTCATGGATTTTTCAGGAATGTGGCACCACCCACGATTCGGGAAACAACCTGTGCACATTTGACACGTGGATTACTATGGATGTATGTGGTGACAGATTGCCTCTAAATTTATAACATTGGACCATCATAAAGATTTCGAAAAACTGAATTTTGAACCCAAAAACAAATGGTCTTAAAAGGCTAAGATTCACTAAAGGGGTTATTCGCAATTTTTTATTTTATTTTTTAATGCCGTCGCCCTTCATGTGATTCAGCACTTTAACAGTGATGATGCTGAAAATATTCCTACTGGGCCTACTAGGTTGCTCCTGTGCAGTTAGACTGCTCACAGTGCAGGCGCAACCCACGTACATTGCGGATTGTAACTAGGCTAGGATCACTTGACGAATGTACTGCCTGCAATCTAATTACATCGGGGAGCACAGCTCTGGCCCAGTAGTAATATTTTCTACATTATCACTGTTAAAGTTCTTAATCACATGAAGGGAGGGGGGACCATTAAGAAATAATTTTTTTTTAAAAATTGCAGATAACCCCTTTAAGCTCAAAACAAGTGAAATACCTGGCATATGATGGTAACATATGGAGGATCTCTAGAGGATGGATAGGACAGATAAGACTTCCTTCCGTTTTGCGCCATTTCTGTTAGATCGGATAGGCGTTGCTGTAGACTGGACATGTTGCAGCAAAGTCGCTCCAGATTCCACGACACGTGAAGGAAATCATGGTCCGGGACAGCAGTGGTGTTCCTTGTCAGGTTGCTGCATGCCTGGGATTGCAGTTTTGGAGATGTTGGTCTGCTGGAAGGCTTACGACGTGTCTCTAAGCCTAGTATTACAGACCTGTTTTTTGGTTCGGCGTCTAAGTGGTGCAAAGTCATTGTAGTCTTTTTTTCCTCAAAGTCACTAGCGCTGGACATTGGGCTTTGATCGCAGTTATAGCTTCGAATCTCTTCTATGAGTCGCTTTTTGCTTGAAGATGGACGCCCCGAGGAACTTCCTGGGATCAAAAGTTCACGACAAGCAGGAGACTGCTCATCTTTGTACGAGTCTACATACTTCTTCCTCCCATGTAATAAAGCTGAAGAGTTGAACCTCGAGTGTGCACTCGGAATCTCAGAGTCTTCATCAAACATAACCTCCTTCACCATCAAACGGATTATGTATTTATCGGAGCTAGAAGAAGGGAGGAACGCTGGGTCACACGTCTTCTGCATCCCAACCAACACTAACAACATCTTATCTGTCAGGAAGTACAAGCCTTTAGGCCGCTCATTCTTCTCCAGTTGGATTTGCTGAATGTTGGGCATGTTTGTAGAAGTCAATGAATAAACTAGAACATGGCTACACGTGTTTGAAGCGACGGCAACGATATGTGCACAAGGATCAAATGCCAAGATGTCCGGGACTAGAATCCCAGGGATGCTAACTTTCCGGGTGGACGTCACTTTCTTCTCGAAGGTCACAAGAATCAGATGTGAGGAGTCTTGACCGCTTCCTGTTATGTAATCCTTGGGTTTCAAGTTAAGAAGCGGGCTCAGGTCAGATTTCGAGTGGTTGAGCAAGATATGGGTTAGGTCAACAGTCCCAGTGGAAGTAACTGGGGAATCTGTAGAGGTGGTAGTGCCGGAATCAGTTGATTTTTGCCCCACATCTAGCGAGAATTCTTCATCCATGAGCAGCAAGGCTGGTTGGGCGGAGGGAGTTATTTTGGAGGTTGCTGGCACGTCGAATGCAACGCCAGCATTCAATGCACATAACCTGTCTAGGGGAAGCTCAGTGGCAACAGCCACCTGAGAGTCAACTGTTGATTCAATTGCACAAATGTATCCACCGACGTTGAATATAGGGCAAAAAGTACAGGGATTTAACATTTTGTGCTTCCCGTCCCAAATATAGGAGTAAAGTGCACTACTGATGGCGACAACCAAACGACTTCCATCCTCGGTCCAGCAAGCGCAATGGACAACCCCCATGCTTTTAATGTCCGCCTTAACACTAGAATTGTCCGAGCGCATCGAATACAAGACAGACACATCGCGTTTGGTTAAAATAACCAAGATGTCTTTGCTTGGATGCCACACGCAGCCCTGTGGGAGAACGGGCAGGGGGTCCCTGACTTCGCAAGTCTGAGAAACCACCAACTTGTTCTTCTCTGAATTATTGTAATACAGCTGCCAGACGGTGACATGTTTCTTGTGCTGAACGGCCAGGAGAGCGGGAAGGTTCTTGGCATGAGCTGGACCCCAGTAGAGGCCATGAACGTGTTCAAATTGCCCAATCACTACGGAGTTACCAAACTTGGGGTCTTCATTATGAAGGTCCAAGGCTGTTAGAATAACCTGTTTGCCGTCTGTCCAGGCTAAGCCATGTATCGGATGTATGGCTTGGTACAAGGCATTGAGGCCGCTTTTGAGAAGTTTACCCTTTCCTAATTCCATGTTTTTTTAGGGCAGAACATCTGTGAATAGAAAAAATAAAATAAAAATCATGTTAAAAAACACACTACAAAACTAATGCTCCACCCTGGTGAATAACCTATCTGCCACTGTTACTCTACTACAGTGGTAGATATCTGAGAACAGATCATCAATATAAAATACCATTCACTGGAAATAAGAGGCCTTATCCTGAAAAACAGCCCCTTACCAAATCCCCCTCCTCCACCAAATTTTACAGTCAGTACTACAGTATTACAATAAAGAGTGCTCTCCGGGCATGCTCCAAACCCAGATTCATCCATCCGATTGGCAGAAATTTTTGACAGCTGTATGTCTCCAGCTCTGTGACAATCCCTTTACAGAAGGTTATTTTCTGTTCTAGGAGGACTGTCCCGCTGAGTCCTCCTGGACATGCAGAGATAAGTTGAATTGAAGGAATCTGTGTGGCTGATAAGAGCCCCGACCTCAACTCATCCAATGACTTTCAGAATTAGACGGTTCAGACCTTCTCACCAAACATCAGCCCACAGACAGCTTCCAAAATCGTGTGAAAACCCTTCTCAATAGAGTTGAGGCTGTAAAAGGAGAGACTCCACCGCTTCAGAATGGGATGCCCCATCAAGGAGAGATGTCAGGTGTCCACATACTTATACAGGTACAGACCTTTACAATTTCTTTACGTCTCTGTGCGGGAAGGATACAGTAAACTCTGTCCTCAAAACATACATTCCAGCTCATTATTAGTATAACGTGTGGTCGCTATATTCATATGACACGTCAACACTTTCTAAGCCTCACCTTTCAAAGTTTCATAATGACGTGATTCGCTTGCTCCCCTAGGAATGCACCGATACAGATCCTTTTTGCAACGGCTGCACTAAGTAACGCACACGCTACATGGGACATGGACTTAGTGGCAGCTTAGAGGAGTCACACAAGAGAAGCGTGTCATGGTGGTGC
Organism: Bufotes viridis; assembly: GCA_033119425.1. Lineage (NCBI taxonomy): Eukaryota > Metazoa > Chordata > Amphibia > Anura > Bufonidae > Bufotes > Bufotes viridis. Next base: position 39,651,847 of record CM065592.1, on the reverse strand, counting down.
TACTCCTACTACTAGAGAGAAGATGAGGTCATTACTGTCACCAAATGCATTTAAAATGACACATCTACCCGTAGGCCTCAGGTGAGGAGACATCCATACATACAAAGCCGATTACTCACACGACAGAAGAAGAGAAAAATATTAGATAAAAACTATCATCTAACACTTTTTGATTTATGTTTGCTGCACCTCCATGTGAGTGGGACATCTGGGGGCAAATTCGGGATAAGCTCCTAAACAGAACAATACTCCATCCATTCCTTGGTACAGTTGATTCGTAGAAGGGCGGAGGAATTAAAGGGGAATTCCCATCACAGACAATGGGGACATATCTCTAGGATATGCCCCCATTGTCTGATAGGTGCGGATCCTATCTCTAAAACGAAGCCTAACACGAGGCCGGCAAAGTGGGCGGCTGGGGGTGCCGGGTCCTGCCACCACCAAGCCTTCCTATTGGCCTGTTGAAAATAGCCGAGGCTCGATTATTTTCCCATAGAAACGAATGAGAGTGCACCGCACTTGCACAGCCACCGCTCCCATTCATTTCTAAGGGGCCAGTGCTCGGCTATTTTCGGCCGCCCCATAGAAATAAGTGGAGGGTGGCTACACATGAGCGATGCGCTCTCCAGGACTTTGCCGGCTCTGTTTACGAGATAGGTGTAGGTCCTAGTGATATGCTCCCATTGTCTGAGATGACACAACCCCTTTAAGGTACCGCGCCAGCAGAAATAATAATTTCTTAAACTCAACGTCATTTAACTGGCGGTGTCCAGCAGGGCAACATTTTTAAAAAGAATGGATACCTGATCCCCTGCCTCGGTCATTCTGAAGCTTAGGGTAGGTTCACATTTGCATTTACTGGATCCAGAGCTCACCGGATCAAGCCTTGCTGAATACTGATGTTCACTGCCGGACCTTATTGACTAGAATGGGACCTGGTTTTCGGCTAGACAAAAACCATTGCATGCAGAAGCTGGATTCCGTCATAGTCAATGGGATCTGGCAGTGAACGGCACGTGGCTAGGCTGGATCCAGTGAACTCCGTCAGGGTGTTCTCTGCTGCACCAACCGATTCCGGTAAATGCAAGTCTAAACATACTCTTACCTGGTCCCCACTTCCTGGTCAGGTCTCATCATACAGGAAATGGCAGGAGATAACCGATCAAGCCGATCACTGGCCGCACACTGTGTCAAGAACGGACATAGGAGAGACCAATGGGGACCTGATAAGCATTGGAACTTAAGCTACAGAGTATCGGAGAATATATATATATTTTTTTTAAACCACTTTACCAAAACTTTTCCCCTCGGGAAAACCCCCTTAAAGGGGTATTCCAGTGGTAAATCATCACCTATCAAATGTCTTCGGTATTACAAGGGTAATCCAATAATAAACTATCACCTGTCCATAGGATAGAAGATAAGCGTCTGATCGGTGGGGGTCCAACTACCAGGATGGTCAGAATGGGGTCTCTTGTCCCCTGTTTAAACGGAACAGAGTCCATTCGATTCAGTCCATGGAACTGATACAGACAGCTGAGCGCTGTACTCCGCTATCTCCATCAGTCCCAAGCACCTCAACCACTGGTTCCATTCACATGAGGGACCCTCAATCTGAGGTGGTCTTAGTGGTTGGACCCCCAATAATCAGACACTTATCTATCCTATAGGTAGGTGGTACTTTATTACCGGAATACCCTTTTTATATAGAGGAAATTCAAATTACAACAAAGTTCTTCTCTACCATCGTCTGATGATCCAAAAACAACCCTCACATTTCATTCAGAACTTCCTTCATGATCCGTAATGACCAGGGTCCATGGGGAACCACCTCACAAGGTGTCAGAGGTGACTTTCCGAGGACTTCTGCAATATAGGGATACTGCTGGGAGTTGCAGTCTCACATCGGCTGCAGAACCACAAGTGGTAGACCCCATACCACAGCAGAGGGGCCCACTACTCCCCCTTACCTGTCAGTAAGTGAAGTCCGTGGTGGAGGAGGAGTGCTGTCGTCTGGCCAGCTGATGCAGAGAGATAGGCAGGTGGGTAACATGGCAGGCGTTAAGTCTGTTTGCAAGGAGGACGCACTAAGCTCTTTAAGCCATCTGGGGAGGAGGAGACGGTGAGAACAATACTGAAATGCGGGCAGTGGTGACAGCCAGGCAGGAATTACAGGGAACATGTGGGGGCATCCCTCGTTACAGTATGGTTTCTACACTGTAGCAGCGGTGACGTTTTTTGTGTTGAATGGCCAGAAGAGCGGGTAGGTGGGTCAGACTCCAGCCCTTCGGCTATTTTTCCATGGTGGGAATAACATATACTTTATATATTTGGAGGGGGGTCAGCTATGGGGCCCTCATCAAATCAAACCGTGATTTACAGGGGTGTATAATTTGCCCATGGAGCTCAGACTCTAGAGCAATGGTCAGCAACCTCCCACTCACACTCTAGCTGTTGGGAAACTACAACTCCCAGCATGAAATAGCTGCTGGGGGTTGTAGTTTTGCACCAACTGGAGGTTGATGCTGACCCCTGCTCTAGCGGCTGCCTCTGGTCACGTGACAAGATGGTGCTCTAGTGATGTCATGTGATTATGGTGGCCAATCAGTGAGATCTCCCCACCCATCCCCACTGCAGAGTTGCATATATGGAGAATACATGTATGAAGTCAGTATATAGAGGTCACTGGTTGCTCTGCTACATGGTAACCTACCTAAATACTGGCAGGAGATAGGTCACCCCATGGGCCTGAGCAGATCAGTAGAGGGCAGGATGCTGGGTGTTGTAGTACCCATGTCGCCAGCATACTGAGGTATAGATGAATGCGGAGTTGCTAGACCACCCTGCCTTCTACCCGGACACCTCCACCATCCGTACAACTGCTTCCTGGGCAGTGACGTGAGCAGACCCTCGCAGCTTCCTGATTGGTTCCTTGGACCGCCCTCCACTTATCTTCCGTACAGAGGCGTCCTCTACCCTGCGTCCTAGCACATAGAACATGTCCTATTCTTGCCCGTTTTGCGGACAAGGACAGGCATTGTTACAATGGATCTGCCAAAAAAATAGATGCAACACGGATGTCATGCTTTTTTTTTTTGCTAGTCCGTGTTTTGTGGACCACAAAATACATAGTCGTATGTACAGCTCCCCCATAACTGTCACAGCCACAGTACCCCCATAATGTTGCCAGCCACAACACTATAACAGTGACAACTATAGTACCCCCTAAAAGTGCCAGCCACAGTGCCCCCCATGCAAGCGACAGCCACAGTGCCCCCCATGCAAGCGACAGCCACAGTGCCCCCTATGCAAGCGACAGCCACAGTGCCCCCCATGCAAGCGACAGCCACAGTGCCCCCCATGCAAGCGACAGCCACAGTGCCCCCCATGCAAGCGACAGCCACAGTGCCCCCCATGCAAGCGACAGCCACAGTGCCCCCCATGCAAGCGACAGCCACAGTGCCCCCCATGCAAGCGACAGCCACAGTGCCCCCCATGCAAGCGACAGCCACAGTGCCCCCCATACAAGCGACAGCCACAGTGCCCCCCAAACAAGCGACAGCCACAGTGCCCCCCATAACACCGTTACCTAGAACAACCTCATAACAGTAACTCTAGTGCCCCCTAATAGTGGCAGCCATAGAGCCTCCATGAAAGTGAGATGAGCTCCCTCTATAAGGCCTCATTCACATGTCAGTTTTCAGTCAGTGATTTCAAGCAGTGATAATGAGCCCAAACCAGGAGTAGCTCTTTCCCTTATACCATAGGTCAGTGGAGGCTCCACTACTGGTTTCGACTCACAATCACTGATGTGAATTACTGACCAAAACCCCGACGTGTGAATGAGGCTTAACACTGAAATTTAAAGGGGTTTTCCCATCACAGACAATGGGGGCATATCGCTAGCATATGCCCCGATTGTCTGATAGGTGCGGGTCCCATCTCTGGGACACACACCTACACTGAGAACGGAGCAGGGAAAGGTAGTGGAGGGCGCACTGCGCATGCGCAGCTGTCTCGTCTATTTCCGTCGGCCCCATAGAAACTAATGGGAGCGGTGGCCGCGCAAGAATGGTGCGCTCCCATTCAGTTGTTTGGGGAGAGCGCTTGGAAGTGGATGGAACCCAGGGTCCTCTGTCCACCGCTCTCCCTGCACCTATCAGACAATGGGAGCATATCCTGGCGATATTCCCCCATTAAGAGTTAATTAAATTATTGATATTGTTAATGGGGTTTTCCGAGTCTATGAAAATAAATAAAAAACCCTGCAGTAGCTTATTATATGATAGACTAAGGGTACGTTAAACTTTTCCGGCATTGAGTTCCATCCTAGGGGCTCAATACCGGAAAAAAAAATGATCAGTTTTATCGTCATGCATTGGGAATGGGGAGCAATCTGTTCAGTATGCATCAGGATTAGAGTTGAGCGAACTTCTATTTTTAGTTTGGCGTCCAAAGTTCGGGTTCGGGTTATCGTAGCATCCTGTTATGGCTTCCTCTACCGCGGACCATAACGGCATTTGGAATCTATAAGGGGCTGCTTCATTGAACCCGAACCTTGGACAACCCTAAGGACCTGAGGTGACGTCACTGTCATGTGATCAGTGCAGGGGGCGTGGCTCAGCACTGGATAAGAGGTGATCCAGTACTGAGCCACGCCCCCTGCACTGATCACATGACGGTGACGTCACCTCAGGTCCTTAGGGTTGTCCAAGGTTTGGGTTCATTGAAGAATCCCCTTATGGATTCTAAATGCCGTTATGGTCCGCGGTAGCGGAATCCATAACGGGATGCTACGATAACCCGAACCCGAACTTTGGACGCCGAACTAAAAATAGTAGTTCGCTCAACTCTAATCAGGATGTCTTAAGTTCAGTCATTGTACGGTTTTTGGACGTAGAAAATACCGCAGCATGCTGCAGTTTTGTCTCTGTCCAAAGCTCTGGAAGACATGCCGGAATGCCGGATCCGGCATTAATTTCCATTGAAATGTATTAGTGCCGAATCCGGCATTAACGTTACTGCATTGACGGATCCGGTCTGCGCATGCGCAGACCTTTAAAAATGTGAGAAAATAAATACTGGATCTGTTTTTCCAGATGACAACCGGAGAGACTGATCGGTATTGCAATGCATTTGTGAGACGGATCCGCCTACAAATGCTGTCCGTTTGCGTACAGATCCGGCAGGCAGCTCCGCGCCGTTACTGCCTCCTGGAATACAGCAACGCCAGTGTGAAAGTATTCTGAAGCTACACGAGCACCTTGATCCATATTCTGATACAGCTGAGCTCTCCTCACTTCTCCCATGCAGCCAGCTCTTCCTGGTTGTGAGGGCGTCAGCAGTGACGAGGCTGCTCTTCTCTGTATCCTCCCACTGCCCCTCCCAGCACTGCTGTTCCACGCCCCCTACTGCTCTACCTCTGATACTTCCCCGCCCACACCCATTACATCATCATTCCCAGCCCAGTACTCCTCAGAGCATGCTCAGTCCCTTTCTCATGGTGTAGCATGCAGCTTTCTTATATCTACTCTCTAGCGTTGAGCGAAGCGAGCTTTGGATGCTTCATCCGAAGTCGCACCGTTCAAAACTTTGGAATAATATTGTACAGAGCTCAGTCTCCATACAGTATTAGAACGTATGGGCTCCGATGAGCTGAAGTAAGTTATTCACGAAGTCGCGTGTGACGTTGTTGAATAACTTTGGTAATTGATTTTTAAAGTAGTAAACCACTTTAAAACTTGAAACCGAATTTGGCTTTGGTTGTGAGGTACCAGTCGGAACGCTCAACACTAATTACAACGTTACAGTACATAGCGGGGGGGGGGGGGGTTGACGTTCTTTTTCTTGGAGAACCACTCTAAGGCTACATTTACACGACCTTGCCGTGTTTTGCATTTGCATAATTTTGTGGATTAGCAAAACATGGATGCCGGCCGTGTGCGTTCCGCGATATGCAGAATGTTACGGGCCCCCCTGATAGAAATGCCTATTCTTCTCCACAAAACAGACAAGAATAGGACATGTCCTATTATTTTGCGCCCCCCACACACACACACACACACACACTTAACGGAGCAATGAATGCAAACAGCACACTGAGTGCTGTCCACTTCTTTTGCGTCCCAATTGATGTGAATGGGTCCACATCCGAGCAGCAAGAAAAAATGCGGCTCAGATGTGGACCCAAACAATGGTTGTGTGAATGAGCCCTAATAAATGCCTCCTCAAGTTGCAGTGTCTTGTAAACAGGATTCTGTCCCTCTCTTCCCACAGCAGGAAGCTCCCCAGGGATGTTACTCACCTCTTTCCCTATTTTCCTAGGCAACTGAGAACCTGGAATCAGGACTTAATTGACAGCATTAGAACCCGTTCAGACGGCCGTATGAATGGGTCCGCACAAGATGCGGACAGCGCACCGTGTACAGTCCTCATTTATGGTTCTGTTCTGCGGCAAGGATAGAACATGTCCTATTCTTAACTGCAATCGCAGACAAGAATAGGCGCTTCCTATTATGGCTGCGGCCATGTGCGGTCTGCAAATTAAGGAATGTACGCGGCTGGCATTCGTGTTTTGCGGACCTGCAAAACACTATGGCCGTCTGAATGAGCCCTTAAAGGGGTTTTCTCTTGTTTAATACTGATAGGTAATCAGTATTTGATCGATGGGGGTCCGACACACAGCAACCCTACCAATCAGGTGTTTGCAGTGAATGCCACAGCCCTCTTCCTAAGCCAGTAATGTTATATTCATCGGTCACGTGGCCGCTATACAATGTATAGCGCTCTGCTTTGTAAGCTGAGAAGAGCCCACATTGTGGCCTTCTCAAACATCCAATCGAGGGAGGGGTGGTTGGGGGTGTAAATCTTGGAGAACTTCTTTAATTTTCATTCTACTTTCATACATTCATTACAGCATTTTTGTTGTAAAAAGAAAAGAAAAAAAGGACACAGGATTCAAAAACAAAAAAAAACACTTTCTTGTTCAACTGTATTATTAAAATATATAAAATACATAACCACAAACCGCACATTGGAAGGATAGCTTTGTATATTTGAATCTAAAACTTGGAGCATCTGTCACCATTAGGGAGGAGAGATTCGACTTTGTTGTAATACTGTATGGAGATCCCTCTCTGTACAGTATTAGAATGTATTGGCTCCGATGAGCCAAAGTTATTATTTCGCTGGAATTAATTAATACTGTAAAAAACCTTGGTACCGAACTCGGGTTCTGTTCTAAGGTACCACTAGGAACCAACCCCAAGATCGGTACCAAGGTTTTTTGCAGTATTAAATAATAACTTCGGCTCATCGGAGCCCATACATTCTAATACTGTACAGAGAGGTATCTCCATACAGTATTACAACAAAGTTTTTTGCGAAGCAACTTCGGATTACCATCCAGAGTGGATTCGCTCATCCCTAGTCAACATAATTAACCCTATAAAAGGGGTTGGTTATCCGAGAGTATAAGAAGCCCTCCCCATATGCCGGCTCCCCACACTGAATATACTTACCTCGCTCCCCGATCCCTGCGCGGCTCCTGGTCACAGCAACGCCACTGCTGCTTCTCCCCGTGCGTGGATGAAAACATCCGGTGTCGGGGGAGAGCAGCCAATGGCAGGCGGGGACGAGCCTTCCGAACATTACCCGCGATGCTAGGGAGGCCTGTCCCCGCCTGCCATTGGGAGGGACGGTGATTTTCTCCCTGCAGCTCACATTCAGACAGAACAGTGCTGCTGTCTTAGAGAGAGCTGTTTAAAAGGACACCCCCCCAATCCTGTTAGGCCACGCCCCTTCCACTAAGCGAACAGGGATTGAAAAAATAAAGTTAAAAATCAACTTTTTGGTCCACTAAGCCACCCCCCGATACGTTTAGGACACGCCCCTCCCCCTCTGCAGCCAACGAGCATTGACAAAATGAAGTTAAAAATCAACTTCTGTCAGCTGCAGAGGTAGGAGGGACGGTGACTTTCTCTTTGCAGCTCACACTCAGAGATGACAGTGCTGCTGTCTTAGATTAAGATGTTCAAAGGGACACGCCCCAATCCAGTTAGGCCACGCGCCCTCCCACTTAGCCAACAGGGATTGAAAAAATAAAGTTAAAAATCAACTACTAGGTACACAGCTCAGCAGACAGGATATGATTAGATACACAGCTCAGCAGACAGTATCACACAGGATAGAATATTAGATACATGCTCAGCAGACAGTATCACACAGGATAGGATTAGATACACAGCTTAGCATAGTATCACACAGGATAGAGTATTAGATACACAGCTCAGCAGACAGTATCACACAGGATAGGATTAGATACACAGCTCAGCAGACAGTATCACACAACATAAGATTAGATACACAGCTCAGCAGATGGTATCACCCAGGGCAGGATTAGATACACAGCTCAGCAGACAGTGGGGCGGGGCGCTGTAGAGGTCACTGTTATGGGGGATACTGTTGGTATCTTTTTATGACACACGGAAACATGAAACAAAATAGTTGAAATATACCCGTGCGAATCCGGGGCCTTCTGCTAGTAATAATATATATTGTGCTTATCTTAATGTGGTAAGGCTACAGTAAGTAGTGTATATGATATGTAGATGCTAGGACACAGCTCTACAACACAGCTCTGCCCTCAGCATGCTTACGTCTAGCCCTATGAATCAAGTGGGGGAGGAGTGTGCGGAGCACGGGGGGCGTTACAAACCGGTGTTCCAAGGATTCAGGCCCGTGTCCTTTCCGCTGAAGCTACTGGCATTTGAAGAATGGAACTGAGCATGTGTTTCCATGTCCATGTCAGTGAGCAGGACAGAGGACAATAAATCTTTCACACTCCTTATCTATGAACTGCTGTAATGTTTACTGGTATTACTCTTTACTCCTCTTCCCATAGTGATAGTTGTTTCCCAATCACTTGTCTTATTACTATACTGTTCCTATGTCCCTTTGTTATAATTATGTGACTCATTAAATATTGACCTAAGTAGCAATGAGTACTTGCTTTTTTTATGTTCAATTTGCCATTAAAAATACGACTTTACTGGCTAACACTGTATTTTATTTTCTTTCCTCAGGATGGGTCATCAATATCTGATCGGTGGGGATCTGACTCTCATGACCCCTGCCGATCAGCTGCTTGAAGAGGTTACAGCACTGCGGTGAGCTCCGCGGCCTCCTCGCAGCATACCAAGCACAGCGCCGTACAATGTATAGTGGTTGTGCTTGGTATTGCAGTCCAGGCCCCTTCACTTGAATGACACTGAGATGTACCTAGGCCATATGACCAATGAATGTGACTTCACAAACCTGGGAAGAGGCTGCAGTGCTCACCAGAGGGACATGGCCTCATCAAACAGCTGATCGGCAGGGGTGCCGGGAGTTGGACCCCTGCCAATCTGATATTCATGACCTATCCTGACGATAGGTCATCAATATATGTTAGACATTTATCGGTTATAACAGCTTCAAGGCTAATATAATTATTGAAAATTGGGGTCATATGTCCTAAATTTCCCCTTCAGTAACAACCCCAGTGCTCTGTAAAAGTTACAGCTCCCCATAACAGTGAGAACTGCACTAAAATGGATGAATGGGCCCCCATGTTAGTACTTATCTTAGCCATATGCTAAGGCAAGGAGAAAAAAACAACTTTATGTTCCAGCTCAGTTCCCAGAATTAAAAGTAGATTTTTTTTAAGTGACTTTACATAAAACGCCTCCTACCTATCTCGCTGTAACTTTGTAAAGTGCTGCAATTATTAAACATCATTTCTGCTGCGGTTATAATTCATCGTTAAGAAGTAGGACAAGCTCCACAATGTTCCCGCTATCTGCAATTTTATATTCCTATGATATATTCCACTCCTGCCCCCTGCTGGCTTTAATTTGCTGTTTGAAGCGTTAATTGAAGCATTAAAACGTGGCCTTTTAAAAGTGGAACCCTTGAAATGTCACATTTTATGGACTTACTTAGTCAAACAAAGCTCAAACTTTCAACACCGGGAAAGATCAGCCAGAAAATCAGCAATGCTGCTGTATAATGTGTTTACAGATGACTTTTCTGTTCTTCCCCCCCGGGCACACATACACACACACTCTTCAGCCTTTAATCTTTGTACAGTAAAGGGTTCTGGACTCTGCTGCAGGGGAACCACCAGGCCGCTACGTCTTGGAGTAGTCTTTGTGATTGGTCACAGTGGTCAAGAGACCCCACCAAAAGATCAGCCAAAAACTGTAGTCAGGGACAGGCCGAGGTCAGGGCAGGCAGAGCTTGTGCATTCCAAAAAACAGCCCAAGGTCAGGGTGGCCAGTACAGGCTCAAAACAGAAATCAGGCAGGGGTCAGGTAGCGAAGGAAGGGTCAAATCCAGAAGTCGAGCAGAAGTCGGTAGATGGAACAAGCAAACTGGCTACAGAACACCTTTGCAGGAAACTAGCATATTAGAACCTGTTGCTCAGGCACCTTTCCCACAGGAGAATTGGCTGGGGAAGATTAGGGTGTACACAGGAGGAAGTGTATGTGCGCACTATGTGTGCAGCTAAGATGGTCTTTAGCTGCATGGAGGAGGGGAATGCTGGTGGTTTCGAGCCACCGGGACAAAGGAGAGACAGCTTGAGTGAGCAGAGTGCCCACAGAAGGAGTGGTGGGTGGTTGCAGATTGCTGCCATTATAAAGCATTGCATGGTGTCTGCTAAAATCAATAGGCTGTCCTGATAATATTAGGATCTGGAGAGTACCATGGCCCTTTGGCTCCAGAGCCTCAACTAGAGATTTTCGTATCTACCTGATGAAATTAATGAGAGTTTTTTCCTTCCTTAAGGCATTGTCCCATGAAGACAACCCCTGTCCATATGATCTATCAGAGTATAAGGACTTCATAAAGAGAACCTGTTTCTGTTCTGACAGACTCAAGCCCTTTATCTATTACATGGATGTCCATTCGTTTGAAAGGCCTCCATGGGTCTACATTCGTAAAATATCTATCTGAGTGAGGCTGCATCCTCCGTCAATGTGTTTTTGGTGAGGATGGCTGGATGGATCAGTGCCACAGCTATTATTTGGAAGGGTTTTTGTCTGATAAGACAGTTTTTTTAACTAATGGAATCTAAAAGGACATGGCACTAACTAGAGTAGCTTGGTGTGTTTTATTCTAGTGTTTGGTGTGGCATCTTTATGTACAGTTCCTCACGTATAACATCTCCTACTGGGTCACAATGTCAATGAAACCCATTGCCTGAAGCAGCACAATGTAAGGTGCATAGAAAGTTCTTTGACTCAAATCAGGTACTCCAAAACCCTGAGAGGCCTCTGTATAAGCTGAAACGTTGCTATTTCGTGGTTTCCTCTTTACAAAAAGCTGTGCCACAGGGCATAGCTACCATGGAAGCAGGGGAAATGGCTGCTATGAGGCCCAAAATCAGGAAGGGGTCCAGGAGGAGGACAAATGGATTTATTTTCAGGGCCTAGGGAGCGGTGAGTTTGGTGCTCCTAGTCCTAGCACTGGTATTACCCACCACTCCCTGGTGTTCTTCTCTGGGTGCTGGCAGCGCATAGCTTCAGGACAGGACGCGTGTATCGTAGCACTGTGTGATGTCAGATCACAATGTAGTATGTGCCTAGACACAGTGCTGCACAAAGAGCAGAGGCTCCCACAGGAGAAGAAAGGTGAGTATTTTTTATTTTTTTTGGTCCGGTCTGAGGTTTGCATTAAGGGGACAGAGAGGGTGGTTATTCAAAAATTTGCTGTGGGGCACAGTCAGTTCTAGTTATGCCACTGCGGTGGACACAAACATTTTTACCATAATAACTAAAACATAATAAACGTATTGGACTCCACCATTTTGGTGTCACTGGGTGTTAAATTGGCCTAATATTTTGCCACAGCTGATGATACGTAAAATTACTGTGTTCAGAACTCTAAGCCAGCAGATCCCAGATCCTCAGTCTCGTGATGGATGCAGTTGTTTTGCCGACTTTTCAGATCCATGTTTATCACCTTTTGACCCGTCTTCAAAAGAAGATAATCTGTGCCCTAAATTGTCATCTCCACTGTTTGCCTGCTTCCTGGCCTGCATGATGAAAACTGTAGGGATCTACTGTTAATTGGAACGTCAATGCTCGCTAATAAGGAGAACTCTCCTTCTAATTGAAGATACGACCACAAACTGTTCTTACGCCTCAGGCGAAATATCCTCAGATTGTGCACTGGAAATAAGAAGGTTTCTTATTGTATGAGGCCTTGTTTAAAGTCCATCTTTCATCTGTGAAGATTTCCGTAAAAGGATCCGTGTTTTCTTTTTTTGTCTGTATTTTGCCCTTCCGTGTGCCGGCAAAATAATAATCAACAATAATCGTCTGTTCCACCAATGGAACAGACGATTATCAGAAATCTAGGTCCCTGGCACCCAGACAGAGGAGAGGTCAATTCACGGCAAAACAGGCTTCATGTCACCCACCAATGCAACAGGCTACTATCATAAATGTAGGCTCCTGGCACCCAGACAGAGGAGAGGTTCATTTAAATTGTGGTAGCCCCCAAAATAATGGTACAAATAAAAATTATTCAATGAATAAGTGCACTGGAGTACAAGAATGTATGATTGAGGCGGTTCTAAATGTCTATTCTGCACAAGGTACGGATAAGTCCTGTGGGATCCATGCCTGGTTCATTTTAATGAACGTGAGCTTGTCCACATTGGCTGTGGACAGGCGCGCGCGTTTGTCTGTAATGACGCCCCCTGCCTTGCTAAATACACGTTCAGACAATACACTGGCTGCAGGGCAGGCCAGTACCTCCAAGGCATGAAGGGCAAGCTCAGGCCACGTGGAAAATTTGGAGACCCAGAAGTTGAATGGGGCAGAACCATCAGTCAGTACATGTAGGCGTGTGCACACATACTGTTCCACCATGTTGTTCAAATGCTGCCTCCTGCTAAGACGTTCCATATCAGCTGGTGGTGCAGGTTGCTGTGGCGCGGTGACAAAGATTTTCCACATGTCGGCTATGCTAACCCTGCCTTCTGAGGTGCTGGCCGTGACACAGCTGAGTTGGCAACCTCTTCCTCCTCCTCCTCTGCCTTCGCCTTGTGCTTCCACTTGTCCCCCCATGTCAGTTGGGAATGCCCTCAGGAGCACGCCTACCAGCATGCGCTGGTAGTCGCGCATCTTCCTATCACTTTGTAGCAGGGATCCAGCATGGTGGCAACCCAGTAGTTAGCACTAGTTACAATGTGGGCAACTCTGCTGTCGTTGCGCAGGCACTGCAGCATGTAGTTGCTCATGTGTGCCAGACTGCCCAGAGGTAACGATAAGCTGTCCTCTGTAGGTGGTGTATCGTCTGTGTCCTCCGTATCCCCCCAGCCACGCTCCAGTGATGGCGCTGAGCTGCGTTGGGTGCCACCCTGCTGTGAACTTGGTTCCTCCTTCTCCTCTACCTCACCCTCCTCCTACTGGTCCTCCAGAACTGTGACCTGGCTGGCCACATGTGTACCTGGCCTCTACTGGTGCAGGAACCCACCCTCTGAGCCACTCCGGAATGACCGTCCTGAAACCCTGTGAAAAGCCCCCTCTTCTTCCTACTCCTGTGCCACATCCTCTTCCACCATCGCCGTAATTGTTTTTTCAAGGAGACATAGAAGTGGTATTGTAATGCTAACAACAGCGTCATCAGCACTGGCCATGTTGGTTGAGAACTCAAAAGACCGCAACAAGGTACACAGGTCTCGCATGGAGGCCCAGTCGCTGGTGGTGAAGTGATGCTGTTCCGCAGAGCGACTCACTCGTGTGTGCTGCAGCTGAAACTCCACTATCGCCTGCTGCTGCTCGCACAGTCTCTCCAGCATATGCAAGGTGGAGTTCATATGAGGCAGTGAGCGGGAAGGCCGAAGTTACGGTGCAGCGCAGACAGGCGAGTAGCAGCAGAGTGAGAACGCCAAAAGTACACACAGACGGACCGCACTTTCTGCAGCAGCTCTGACATGTCTAGGTAGTTTTTAAGGAATTTCTGCACCACCAAATTCAGCACTTGCGCCAGGTAAGGGATGTGCGTCAAACCGGCTAGTCCCAGAGCTGCTACGAGATTTCGCCCATTATCGCACACCACCAGGCCGGGTTTGAGGCTCATTGGCAGCCACCACTCATCGGTCTGTTCTTCTATGCCCCTTTACAGCTCCTGTGCGGTGTGGGGTTTGTCCCCCAAACACATGAGTTTTAAAACCGCCTGCTGACGTTTACCCCTGACTGTGCTGAAGTGGGTGGTGAAGGTCTTTCGCTGACCAGATGAGGAGGTGGTAGAAGAGGAGGAGGAGGAAGTGGAGTAAGAGGAGGAGGCAACAGGAGGCAAAGAATAATACCCTGCGATCCTCGGTGGTGGAAGGACATGCGCCAAACCGCTATCCGCCTCGGGCCCAGCCACCACTACATTTACCCAGTGTGCAGTTAGGGAGATATAACGTCCCTGCCCGTGCTTACTGGTCCATGTATCTGTGGTTATGTGGACCTTGCCACAGATGGCGTTGCGCAGCGCACACTTGATTTTATCCTCCACTCGGTTGTGCAGGGAAGGGACGGCTGGCCTGGAAAAGTAGTGGCGGCTGGGAACGACGTACTGTGGGACAGCCACCGCCATCAGCTGTTTAAAACAGTCCGGCTCCACCAGGCGGAATGACAGCATTTCAAAGCCCAGTAATTTAGAAATGCTGGCATTCAGGACCAGGGATTGAGGGTGGGTAGGTGGGTATTTCCTCTTTCTCTCCAGTGTTTGGGAGATGGACAGCTGAACGCTTGCGTGTGACATGGTGGAGATGCTTGGTGATGACGACGGAGGTGGTGGTGTTGGTGGCACATCCTCTGTTTGCTGGGTGACAGGTGCCACTGTGACTCCAGAGGTGGAGGAATAGGCTGAGATAAAAGCAGAAGAAGAGGTTTTTAAGGTGTTTAGTCCACTGCAGTTCGTGCTTTGCATGTAGATGCCTGGTCATGTAGGTTGTGCTCAGATTTAGAACGTTTATGCCTTGCTTCAGGCCCTGATGGCACAAAGTGTAAACCACTCATGTCTTGTCGTCAAGACATTGTCTGAAGAACTGCCACGCCAATGAACTCCTTGGAGCTGGCTTTGGTGTCCCTGGATGCGGTGGGCAGTAGCAGGCATACTGTCTCGGGGACGAACTTTCCGCTTTTGCACCCTGCTCCCTCTTTTGCTGTGCTGTTGCCTCTGTGCGACCACCGCCTCTTCCTCAGAACTGCACACGTCACTAGCATGAACTTGAGTCCAGTAGGGGTCTAGGTCTAGGACCTAATCATCCTCCACATCATCTTCCACCCATTCTTGACCCCTGCCCTCCTCGTCAGTCTGCACACTGCAGAAAGCCGCAGCAGTTGGCACCTGTGTTTCGCAATCATCAGAGACGTGCTGCAGTGATATTCCATGTCCTCATCCTGCAACATAAGTGGTTGGGCATTAGTGCATTCAATGTTTTCCACTTTTGGGGTAGGGCTATGTGGATGGCCCGGGGAAACCCTGCCAGCAGAGTCATCAAAAAGCATAAGAGTCTGCTGCATGACTTGGAGCTCAGACAGCTTGGCTGATTTGCAAGGGGGGTGAGGTGAAAGACTGATGGGCATGGGCTGCAGGTGCCAACTCTGAGCTTTCTGCAGAGGAATGGGTGGGAGATACTGTGAAGGAACGCCACTGTCAGCCACCCAATCTACTATCGCCTGTACTTGTTCTGGCCTCACCATCCATAGAGAGGCATTCGGGCCTACCAAATAACGCTGCAGATTCTGTCACCTACTCGCACCAGAGGAAGGTGTTTCACTTGGACCGGTAGTTGGTGCTGAACGGCCACGTCCTCTCCCAGCAACAGGAGCTCCACCAACACCAGCACGACCATGCCCACGTTCCTTATTTGATGTTCTCCTCACTATTTGCGTTCACCCACCAAGCTGAAAGATGGTTTCTCTCCGGTGTCAATTTAACTGCCAATAGTCAACAATTAAGTTCACTAAGGCAGTGCCCGTGTCAAAAAAAGCTCTGTGGACCCTAAAACACACTGATGCACTATTTCCCTGCAGAAATATAAAATATGTATTTGTACGCTGTATGCACAACTGTTTTGTGGACCCAGTAAAACACATAAAGCAGTATTTAACTGCTGGAAATTAAATGTAGGTATTTCTACGTTTCATTCGTTACAATGGGGCCGCAACAGATGCGGACAGCACTCCGTGTGCTGTCCCTGTCCTTTGCTCCGTTCCGTGGCCCCGGAAAAAAATATAGCATGTCCTATTCTTGTCCGTTTTGCGGACAAGAATAGGCATTTCTACAATGGGCCGCGTTCCGTTTCGCAAATTGCGGAACGGTATGCGGAACAGCTTCCGTGTTTTGCGGATCCGCAGATTGCGGACCGCAAAACACCTACGGTCGTGTGCATGAGGCCTTATGCACAACTGTTTTTAAGGCCTAGAACACGGCTTTTTTTCAGTAAAACAAACTAAAGCACTATTTCCGTGCTGCAATTTAAAATTGGTATTTGTACGCTGTATGCACAACTGCTTTGTGGACCCAGAACACGGCTTTTTTCACAAAAACACACAAATGCAGTATTTAACTGCTGGAAATTAAACGTAGGTATTTATACGCTGTATGCACAACTGGTTTGGGGACCCAGAACACGGCTTTTTTCACCAAAATTCACAAATGTAATATTTAACCCCTTGAGGACGCAGGGCGTACCCTGGCATCCTGGTACTTAAGGACTCAGGGCGTACCTGTATGCCCTGAGAATTTCCGATCACCGCTGCGCAGGTGGCAGTGATCGGAACAAGGTGCCTGCTAAAATCATTTAGCAGGCACCTTGGCACAATGCCCAGGGGGGTCCTGTGACCCCCCCATGTCGACGATCGCAGCAAACCGCAGGTCAATTCAGACCTGTGGTTTGCAGCGCTTTCTGTAGTCTCTGATCAGAGACTTAAAAAATGCCCCAAATCAATAATTTTTAACCCCCCTGCACCCCGCAATATTCCTGTCCCCGGGGGCGGTGCAGGGGGGGGAATTGCGGGCGGTGTGGCGGGCGTTCAGTGCGGGAGCCGGGCGGTGCGGCAGGCGGTCCCCAGCCCGCATCCTTTCTAATTCTTCCCTGGTGTCTAGTGGTTATAGCAGAGGGTCAGCACATTGCTGACCCTCTGCTATAAACTGCTGACATCTGTGCCGTACAGATGTCAGCAGTTTAACCCCTTCCATAGCTCCCTCCCTCTCCCATCGGGGGCTGCTGTGCCCTTGCAGCCCCCGATTTTTCATAGGATAGCAGAGGGAGAAAGACCCCCTCCCTCCCCATCACCCGCTGCTCTGTTCTGGCAGTGGGTGATGGTTACCATGGCAGCAGGACGCCTTCAGAGGCGTCCTGCTTGCCATGGTGATCTAAGTCTAATCAGACTTCTGCTAAAGGCAGAAGTCTGATCAGAATAAGTGTAAAAGTAAAAATACAGTACACTACACTATACAGTGTACTGTACTGTATTATACGGACACCAGACCCACTGGATCTTCAAGAACCAAGTGGGTCTAGGTCAAAAAAAAATTAAAGAAAAGTGAAAAAAAAAAAGTAAAAATAAAAAAACACATATCACTGAATAGAAATAAAAAAAAAAAAAATACACAACACATATTAGGTATCGCCGCGTCCGTAAAAAATCTGCTCTATAAAAATATCACATGACCTAACCCCTCACGCAAATACCGTAAAAAACAAAACAAAAAAATGGTGTAAAAAAAGTCATTTTTTTGTCACTTTACATCACAAAAAGTGTAATACGGTTTTTGGTAGGCCATATGGTTTTTGGAAGGCAGATTTTGCTGGACTGATTTTTTGACACTATGTCCCATTTGAAGCCCCCCTGATGCACCCCTACAGTAGAAACTCTAAAAAAATGACCCCATTTTGGAAAGTACGGGATAAGGTGGCAGTTTTGTTTGTACTATTTTAGGGTAAATATTATTTTGGTTGCTCTATATTACACTTTTTTTGAGGCAAGGTAACAAAAAATAGAAATTCAGAAATTTCATCTCCATTTGCCAATAACTCTTGTGGAACACCTAAAGGGTTAACAAAGTTTGTAAAATCGGTTTTGAATAACTTGAGGGGTGTAGTTTCTTAGATGGAGTCACATTTATGGAGTTTCTACTCTACGGGTGCATCAGGGGGGCTTCCAATGGGACACGGTGTCAAAAAACCAGTCCAGCAAAATCTGCCTTCCAAAAACCATATGGCGTTCCCTTCCTTCTACGCCCTGCCGTTTGGTGATACAGCAGTTTACAACCACATATGGGGTGTTTCTGCAAACTACAGAATCGGGGCAATAAATATTGAGTTTTGTTTGGCTGTTAACCCTTGCTTTGTTACTGGAAAAAATGGATTAAAAAGGAAAATTTTCAAAAAAATCAAAATTCTGAAATTTAGTCTCCATTTGCCATTAAATCTTGTGGAAAACCTAAAGGGTTAACGACGTTTGTAAAATCAGTTTTGAATACCTTGAGGGGTGTAGTTTCTAGAATGGGGTCATTTTTGGGTGGTTTCTATTATGTAAGCCTCACAAAGTGACTTCAGACCTGAACTGGTCGCTAAAAATGAAATGGCATTCCCAAAATGATCAATACATGAAGTAGACATATGGGGAATGTAAATCAATAACTTTTTTGGCGGTATTACTATGTATTATAGTAGTAGAGAAATTTAAACTTGGAAAATTGCAAATTTTTCCTAATTTTTGGTAAATTTGGTATTTTTTTTGAAATTTTGAAAAATGAAATTTTTCTACTCCATTTTACCACTGTCATGAAGTACAATATGTGACGAAAAAACAGTTTAAGAATGGCTTGGATAAGTAAAAGCGTTTTAAAGTTATCACCACATAAAGTGACACTGGTCAGATTTGCAAAAAATGGCCTGGTCCTTAAGGTATCCAGGGGTTAAAGAAACCACAGCACTCTCTTGTCTCTTTGTATCTTTTATTCCATCAAATTCATGCAACGTTTTGACCATACGGCACAGGTAGGGCCTCGGGCTACTTGAGAGACCTTGCCGTGGTGTCCGTGCTTAAGACATGTCCTCCTAGTAGGATGTGTCGAACTAACCTCTCAATTTTATCAGTGTGAGGGTTTAGTATTGCCGCAGAGTGCACCTGCCTTTGCTATGGCTATTTTGTGTAAAGGCAGCAAACTTGATTACCCAGTTAGTAATAGTTCTAATAGCCATCAGCTTATTATTATTTATAGTCCAATTATATGGTCATGTTATAGCTAGCAAAGTCAAACCAGTCGATTGTAAGGGAGAATTGTGTCACTGTGACCCTGCCCACCAGACGTCCACTCGCGGTCCAATCTGTAAAATTAAGAACATATCTTAGTCTCAATAATCATAACTAGTTAGGCACAATACTTTAAATGACATTGTGTAGTACTCAGTATGACGAAATACAAATTTCTTCTGGATCAGTAGAGCGTGCCAATCCTGAAGTCCCTATTCAAACCGTTAGGTTCAAACGTTTGGAGTTCAGAAATCCATTTTAACTCAAGTCTCTTAAGTTTCTTCTCCCTATCTCCTCCCCTTCTCTGGGGGGGTATACCATCTATGATATGGAAACGAAGTTGTGCAATATTATGCTTAAACTTTAGAAAATGTTCTGGCACCGGTGACTCAGTTTTTTGTGGATCCTCATTCTTTTCTCCTAAGAGCAATTTACGTATGTGATAGCGGTGCTGGTTTAGTCTATTTCTCATCTCCTGTGTTGTTTCGCCCACATAGAGTAGCCAACACGGGCACTGCAGAATATATATTACGTAATCCGACTTACATGTATAGTATCTTTTGATAGGGTACCTTTTCCCAGTTCTAGGGTGAGTGAAATCCCCCTTAAGCATACCATTACAGTTACAGCAGCCCAAACATGGGTAACAGCCTTTCTTTTTGATCCTAGGTTCCTTGTGACATTTAGTGTCAGCCCTTATTAATCTGTCCCCCAGATTCCGTGATCTCCTGTAGGACAAAAGTGGTTCTGATTGAAATTCTGCTATTCCCAGGAACGTTTCTTTTAGAATGTGGCAGTTAGATTTGAGAACTTGTGCAATGTGTCTACTCTGGGTGGTGTGTGTAGAGACAAACGGTATCCTCTTTTTCTTGTCTGTTACACATTTTGGGCCTAATAGCTCTTTTCTCTGACATTTTTTCACCCTCTCTTTATGTCTATTGACCATGCTTCTGGGATACCCTCTCTCATAGAACTTGTGGCACATTTCATCTAAGCGGTGCTCTAATCTGTCATCATCTGAGATAATACGTTTCACCCTCAAGATTTGGTTGTAAGGTAATGTCCTTCATGAAGTCAGGATGGTCACTCTAAAATAGAAGCATATTATTCCTATCTGTGGGTTTAACAAACAGGTCAGTCTTTAATCGGCCCCCAGCACTGTGTCTGTGAAAATACTAGGCTGAACTGTAGTTCCTCATAGATAGAGTTGATATACTTCTTAAAGTCCATCAATTCTTCCAATGTGCCCTTCCATAGGAAAAAAATGTCATCTATGTACCTCATGCAGCCAACCGTATGTATATAATGGCTGGATGGGTATATAGTCAGTTCTTCAAATCTGCTCATGAAAACATTTGCATATGTCGGGGCCACATTTGACCCCATAGCGGTCCCCTGCTTTTGAATATAGTAGGAGTCTTCAAAATAGAAAATAATTACAGGTCAGGACTATCTCCAACAATGATAGTATGAAGTGTGACTTCTCGTCCTCTACTCCATCCTTGGTCAGGGCCCACTCAACAGCCTCTAGGCCCTTAGTGTGCTCTATGCTTGTATACAAGCTTACCACGTCAAATGAGACCAGGTAATCCCCTTCACTGTATTCATGAATGTGCGCATGCGCGAATTCTGTCCAGGCACACCTGCGCAATTCGAACCATTAGACACCGATATATTACAGCTTTTTACGCGACTACGAAAGTGTACTGATTGACGCGCATGCGCACAGGTGTTAGGGAGACGCTGACTTAATGGCGTGACACTTTGGGATATGATGACCCTACATCCCACCAGCAATCCACCAGGTGATCTAATATAAGTGCTGATTTGTTGATTTGTAAGGATGCTTTACCCTGTATCATTTTGCATTGTTGTAATCTGTAATGACACGTGTGGTAGCCCCTCCTACAAGGAGAGTATTTAAGCCTGGTAATGAGCTATTGTCAGTTGCTTTAAAAAAGACTGCTCTGGTCGAAACGTTGCATGAATTTGATGGAATAAAAGATACAAAGAGACAAGTGAGTGCTGCGGTTTCTTTAACCCCTGAATTCCTGTTTGGAGGGACACTGCGGACTGGCGTCCAACACCGCGTGCACCACCACTCACAAGGCCAGTATACCCCTAAGTGCTGCTACTCCTACTCTACCGTTTTCAGGTCCTTAAGGTGATGTAAGACTGCGTTCTTAAGGGGTTAAAGGCTGGAAATTAAACGTAGGTATTTCTACACTTTATTCACAACTGTTTTTTAGGCCTAGAACACGGCTTTTTTTTTAGTAATACACACCAAAGCACTATTTCCATGCTGTAATTTAAAATTAGTATTTGTACACTGTATGCACAACTGCTTTGTGGACCCAGAACACGGCATTTTTCACTAAAACACACAAATGCAGTATTTAAAGGCTGGAAATTAAACGTAGGTATTTCTACGCTTTATGCACAACAGTTTTTTAGTAAAACACACTAAAGCACTATTTCCATTCTGCAATTTAAAATTAGTATTTGTACGCTGTATGCACAACTGCTTTGGGGATCCAGAACACGGCTTTTGTCACCAAATTTCACAAAGGCAGTATTTAAAGGCTGGAAATTAAACGTAGGTATTTCTATGCTTTATGCACAACTGTTTTTTAGGCCTAGAATACGGCTTTTTTTCAGTAAAACACACTAAAGCACTATTTCCGTGCTGCAATTTCAAATTGGTATTTGTACGCTGTATGCACAACTGCTTTGTCGACCCACAACATGGCTTTTTTCACTAAAACACACAAATGCAGTATTTAACTGCTGGAAATTAAACATAGGTATTTGTACGCTGTATGCACTACTGGTTTGTGGACCAAGAAAATGTCTTTTTTTCACTAAAACACGCTAAAGCACTATTTCCGTGCTGCTATTTAAAATAGGTATTTGTGCGTTGTATGCAGAACTCCTTTGTGAAGCAAGAATATGGCCTTTTTCCCACAAAAAAAGACTGATGCACTATTTCACAGCTGTAATGTAAAATAGGTAGTTGGGCGGTGTATTTAAAACTGCTTTGTGGACTAGGAATACTTCTTTTTTTCCAAAAAAATACACTGATGCTCTATTTCACGACAGAAATGTAAAATAGGTATTTGGGCGGATATTTAAAACTGTTCTGTGGACCAGGAATAACGCTTTTTTTTCCCTAAAACACACTGATGCTCTATTTCCCTGCAGAAATATAAAATATGTATTTGTACGCTGTATGCACTGTATGAACTGTTTTGTGGACCAGGAATACCGCTTTTTTCCCCAAAAAATACACTGATTCTCTATTTCACTGCAGAAATGTCAAATATGTATTTGGGCGGTATATTTAAAACTGCTTTGTGGATCAGGCTTTTTTTCACAAAAATACATTGATGCACTATTTGACTGCTGAAATTGAATATAAGGTTTTGTGCGTTGTATGCACAAGTGCTCTATAGCACCACAGGTCCCAGACTACAGAAATGAACTATGTCACCCTTTAATTATACAAAAGGTAATGTAGGGGACTTGACCTGCCAGAAAAAAAGCTTTTTTTCCTTCACTGAGCTACCAAAAATGATTAGACTGAAGTCCCTGGCAGGCTGGCACACATGCAGGTCACATGCAGTTCCAAGGACACTGCAGTGGCTAAAATGACCGCCGACTCCCACCTCAGTAACAGATGGATTTTTAAAAAAAATTCATTCGCAGTGGCTGGGTACATAAACGTACGATTGCAGAAGCACCCTCCCTCAATATTGAGGATTGCACAACAACAGGTTTTACAGATTTCTTCCCTAATCTCTCCTTGAGAGCACTGGCAGCAACCTTTCCCTAGACTAACAGCAGCAGAGTGACGTGCGGCACTACGTGACTCCAGCTTATAAAGAGGCTGGGTCACATGCTGCACTCAGCCAATCACAGCCATGCCATTAGTAGGCTGTGATGGCTTCTTGGGGCAAAGATATAAAATGCTTGCTGATTGGCTGCTGTGCAAGCCCTTCAAAAAGCGGAAGAATCGCCAAACAACGGACCCGAATCTGAACTTTTATGAAAATGTTCGGGTCCGTGTCCCGAACACCCCAAAATTCAGTTCGGGTTCGCTCAACCCTATCTAGAACATCTCCTATTAGCGTTCAGTGAAAAATCTGCATCACAGACCAAAGTAGTGCATGTCTCCATGATTTTTTTTTTCCCTGACCCATAGTGACCTACCTTTTGGAGGAGTTTTGGCAACCCCCCATGCCTGGCTTCACCTGCAAAAGGGAAACATTTTTACCTGCTCCCTGTTGCTGGGTCCTTCGCCTCCCATCCTCGGCTGCCTCTCACGGGTTCCCTGCTGTCAACACCCACTTTGACACCACTGCAGGCAGTCACTACAGCAGTGACTCTGCCACCTTGCGTCACGTAATCAGTTGATCTGACGCAAGGGGAGAAGGTCACCACTGCGGTCAGTGATTGGCTGCAATGGGGTCAAAGCGGATGTTGACAGTGGGGAACCCGTGCAAGGCAGCTGAGGACGGCGAGCAAAGGAGCCAGGACCCAGCAGCAGGGAGAAGTATTTTTCCCTTTAGCAAGTCAGCCCTGGAGGTGGTTTTCAAAAAAACAAAAAGGTAGCCAGCTCATTTAAGTTCAATTTTGACAGCGACAGTGATTAAAGAGGTTTCCCTACACCTCTGCAAATCAATAAGGGTCCTACCATAGAGACCCCACAATCACTGGAATGAAGGTCTAAGCACTCAATTTTTCCTTAAGGCTCAATCAGAGTTTGAATCCCCTATAGATAAGTCTTCATGTTGCCTGTATACATTGACACATGCTCACTACTGTTACACTATGGCACCATGGCGCCTTCATGCGATGTATGATGAAAGTCTGTCAGTGCTTAGGGTAGGCGATCAATGTTTGGCTGGTGAGGGTCCAACCACCGGGAAAGGGCTGCAGTGTGCATTCGATGAGGAGTTGACATGTAGCTTTTGGATAAAGCCCTGCAAGGTGGGGGGAAGATGTACCACAGCAAAATCTAAAAAATTACATAGCAAGGAGAAAAGTGCCCAAAATGGTAGGAGATTTCACAATCAAGAATTTTTGCAAAGTGCTTAATTTTTTTATTTTAAGATGCAAAAAAAAGCACCATTATAGAGCTTCGATTCCTGGTCACTAGGTGAGTTACTAAGCTCATCGGCAATCTTATTTTTGGACATCTTACATAGCCTAGCTTTATCTTTGGAGAGAACATGGAATCCTGCTCACAATTCCGCCTTGTCACAACTAAACAACTTTGACTCTGTATAAAGCGATCTGGATTGGCATGTGTTACGTGTCCTAGTACATCTCGTGTGGTGGGTGTGCTTGGCTGAAACTGACTTGCAGATGGTACCTCGCCAAATGTCACATTCTGCAGTGACAGTTCCGTTCCCATTCTCAGATATTTTCATTGTCACAGAATAAATATATATATTTAAGTTAAGTTTGATGGGACTGATAGCAAGGCTTTGGTTAGGAAAACATGAAGTTAGTGACTGCAGCCTAGGCTTGGAAACTTGCAAAAGATTAGGTCTCTGAATTTCGATTTGATAAGTACAGGATATGTACAGGATAAGTAATGTATGTACACAGTGACTCCACCAGCAGAATAGTAAGTGCAGCTCTGGAGTATAATACAGGATGTAACTCAGGATCAGTACGGGATATGTAATGTATGTACACAGTGACTCCACCAGCAGAATAGTAAGTGCAGCTCTGGAGTATAATAGAGGATATAACTCAAGATTAGTACAGGATAAATAATTTAA
Source organism: Bufotes viridis (assembly GCA_033119425.1). Lineage (NCBI taxonomy): Eukaryota > Metazoa > Chordata > Amphibia > Anura > Bufonidae > Bufotes > Bufotes viridis. The sequence continues at coordinate 39,626,748 of CM065592.1, read as the reverse complement.
TGTAATGTATACAGTGACTCCACCAACAGAATAGTGAATGCAGCTCTGGAGTAGAATATAGGATGTAACTCAGGATTAGTAAACAATAATTGAAGTTATATTCAATGCATTCTGAAAATTATTAAACCCTTTCACTTTTTTTTCTCATTTTGTTATATTGTGGCCTTGTGCTAAAATAAGAAAAATCAAGTTTTCTCTATTAATCTGAACTCAACACCCCATAATAAGAAAAGAATGTTAGAAATGTTTGCAAATCTATTAAAAAGGAAAACTGACATTTGCCTCTGGGGCCTCCCATTTCTTTGAGATGTTTCTACACCTTTCTTTGAGTCCACCTGTGGTAAATTCAGTTGATTGGACATGAGTTGGAAAATCACAGCCCTGTCTATAGGATAAGGTCTTGCAGCTGACAATGTATATCAAAGCAAATACCAATTTGTGAGTAAGAAAGAACTACATGTAGAACTCAGAGACAGGATTATGTGGAGGCACCGATCTGGAGAAGGATACAAAAAATCCCTGCTGCACTGAAAGCTCCCAAGAGCACAGTGGCCTCCATGTTTCCTAAATGAAAGAAGTTTAGAACAACCAGGACTCTTCCTAGATCTAGTCGTCACACCAGACTAAGGAATGGGAGAAGGGTCTTGGTAAGAGAGGTGACCAAGAGCCCAATGATCAGTCTGGCTCCAAAGATCCAGTGTGCAGACGGGAGAAACTTTGAGAAGATCGACCATCACTGCAGCACTCTTCCAATTTATTCTTTATGAGAGAATGGCCAGAAAGAAGATTTTCCTCAATAAAAGACACATAAAGCTCACCTGTAGTTTGTAAAAAAAACAAAAAGCACCCAAGGGCTCTCAGACTGTGAGAAACAAGATTCCCACATCTGATGAAACAAAGATTGAACCTTTTGGCCTCAATTCTAACAGTCATGTTTGAAGGAAACCAGGCACTGCTCATCACCTGCTCAATACTATCCCTTCAGTGAAGCATGGTGGTGGTGACAACGTTTTTTAGTGGCTGGGACAGGGAGACTAGTCAGAGGTTGAGGGAAGCTCAATGAAGCAGAGAGTACAGAGATATTCTTAACAAAAACCTCATCCAGAGTGCTCTGGACCTCAAACTGGGCGGAAAGGTTCACCTTCCAACAAGACAATGAGCCTAAGCACAGAGCCAAGACAACACAGGACAACTGTGAATTTCCTTCAGTGGCCCAGCCAGAGCCTTAACTTGAATCCAATCGAACATCTCTAGAGAGACCTGAAAATGGCCGTCCATTGACGGTCCTCATCCAACCTGATAGAGCTTGAGAGGATCTGCAAAGAAGAATAGCAGAAAATCCCCATATCCAGGTGTGCAAACCTCGTGGCATCATACCCAAGAAGACTGAAGGCTGAAATAGGTTCAAAGGTTCTGTAATTAAGTCCTGAGGAAAGGGTCTGAATACTTATGTCAGTGCAAGATTTTAGTTTTTCCTTTTCAATGAATTAGCAAATATTTTGAACATTTTGTTTTTACTTTTTTATTATGGGGAGTGCAGAATGTTGAACAAAACAAAAAGTGAAAAAAGTTGAAAGGTCTAAAGATTTTCTAAGACTCATATACACTGGCAAATTTGACCTAAAACTAGTGTATATCAGATTGTCACGCACACTCTAAAATAAATAAAGATAACTAAATCAAGCAAATTAATCCAAAATATTAGACCTGGTAATTTATTTATTGAAGAAAATGATCCAATATCACATGTCTATGAATAGAAAATGTATGTGAACCTTTTGCTTTCAGTATCTTTCCCCTTGGGCAGCGATAACTGCAACTAAATGTTTCTGCTAATTGTTGATTAGTCCTGCATATGGGCTTGAATTAATTTTCCATCCCTCGATACAAAACAGCTTTCACTCTGTTATGTTGGTGGTTTCCTCCCACAACATTTCTATTGGATTAGGGTCTTTGACTTGGTCATGCCAAAATTTTTACTTTTAATCATGTTAAAACATTCGTTTTTAGAACGACTTGTGTGCTTAGTGTTGTATTCCTGCACGAACCACATTCTCTTGAGATTCAGCTCACGGACAGAAGTCCTGACATTTTCTTTTAGAATTTGCTGCTAGGATTCAGAATTCATTGTTCCAATGATGGCAAACCATCCTGTCTCAGATGCAGCAAAACTGTCCCAAACCATGATATTACCGCCACTGTGTGTCACAATTGGGATGCGGTTTTCCATAATGGGATGCAGTGTTTTCCTTTTTCCACACAAAATCATTCTCATTTAACCCCTTCCCGACATGGTCCATACATGTATGGCGCATATCTGGTCTTTAAAGGTGGCACCCTCTCCAGAGTATAGCAGATGCAATAACCGCCAGGTGCTGGCTGTTTTACACAGCAGACACCCGGAAATAATGTCCGTGGTAGGCAATAATGCTGATCACAGATGTTTAATCCCTCAAATGCTGTGGTCAATTGTGGCCATAGCATCTGAGGCAGCCTTCCCCAGGAGCACTGTGTTGCCAGGGCCTGAATGGCTCCCCCGTGCTGAGATCCATTGCCATCTTGCTGTTAACTCTGATGACCTTTAAGAACAGCGGTGTGAGATCAGTGGGACATCTACAGCTGGACGTCTGGCTCATAGCCCAATGCAAACGCCTTCTGATGGTTTTTGTAGACACTGTTTGCCTCCTTGGGCTTAGGATGAGAAGTCCGTGTTCACTTGTACAGAATGGATCATTAGCGCCATTCTTTTAATCAGACAATCCATCTGTGCAGAGGTTTGCTTTCATGGTCCTCTTGCTGTTATTACAGTTCAGCGTCATTTTCCCAACTACCGGCACACACAATGTTAAACCGTGCTGACATTTCAGCATAGCTCGTCTTTACCACTCAGTTCAAGGATTCTGTCCCTCTCAGTTTGTGACAAGTGGGGATAACTGGCACATGAACGAACAGGAGGCATTGCACAATCATCCCACATGATCCAATTTTTGAGGTTTCATTTGTTTGCAATCTGGCTTTTATGCCCCTCCCCCATTGGAGCTAGGTGCTTGATAATCTGCCGATCTTAACGACACCTGCAAACTTGGCCATAATTCAAGATATTTCTTAATACTTTAGAGCCCCTATTATCTCGAAGTTAGTCATATTTTCATATGAGATGAAAAACTATCACCCTGAACATTACAAGATTACTGGGTAAGGTAGAGATTAACCCCTTCCCGACGTAAATTTCCTAAATTTACGTTGGCGGTAGAGTATTTAGAAATGGCACCTGCTCGCAAGCGGCGCAGGCACCATAGCCACCTGGTACCTCCAGTTTCAAACAGCAGGTACCTGGAACTAATGTATGCGAACAACGGTAAGGTTGATTGCATACATTTAACCCCTCCTGGTTAAAGAGCCGGAGCGCGCACTGTGGGCCGTGTACCGGCTGCCCGCGGTGAGGATCGGAGGAGCCGGATATAGTGTGTGGCAGCCTCGGTACTCAGAAGTGCTACAAGACTGCCGCACATTAGTTCCTATGGAGCCCCTGCCATAGGAATATAATCCAAAGGAGAATAATAAAGCCTATGCAGAGTCCTATATTGTGTCATCTTGTGAAACTGAATTTAACATAATTGTCCAATTCACTTCTAATATAGGTCCCAGATCCCTTTCCCAGTGTTTCCTAGGATTATAAAATATAGTAGAGACATTATGATCAATCACCTGTGAAGACATGTGCATGGCGGATCTGTAAATGTAAAAAAAAAAAACTTTTTCCGTTAATGAAAACTGTGCAACTAGTGTCTGGAAACTTCACTTTTTCCCCCTGCTAAATAAGTATGACATCAAAGTTAGACCTTTACATCTCCAGAAGACAGAAAGAGATATATATACAAATTGTTTAATGAGAGGGAAACAGAGAGAAATTGTAACAGAGAAAATATTTTTAGAGTTTTATGCCACACTTTCACACACGATTTTTCCTTTGCTCTTCTTTTCCTAATTGACTCAATTTCTGAACCTACCGGATGTTTTCAAAAAAACTTTGATACACAGCATAAAGAGAAAAATAATAGTCCATGAAATGCTGATGCCAAAAAAATACATAAATAAATTAACTGTCTGCTAACCAACCTCTATTATTCCTAATTCACACATCAGTGTTCGGTCAGTGATTTCCATCAGTGATTTTTAGCCAAAACCAGGTGCGGCTCTAAATACAGAACAGGAAAAGATCTTTCCCTTATACCTTATGTCTGTGGAGACTTCAATCCTGGTTTTGGCTCACAATCACTGACAAAAACACTGACGTGTGGGTGAGGCTTTAACATAGTACATAATATAGTACATGGGGCCGAAGAAAGCCCTCTGTCCATCCAGTTCGGCCTGTCATCTTGCTAGTTGATCCAGAGGAAGGCAAAAAAAAAACTGAGGTAGAAGCCAATTTTCCCCACTTAAGGGAAATAAAAAATTCCTTCCCGACTCCAATCAGGCAAACAGAATAACTACCCGGATCCACGACCCCTCTCTAGAAGCTATAGCCTGTAATATTATTACACTCCAGAAATATATCCAGGCCCCTCTTGGATTCCTTTATTGTACTCACCATCACCACCTCCTCAGGCAGAGAGTTCCATAGTCTCACTGCTCTTACCGTAAAGAATCCATAGTCTCACTGCTCTTACCGTAAAGAATCCTCTTCTATGTTTGTGTACAAACCTTCTTTCCTCCAGACGCAGAGGATGTCCCCTAATCACAGTCACAGTCCTGGAGATAAATAGATGATGGGACAGATCTCTTTACTGACCCCTGATATATTTATACATAGTTATTAGATCTCCCCTCAGTCGCCTTTTTTCTAAAGTAAATAACCCTAATTTTGATAATCTTTCAGGGTACTGTAGTTGCCCCATTCCAGTTATTACTTTAGTTGCCCTCCTCTGAACCCTCTCCAGCTCTGCTATGTCTGCCTTGTTCACAGGAGCCCAGAACTATACACAGTACTCTATGTGTGGTCTGACTAGTGATTTGTAAAGTGGTTTACTATGTTCTCATCACGGGCATCTATGCCCCTTTTGATGCAACCCATTGTCTTATTGGCCTTGGCGGCAGCTGCCTGACACTGGTTTTTGCAGCTTAGTTAGCTGTTTATTAAAATTTCTAGATCCTTTTCCATGTCAGTGTTACCGAGTGTTTTACCATTTAGTATGTACGGGTGACTTGCATTATTCCTTCCCATGTGCATAACCTTACAATTGTCAGTGTTAAACCTCATCTGCCACTTATCTGCCCAAGCCTCCAATCTATCCAGATCCCTCTGTAGCAGTATTTTGTCCTCATCCGTGTTAATTACTTTACACAGTTTAGTGTAATCTGCAAAAATTGATATTTTACTGTGCAAGCCTTCTACAAGATCATTAATAAATATATTGAAAAGAATAGGGCCCAATACTGACCCCTGAGGTACTCCACTAGTGACAGTGACCCAATCTGAGTGTGTACCGTTAAAACCACCCTTTGTTTTCTGTCACTCAGCCAGTTACTTACCCATTTACAGACATTTTCTCCCAGTCCGAGCAGTCTCATTTTATATACTAACCTTTTATGAGGTACAGTGTCAAATGCTTTGGAGAAGTCCAGATATACGACATCCATTGATTCGTCGCTGTCAAGTCTAGAACTTACCTCCTCATAGAAACTGATTAAATTAGTTTGGCATGACCGATCCCTCATGAAGCCATGCTGATATGGCGTTATTTGCTTATTTTCGTTGAGATCCTCTAAGATAGCATCTCTCAGAAAACCTTCAAACAGTTTCCCCACAACAGATGTTAAACCTACCAGCCTATAATTTCCAGGCTCTGTTTTTGGACCCTTTTTGAATATTGGCACCACTTTTGCTATGCGCCAATCCTGTGGAACATTCCCTGTCAGTATAGAGTCCGCAAATATCAGAAATAAGGGTCTGGCTATGACATTACTTAATTCCCTTAGGATACGGGGGTGTATGCCATCTGGTCCTGGCGATTTGTCTATTTTAATCTTTTTAAGTCGCTCTTGTATTTCTTCTTGGGTCAGACAGGACACTTTTAATAGGGGATTTATTTTTACATTCAGCATTTTATCTGACAGTTTATTTTCCTCAGTGAATACATTGGAGAGAAAAATATTTAACAGCTTTGCTTTATCCTCGTCGCTCTCTGCAACTCCCCCTTCATTACTCTTTAACCACTTCAGCCCCCCTAGCTTAAACACCCTTAATGACCAGGCCACTTTTTACAATTCCGCACTACACTACTTTCACCGTTTATTGCTCCGTCATGCAACTTACCACCCAAATGAATTTTACCTCCTTTTCTTCTCACTAATAGAGCTTTCATTTGGTGGTATTTCATTGCTGCTGACATTTTTACTTTTTTTGCTATTAATCAAAAATTACCGAAATTTTTGCAAAAAAATGACATTTTTCACTTTCTGTTGTAAAATTTTTAAAAAAACTACATTTCTATATAAATTTTTCTCTAAATTTATTGTTCTACATGTCTTTGATAAAAAAATCCAATAAGTGTATATTTATTGGTTTGGGTAAAAGTTATAGCGTTTACAAACTATGGTGCAAAAAAGTGAATTTCTGCATTTTGAAGCAGCTCTGACTTTCTGAGCACCTGTCATGTTTCTTCAGGTGCTAGAATGTCAGGAAAGTATAAATACCCCCAAATTACACCATTTTAGAAAGAAGACACCCCAAAGTATTCGCGGAGGGGCTTGGTGAGTTCATGTATCATTTCATTTTTTCACAAGTTAGCGGAAAATGACACTTTCTGAGAAAAAAAAAAAAAGTTTCAATTTCTGATAACTTCTGGCAAAAAAAAAAAAATCTCAGACGGACTCACTATGCCCCTCAGTGAATACCTTGGGGTGTCTACTTTCCGAAATGGGGTCATTTGTGGGGTGTGTTTACTGTTCTGGCATTTTGGGCGGGGCTAAATTGTGAGCCGCCATGTAAAACCTAAAGGTACTCGTTGGAATTTGGGCCCCTTGGCACCCAGGCTGCAAAAAGTGTCACTCATGTGGTATCGCCGTACTCAGGAGAAGTAGGGCAATGTGTTTTGGGGTGTATTTTTACATACACCCATGTTGGGTGAGAGAAATATCTCTGTAAATTGTCAACTTTGTATAAAATTTTTTAAAAGTTGTCGTTTACAGAGATATTTTTCACACAAAGTATGGGTATATATAAAAATACACCCCAAAACACATTGCCCTACTTCTCCTGAGTACGGCGATACCACATGTGTGCCACTTTTTGCAGCTTGAGTGCAAAGGCCCTAAAACCAATGAGTACCTTTAGAATTTCACAGGGCATTTTTACGCATTTGGATTCCAGACTTCTTCTCACGCTTTAGGGGCCCCTAAAATGCCAGGGCAGTATAAATACCCCACATGTGACCCCATTTTGGAAAGAAGACACCCCAAGGTATTCTGTGAGGGGTATGGTGAGTTCATGTAAAATTTTATTTTTTGTCACAAGTTAGTGGAATATGAGACTTTGTAAAAAAACAAAATTAAAAAAAACAAAAAAAAACAATTTCCGCTGACTTATGCCAAAAAATAAAAATTCTGTGGACTCACCATGCCCCTCACACAATACCTACGGGTGTCTTCTTTCCAAAATGTGGTCACATGTGGGGTATTTATACTCAGGGTACTTTCACACTAGCGTTGGTGCGGATCCGTCTGTTTATTTGTACAGGCGGATCCGCACCTCTAATGCAAACGTTTGTATCCGTTCAGAACGGATCCGTTTGCATTAGCTTTAAATAAAAATGACAAAGTCCAAAACGGATCCGTTTTGACTTACATTGAAAGTCAATGGGGAACGGATCCGTTTTCAAATGCACCATATTGTGTCACTGACAACGGATCCGTCCCCATTGACTTACATTGTAAAAAAAAACGGATCCGTTAGGCTCCGCCTCTTCAGACGGACACCAAAATGCTGCATGCTGCGTTTTGGTGTCCGCCTCCAAAACGGAATAGAGGCGGAACGGAGCCTAACTGATGCACTCTGAACGGATCCTTATCCATTCAGAATGCATTGGGGCTTAACTGATCCGTTTTGGACCGTTTGTGAGAGCCCTGAAACGGATCTCACAAACGGAATCCAAAACGCCAGTGTGAAAGTACCCTCACCTGGCATTTTAGGGGCCCCTAAAGTGTGAGAATCCAAATGCATAAAAATGGCCTGTGAAATCCTAAAGGTACTCATTGGTTTTAGGGCCCCTTTGCGCACCCAGGCTGCAAAAAAGTGTCACACATGTGGTATCGCCGTACTCAAGAGAAGTAGGGCAATGTGTTTTGTGGTGTATTTTTACATATACCCATGCTGCGTGTGAGAAATATCGCTGTAAACGACAACTTTTTAAATTTTTTTATTCAAAGTTGTCAATTTACAGAGATATTTCTCTCACCCAGTATGGGTATATGTAAAAATACACCCCAAAACACATTGCCCTACTTCTCCTGAGTACGGCGATACCACATGAGTGACACTTTTTGCAGCCAAGATGCGCAAAGGGGCCCTAATTCCAATGAGTACCTTTAGGAGGGCATTTTTACGCATTTTTCTTCTCACGCTTTAGGGCCCCTAAAATGCCAGGGCAGTATAAATACCCCACATGTGACCCCATTTTGGAAAGAAGACACCCCAAGGTAATCCGTGAGGGGCATAGCGAGTTCATAGAAGATTTTTTTTGGCACAAGTTAGTGGAAATTGATTTTTATTGTTTTTTCTCACAAAGTCTCCTTTCCGCTAACTTTTGACAAAAAGTTTAATTTTTCATGGACTCATTATGCCCTCAGCGAATACTTGAGGTGTCTTCTTTCAAAATGGGTCACATGTGGGTATTTATACTGCCCTGGCATTTTAGGGGCCCTAAAGCGTGAGAAGAAAAATGCGTAAAAATGCCCTCCTAAGAGTACTCATTGGTTTAGGGCCTTTGCGCATCTTGGCTGCAAAAGTGTCACACATGTGGTATCGCCGTACTCAGGAGAAGTAGGCAATGTGTTTGGGGTGTATTTTACATATACCCATACTGGGTGAGAGAAATATCTCTGTAAATTGACAACTTTGAATAAAAAATTTAAAAGTTGTCGTTTACAGCGATATTTCTCACACACAGCATGGGTATATATAAAAATACACCCTAAAACACATTGCCCTACTTCTCCTGAGTACGGCGATACCACATGAGTGACACTTTTTGCAGCCAAGATGCGCAAAGGGGCCCTAAAACCAATGAGTACCTTTAGGATTTCACAGGACATTTTTACGCATTTGGATTTTCACGCTTTAGGACCCCTAAAATGCCAGGGCAGTATAAATACCCCACAAGTGACCCCATTGTGGAAAGAAGACACCCCAAGGTATTCCGTGAGGGGCATGGCGAGTTCACAGAAAAAAAAATTTGGCACAAGTTAGCGGAAATGGTATTTTTTTTTTTTTTTTTTACAGTCTCACATTCCACTAACTTGTGACAAAAATAAAATTTTACATGAACTCACCATACCCCTCACGGAATACCTTGGGGTGTCTTCTTTCTAAAATGGGGTCACATGTGAGGTGTTTGTACTGCTCTGGCATTTTAGGGGTCTCCGCAATCATTACACGTATGGCCAGAATTAGGAGTTTTTGCTATTCTCCTTATATTGACCATACTGGTAATGAGAATTTTTTTCCGTTCAGCCTCTGCGCTGAAAGAAAAAATGAACGTCACAGATTTTTCCATTCACATTGATCAATGTGGATGAAAAATCTCTAAAAATGTGCAAAAAAAGAGGGAAAAGCTATAAAGCTGCGATCGCTAAGGGACCCTAAGGCCTCATTCAAGCTGTCCGCAATTCTGTTCGGCAAAATTTTGCGGAACAGAAATGTGGATACATTCAATTCTATGGGGACAGACTTTGTCCCGCTGGATCCGTAATTGCGGATCCGTAATTGGAGATCCGCAAAGTATAGAACATGTCCTATTCTTGTCCGCACTGCGGACAAGAAAAGGCATTTTCTATATAGTTCTGGCAATGTGCGGATCCGCAAAATGCGGAAAGCACATTGCTGGTGTCCGTAGTTTTGCTGATCCGCGGATTTGCGGATCCGTGGATCCGCAAAACACATGCGGACATCTGAATGAGCCTTACAGGGGTGATCAGTGACAGGGGGTGACAGGGGGTGATCAGGGGGTGACATGGGAGATCAGGGGGTGACATGGGAGATCAGGGGTTAATCAGTGACAGGGGGTGGTGGGTGGGGGGGTTGTGTGGTGATTGGTGCACTTTGATATTTTTTCTCTGGTGCTCCCAAGCAAAGGGACCACCAGAGAAGCGGGCAGCAAGCAGATCAGACGCTGTTCACAGAACAACGTCTGATCTGCGATTTTTTCTGCCATATACAGCTTGCCAGCGCACGATCGGCGCTGGCAGGCTGTAGTATAACTACATGCGAGCGCGCCGATGGCGCGCATTGCGCATGTGCGGGCGCGTCCTCGCGTCATCTCGCGTCTCGCGAGATGACGCGCCGATGCGTCCGATCAGAGCTACAGGGCCGCCGCCAGGACGCAATCCTGCGTGCGGCGGTCCTGTAGCGGTTAAAGGGCCGACATAATTTTTACGATTTATATAATAAAGAACATTTTAGGGTTAGTTTTGCTCTCTTTGGCAATCAATCTCTCGGTCTCTAGTTTGGCCGCTTTTATTTGTTTTTGACATGTTCTATTTTTTTCCTTATAGTTTTTCAGTGCTTCCTCACTACGCTCCTGTTTTAGTGATTTATATGCTTTTTTTTTTGTCATTTATTGCTTTCTTTACATTTCTATTTATCCACATTGGTTTCTTTTTGTTCCTTAACCTTTTATTCCCACACGGTATGTACCTCTCACAATGAGAATTTAGAATGCTTTTAAAGATATCCCATTTTGTGGCTCTATTTTTGTTTTTGAGGACTTTGTCACAGTTAGTTAGGCCTAGTTTGGCTAAATTTAGCTTTTTTGAAGTTTGGTATTTTTGTGCCTCCCTGTAGAAATGCTCTTTTGAATGATAATTGGAAGGTTATTACTTTATGGTCACTATTTCCCAAGTGTCCCCCAATCTGCACATCTGTTGTTCTGTCAGGTCTATTGGTTAAACTTATTACTAAGTCCAGTATGGCCGTCCCTCTAGTCGGGTCCTGAACCAGTTGGGAAAGATAATTGTCTTTGGTTATTGCCAAGAACCTATTTCATTTATGCGATGTACAGCTTTCAGTTTCCCAGTCTTTATCTGGGTAGTTGAAGTCCCCCATAATAACGACCTCATTATGATTTGCGGCTTCGTCTATCTCGTTTAGTAGTAGATTTTCTGTGGACTCTGGTATATTAGGTGGTTTATAATAAACTCCTATTAGTAATTTATTATTGTTTTTGGCTCCATGTATCTCTACCCACAGTGACTCCACATGTTCATGTCCCTCACTTATATCTTCTTGGACTGTGGGCTTTAGACAGGACTTTACATAAAGGCAGACCCCTCCCCCTCTCCGGTTTTGTCGATCCTTTCTAAACATATTGTAACCCTGTAAATTAACTGCCCAGTTATAACTATCATCCAGCCATGTCTCTGTTATTCCCACTATGTCATAGTCCTCCTCACACATTACTAATTCCAGTTCCCCAGTCTTGTTAGTCAGGCTTCTGGCATTAGTGTACATACGATTAAGAGGTTCTTGTATATTTTTAACCCTACACCTTTCCTTCTGAACTGTTCTAGTCCTCCCTTCCATTCCTCCCCCAGTCCCACTACCTTGCCCCCGATCTCTATCTGCACTATCTTCCCCTCCTATAATGTATTGGGGGTGGACTTGGGGGCTCAGTAGAGCTGCAGGCATCACTTTCCCGGGTGGCCTCCTCCTCTTCCTTCTCCTGCCTCTGAGTAGCCTCCCAGCTACTGTCGGTGCTGGTAACAGGAAAGTATACATAAGTATGTGCAATATATGAATGTGAATGATGAATGTAATGTTACACATGACCCTCACAAACATTGGTATTGACTTGACTATCTACGCATTTCTGTGCAGGGAATTAGGAATGCCAATTGTTCTGCATGAACATAGCTGGATGGGGCACTTGCAGCAGCTCCACTCCTGTATTCATGCTCCTTGCGTCTGTGCCGCATGAAGGCATCCTTGAGGCTCTTCCACTTACATCTGATGATATTGACTGTTGAAAAGAGATATAAACATCAATTAATGTAATTGTTCTTTCCTTTTCCATGTCTTAGGTATTTAGCAACTGGACAGTGATTGGTCAGTCTCTACTATGCCTTGATGATTGGGAAATCGACAGCAAGCAACATCATCCAGGAAACATGCTTTGCCATATGGGATGTCCTTCATGCTGTTGTGATGTCCAAACCCAACAAGGAGGAGTGGCTGAAAATTGCGGATACAATTTACAAAACATGCAATTTTTCCAACTGTGTGGGAGCCCTAGACGGAAAGCATATCAAACCCAATGATCAAACCCAAGAGGAGTGGCAGTCGATTTTTTAATTATAAGAAATTCTTTTCGGTTGTCCTTTTTGCTGTAACTGATGCCAACTACTGCTTCAGATACATAGATGTTGGATCGTATGGAAGGAGCTAGGACTCTGTGGTATTCGCCCATTCAGAGTTTGGACAAATGCTGAATCACGATGCTCTGGACCTTCGAGGGAACACCACGGTGCCTGGCACCGCTGATCCTGCTATGCCTTTCGGCTTTCTAGGAGACAAGGCATATGCTCTGGGTGAGCATCTTATGAGGCCCTAATCAAGCCGTGGACTGTGCCTTGAGAGGAGGGTCTTTAATTATAGACTAACCCGAGCACGCAGGGTGATGCAGTGCGCATTTGGCATACTGTCTAACAAATGGCGCTCTCTGCACTCTCCAATCAACCTGAAATTGGAGAACGCCATCTCTGCGGTTAAGGCAGCTTGCACCCTTCACAATTTCGTACGCCAGAGGGATGGATTCAATTTTGAGGATTCATTGGTGCATTCCATGGAGAGAACAAATTGCATCGGCGTCCGTGGTAACACACATGGAACCACCATTAGGGACAAGTTTGCGGCCTATTTGAAGTCACCGGAGGGGGAGGTGCCATGGCAATTGCAAGCTATACAATCATAAATATTATAATACCCGTAAAGACTTCTTGCCTTTTAATTCTCTTTGTTCTGTGTTGCATTGGTAGTTGTTGTTTTTCTGAATAAAGTTGATTTGTATTTGACTATGTTCTGCCTCTTTTTTTTTTTTAGATTGAAAATTTGCACGTTTAAATTATGCGCACCCACTTTTACAACACACACAATGGTAGCTGGTGGTGGCATCTGCATTGTGCGTTCTACTCATGTTGAGCTAGAAATCACAGATGCATGCAATAGCGCCTGTGCATATTCTATAACATACAGTTGGCACACCTGTGCACACGTGGAGGAATATATTGAACCATTACAATAACCTTACGTATGGTAGGTAACACATGACACTGCACACATGTCTCTAACTTTTGCTTCTTTGACTTGCTTTCCCATACTGTTCCAATCTGGCCACATATTTTTGCCAATATCCTTCCATGCCTGCTGCCTGCTTCGCCGGGTCTTATATTTTGCATCCTGTATGTCGTAGATGCAGCGCTACTCCTGCACCAACCAAATCAGTGATTCACTGTCACTGCCACATACATTAGAATCCTCCATCTTGTCGGTCTAGAAATGTTGCTAAACACCTGGGTGTGGCCTGTGGTCCTGTTGCCATGTGCGAAACGCGTGTCCCTACTCGCATTTTTAAAGACGGAAATGCGCAAATGTCCATTTTGCCGCGTTCCCATTGAAGTCTTTGGGCGCGAGAGCGCGACAATACGCCCCAAAGAAGCTCCTGTACTTCTTTGGGAGATCAGCTGTGTATTAGTACGGTACATCAAGGTGCTTTAACCGCTACAGGACCGCCTAACGCAGGGATGCGTCCTGCGGGCGGTCCTGTAGCTCTGAGTTGACGCGTCGGCGCGTCATCTCGTGAGAGCCGAGATTTCCTGTGAACGCGCGCGCGTGCGCGCGCGCGTTCACAGGGAAGCGCGGCACAGCAGTTCGGCTACAGCCTGCCAGCGATGATCCATCGCTGGCAGGCTGTAGATGCGAATAAAATCGCATCAAACTGCTATATCAGACGCTGTTTTATGAACAGCGTCTGATATAGCTGCTACCTGGTCCTCTGGTGGTCCCATTTACTGGGATCGACCACCAGAGGACCAGGTAACACAGTAAAGTTGCACCAAACACTACACTAACCCCCCACCCCCCTCACCTAACCCCTTGATCACCCCATCTAGACCCCTGATCACCCCCTGTCATTGATCACACCCCTTGTAAGGCTCCATTCAGACGTCCATATGTGTTTTGCGGATCCGTGGATTCACGGATCCGCGGATCCGATCCGCGGATCCGATCCGCGGATCCTCAAAACACGGACACCGGCAATGTGCTTTCCGCATTTTGCAGATCCGCACATTGCCAGAACTATATAGAAAATGCTTTTTCTTGTCCGCAGTTGCGGACAAGAATAGGACATGTTCTATATTTTTGCAGAACGGAAGTGCAGACCCGGAAACGCGGATCCGTAATTCCGGATCCGAGCGGGACAAAGTCTGTCCCCATAGAAATGAATGGGTCCGCAATTCCGTTCCGCAAACAGAATTTCGGACGTGTGAATGGGGCATAAGGGCCCCCTTTTACCGCCAGTTAGCTAGCTACTTGTTAGGTAGCTAGCGCCCAGCCCACCGCACCGCAGTCACTGATTTTGGCAGAGATTTTTTCATCCACATTGACCGATGCGAATGAAAAAATCTGTGCCGTTCATTTTTTTTTTTTTCAGCGCAGAGGCTGAACGGAAAAAAAATCTCATTACCCGTCTGCTCAATATACGGAGAATCGCAGAAACTCCTAATGCTGGCCATACGTGTAATGATTGCGAAGACCCCTAAAATGCCAGAGCAGTACAAAAACCCCACATGTGACCCCATTTTAGAAAGAAGACGCCCCAAGGTATTCCGTGAGGGGTATGGGGAGTTCATGGAAAATATTATTTTTTGTCACAAGTTAGTGGAATATGAGACTGTAAAAAAAAAAAACAATTTCCGCTAACTTGTTCCAAATTTTTTTTTTCTGTGAACTCGCCATGCCCCTCACAGAATACCTTGTGGTGTCTTCATTCCAAAATGGGGTCACATGTGGGGTATTTATACTGCCCTGGCAATTTAGGGGTCCTAAAGCGTGAGAATCCAAATGCGTAAAAATGGCCTGTGAAATCCTAAAGGTACTCATTGGTTTTAGGGCCTCTTTGCATCTTGGCTGCAAAAAGTGTCACTCATGTGGTATCGCCGTACTCAGGAGAAGTAGGGCAATGTGTTTTGGGGTGTATTTTACATATACCCATGCTGGGTGTGAGAAATATCGCTGTAAACGTCAACTTTTAAATTTTTTATTCAAAGTTGTCAATTTACAGAGATATTTCTCTCACCCAGCATGGGTATATGTAAAAATACACCCCAAAACACATTGCCCTACTTCTCCTGAGTACGGCGATACCACATGAGTGACACTTTTTGCAGCCAAGATGCGCAAAGGGCCCAAATTCAACGAGTACCTTTTAGGAGGGCATTTTTACGCATTTTCTTCTCACGCTTTAGGGCCCCTAAAATGCCAGGGCAGTATAAATACCCCACATGTGACCCCATTTTGGAAAGAAGACACCCAAGGTATTCGCTGAGGGGCATAATGAGTCCATGAAAATTAAACTTTTGTCAAAAGTTAGCGGAAACGGAGACTTTGTGAGAAAAACAATAAAAATCAATTTCCACTAACTTGTGCCAAAAAAATCTTCTATGAACTCGCCATGCCCCTCATGGAATACCTTGGGGTGTCTTCTTTCCAAAATGGGGTTACATGTGGGGTATTTATACTGCCCTGGCATTTTAGGGGCCCTAAAGCGTGAGAAGAAAAATGCGTAAAAATGCCCTCCTAAAAGGTACTCATTGGAATTAGGGCCCCTTTGCGCATCTTGGCTGCAAAAAGTGTCACACATGTGGTATCGCCGTACTCAGGAGAAGTAGGGCAATGTGTTTTGGGGTGTATTTTTACATATACCCATACTGGGTGAGAGAAATATCTCTGTAAATTGACAACTTTAAATAAAAAATTTAAAAAGTTGTCGTTTACAGCGATATTTCTCACACGCAGCATGGGTATATGTAAAAATACACCCTAAACCACATTGCCCTACTTCTCCTGAGTACGGCGATATCACATGAGTGACACTTTTTGCAGCCTGAGTGCAAAGGGGCCCTAAAACCAATGAGTACCTTTAGGATTTCACAGGCCATTTTTATGCATTTGGATTCTCACACTTTAGGGGCCCCTAAAATGCCAGGTGAGTATAAATACCCCACATGTGACCCCATTTTGGAAAGAAGACACCCCTAGGTATTCTGTGAGGGGCATGGTGAGTCCACAGAATTTTTATTTTTGGCACAAGTCAGCGGAAATTGTTTTTTTTTGTTTTTTTTTACAAAGTCTCATATTCCACTAACTTGTGGCAAAAATAAAATTTTACATGAACTCACCATACCCCTCACAGAATACCTTGGGGTGTCTTCTTTCCAAAATGGGGTCACATGTGGGGTATTTATACTGCCCTGGCATTTTAGGGGCCCTAAAGCGTGAGAAGAAGTCTGGAATCCAAATGCGTAAAAATGCCCTGTGAAATCCTAAAGGTAATCATTGGTTTTAGGGCCCTTTGCGCACCAAGCTGCAAAAGTGGCACACATGTGGTATCGCCGTACTCAGGAGAAGTAGGGCAATGTGTTTTGGGGTGTATTTTTATATATACCCATACTTTGTGTGAAAATATCTCTGTAAACGACAACTTTTAAAAAATTTTATACAAAGTTGACAATTTACAGAGATATTTCTCTCACTCCAACATGGGTGTATGTAAAAATACACCCCAAAACACATTGCCCTACTTCTCCTGAGTACGGCGATACCACATGAGTGACACTTTTTGCAGCCTGGGTGCAAAGGGGCCCAAATTCCAACGAGTACCTTTAGGTTTTACATGGCGGCTCACAATTTAGCCCCGCCCAAAATGCCAGAACAGTAAACACACCCCACAAATGACCCCATTTCGGAAAGTAGACACCCCAAGGTATTCACTGAGGGGCATAGTGAGTCCGTCTGAGATTTTTTTGCCAGAAGTTATCAGAAATTGAAACTTTTTTTTTTTTCTCAGAAAGTGTCATTTTCCGCTAACTTGTGAAAAAAATGAAATGATACATGAACTCACCAAGCCCCTCCGCGAATACTTTGGGGTGTCTTCTATCTAAAATGGTGTGATTTGGGGGTATTTATACTTTCCTGACATTCTAGCACCTGAAGAAACATGACAGGTGCTCAGAAAGTCAGAGCTGCTTCAAAATGCCGAAATTCACTTTTTGCACCATAGTTTGTAAACGCTATAACTTTTACCCAAACCAATAAATATACACTTATTGGATTTTTTATCAAAGACATGTAGAACAATAAATTTAGAGAAAATTTATATAGAAATGTAGTTTTTTTGAAAAATTTTACAACAGAAAGTGAAAAATGTCATTTTTTTGCAAAAATTTCGGTCATTTTTGATTAATAGCAAAAAAAGTAAAAATGTCAGCAGCAATGAAATACCACCAAATGAAAGCTCTATTAGTGAGAAGAAAAGGAGGTAAAATTCATTTGGGTGGTAAGTTGCATGACGGAGCAATAAACGGTGAAAGTAGTGTAGTGCAGAATTGTAAAAAGTGGCCTGGTCATTAAGGGTGTTTAAGCTAGGGGGGCTGATGTGGTTAAAGGGGTCATTTGACAAAATAAAAAAAAACTCTTAGGAAAGTGGTAGAATGGGTTAAAAAGAATAAAACATGCATTTCTTAGTTCACTGATCCTGAGCCAGAAACGGTCCTCGCGGATGTCTACTTCCTGGTGCCTCTCAACATGCAGGAAATGCCTATTTGCCAATACTTGGTGGAGGTGGGCCAATGATGTAGCCAGTGATTGGCTGAGAGGCACAAGGCCAGAATAGACCAGCCAGGGATCTGGTAACCATTGGAATGGTCACAGTGGGGGATCGGTGAGTATTGTTACTTAAAGGGGTTGTCCGGGTTTAGAGCTGAGCCGGACATATCCCCGTTTTCACCCAGGCAGCCCCTCTGATATGAACATCGGAGCTCTGATGCTCTCTCTTGCCTTGCGCTTCTGTATAGCAGTGTTCCCAGTGATGTCACCGGCACTGATGGGCGGGCTTTAGCGCTGTCCTTGCTTCTTTACAGGCCCACCCAATAGTGCCAGTGACGTCACTGGGCTCACTGCTAGGCGGAAGCCTTCGCCCAGCTTACCCTTGGAGAGCCTGGATCTCTAGAAAAAGGCTTTGCCCTGCGCGATTCAGCAGAGGTCAAAGTAGAGCATCAGAGATGAAATGATGCTCATATCAGAGGGCCTCCGCAGGTGAAAACACGGATATGTCCGGGTTTAGCTCTGAATCCGGAAAACCCCTTTAAAAAATGTTATCTGCTATACATACCCATTGACTACCCAAGGCTTTTGACATAGTGTTAAATAAAAGTGCAGGAATGGGTTAAAAGCACTACCAGGTTGAACTGAATTTATAACGTAGGGCATGCACTGTTTTTGCGGCTCTGGAGTCTATTTTTTGCATTGTTCTTTTGCTTATGGCTGCCATGACAATGTAAAATGCACCAAACTCAGTTTGAATCAAACCACTGTTATTTGTTTTTTACTTTTGCAGCTCGTTAGTAGAAAACCATGTTGGCTTTCTTTATTATATGCCTGTTTTGCTTATGCTTTGGTATAGTATGAGAGTGCTCACTTGTTGCCATGGTTACCAATGAGCAGGCTCCATTATATTCTAGAATAACATAATTGGTGGTTATATAGAGATGCAGCAGCACTAAGCGTGTCATTTATCTCCCCTAATTGTGGTATCGCTCAGTGCGCTCCCTACGACTGTAAATTGTTAGTGATCGTAAAATGGAAACTCATCTTAAGGGAATGTGTCATCAGGTTTATGCTGCCTGGACCACGGGTGAGCAGACCTCTGTGCGGGGGAAGAACAGTCCCCTGTGCAGGGGGGGGGGAGAACAGTCCCCTGTGCGGGGGAAGAACAGTCCCCTGTGCGGGGGAAGAACAGTCCCCTGTGCGGGGGAAGAACAGTCCCCTGTGCGGGGGAAGAACAGTCCCCTGTGCGGGGGAAGAACAGTCCCCTGTGCGGGGGAAGAACAGTCCTCTGTGCGGGGGAAGAACAGTCCTCTGTGCGGGGGGAGAACAGTCCTCTGTGCAGGGGAAGAACAGTCCTCTGTGCGGGGGAAGAACAGTCCTCTGTGCGGGGGAAGAACAGTCCTCTGTGCAGGGGAAGAACAGTCCCCTGTGCGGGGGAAAAACAGTCCTCTGTGTGGCTTCTCCCCGCCTTGTTTGGCTTGATTGACAGTTTTCTCCCTATACGCAAGCAAAAAGACACTTGTCACTCATCTTCCCATGGCCGGACTCTTCTCCTGTGCCTGGTTCACTGTTCATAGCATTTCAGAATAATCCATGGCTCTCTATCAAGAGGGACTTGAATCTGGCAGCATAAACCTGACGACAGTTTTTCCTTTAAGGGATCTCTAATTTAGACACTCTGTAATTGTTAGGGCCCCTTGATGATAATATGACCATAAAGTACAGGAACTCCCAGGGATCATTTGTAATTTTGGGGGAAAACTGGCAGGAAGTGTTCAGTTTTTTTGCAGTGCCACCACAGGGTAAATGAAGCATTACATAGTGCTTATTCAGATCAATGCTTTGAGTATGCAATGCAGGAAATGTGCAGTGGCCAAGTTTGGGGTGGCCCCAACGCTGCACTGGGTCCCCTGGACACCATCGAGGTGTCACCAGGTGTTGCTGCACTCCGGAGGGGATGATAATGCATGGTGCACCCCAAATCCAGAGAGTCAGGGTCTGCAGTAAACCAGGGTGCTTCTTTACTGGAGGAACTCAGGTACAAAACAATACAGGCGAGGCACTGAGCTAGCTTCTCCAGTCTCCTCCTGGGCACTGGGCAGAATAAGGATTTATGCTGAGGAAAGGCCTGAGCTAGCGGTCCCTCTTTCTGTCAGAAGACTAATTGAAAGGAGAAAGAAATGCAGATAGGTAGGGGCACTTAGAGAAGAAGAACAGACATAACAGGTTATGCTCGGGCTGCAGCACTGGAGAAACGGAGCCTAGCCAGACCGACCATGATGATCCACTGTAGAAGAGAAAAACCCAGGTGCACTGTTCGTATCGATGAAAGAACTGTGGTACAGTTGAGTATAGATTTATTATTTTATTATTGGTAAAATTGTGCCTCGAAATGTGTAATTTTACCAATATTAAAACTATATTCATCTGTTCCGTAGTCCACCGGGTTTTTCTTCTCTACAGTGGATCTCACAGAAGGCTGGTACACAGACCGGGGGTTGGTTGCCCAGGGTCTGTGGCTCTTTCATCTGGCTGGCTCCATGGGCTGGTATTCCGTGTTCTATGGCTCAGCATCCCAATCTTAGCGTCTTCTTCTGGTCACTCATGCAGTCTGGCAGAGTCTCTTCTACTAAGCACTTTTCCCTATCTACAGACAACTAGGGGCTCTGACTGCTCTCCTTATGTACATTTTCTATCTGACCTAGAACCTTCTAGTGGGAAGGGTGGAGTAGAGAGGCACATCCTAAACAGAAACATTGTTACAATTTCTGTCTATCATAGACTTGCATAGAACTTCAATACATGTTAATGGGAATGAATGACTAAGCAGTTTTCCAGACATAAACAAGTCTTCACACATAAACAACAGAGCTAAACCAGAGAGTCAGAAGGTAAGTATGTCTGTTATTCCCTGCAAATCTATGCCTAGGTAGGTCATAAAGTCTCAAAATATTAGCTAGCTTTGCATTAACCCTTTCCACGGTGTACTGCAGCAATAGTGCAAATTATATATACCGTATTTTTCGCCCTATAAGACGCACCTGCTCATAAGACGCACCTAGGTTTTTGAGGAGGAAAATAAGAAAAAAAATATTTGGAACCAAAAGGTGTACTTTTGTTGTTCTTTTTTTACTAATGGTGTTCTGTGCAGGACAGTATTATGACGCACTTATGAGTACTATATTATGACAATATTATGAGGGCATCTGTGGATGAAGCATTGTTATGTGGGGGAGCTGGGGATGGCACTATATGGGGGCATCTGTGGATGGCACTGTATGAGGGCATCTGGGGATGACGCACTGTTATGTGGGAGAGCTGTGGATGGCACTGTTATGGGGGCATCTGGGGATGGCACTGTTATGGGGGCATCTGGGGATGGCACTGTATGGGGGCATCTTGGGATGACGCACTGCTATGTGGGGGAGCTGGGGATGGCACTCTTATGGGGGCATCTGTGGATGGCACTGTATGGGGTCATCTGTGGATGGCACTGTATGGGAGCATCTGTGGATGGCACTGTATGGGGGCATCTGTGGATGACACTACTATGGGGGGAATCTGTGGATGACACATAGCATCTTATGCTATGTGTCATCCACAGATCCACCCCCATAACAGTGGGTGTGATGACCCCAATACAGGGGCTGTGGGCAGCATGTTGCTTGCTAATGACAGCGGGGCCCGCCGCAGTAACTGTATTCTACTACACCGGGCCCGCTGTAGTAATGTAGTTACAGGCGATGTTTAAAACTAAGGTATAATCTTAATGCTGGCCGGGCGGGCAGGCAGCAGCACAACGTCACGCGCCTGCGCCGCCTGTTTCATTCATAAAGTGGGCGGAGCAGGCGCGTGACATTACGCTGCCGCCTCCTGCCCGCCTGGCCTCCTGACTCCAGTCCTGCCTGCGATCTTACATTATACTAGGTAGGGTAATACTGGCAGCATCAAGATTATACCTTAGTTTTAAACATCGCCTGTAACTACATTAGTACAGCGGGCCCAGTGTAGTAGAATACAGTTACTGCACCGGGCCCCGCTGTCATTAGCAAGCAAGATGCCACCCACAGCCCGTCCTCATTGATACACACGCCGGCTGCGCTCTTTAGCAGCGCGACGGTGTATCAATGTTTGCTGCATTCGCCCCATAAAACGCAGCACTATTTTTCCCCCACTTTTGGGTGGGGGGGGAAAGTGCGTCTTATAGGGCAAAGAATACGGTATATGAAAAATATAAAACAGTATAAGTGCACATAACAGCATAAATCACAATGTAAGTTAACCCTTCAATATGCAATATGACAGGGAGTTGATGGCTTTGCAAAGTAGCAATAAGGGGAAAATGTCCAGAAATGTCCATAGTCCAAAGTACATTTGCTCCAGGGGACTACATATGACAGGCCCTCTGTACTCTAAAACCCCTAATTAAAATCCAATGTGACCAATTGCGTTCAGGAGTCACCTAATTTGTAAATTTGTGAGTTAATTTACTCATAGTATAACTACAGCTGTTCTGTGAAGGCCTCAGGGTTTCGTTAGGTAAAATTAGTGATCAAACAGCATCTTGAAAAGTAGGGAACACACCAGACAGGTCAGGGATAGAGTTTTGGAGAAGAGTAAAGCAGGGTTAGGTTATAAAAAATATCCCAAGCTCTCAACATCTCACGGAGCACTCTTCAATCCATCATCTGAAAATGGGAGGAGTATGGCACAACTGCAAACCTACCAAGACATGGCCATCCACCTAAACTGACAGCCCAGCCAAGGAGAGCACTAATTAGAGAAGCAGCAAAGCATCCCATGGTCACTCTGGAGGAGCTGCAGAGATCCAAAGCTCAGGTAGGAGAATGTGTCCACAGGACAACTATAAGTCGTATGCTCCACAAATCTGGCCTTTATGGAAGAAAGTTTGCCACAAGCCATATAGGGGATACAGTAAACATGTGGAAGAAGGTGATCTGGTCCGATGAGGCCAAAGTTTAACTTTTTGGCCTAAAGGCAAATGGTATGTGTGGCTGAAAACTAACACTGCACATCAGCCTGAACACACCAAATGGTGGTGGCAGGATCATGCAGTGGGAAGGCTTTTCTTCAGCAGGGACAGGGAAGCTGGTCAGAGTTGATGAGAAGATGGATGGAGCTAACCATGTTGGGGAAAACCTATTAGTGGCTGCAAAAGACTTGAGACTGGGATGGAGGTTCACCTTCCAGCAGGACAACAACCCTAGGCATCCAGCCAGAGCTACAATGGAATGGTTTAGATCAAAGCATATTCATGTGTTAGATTGGCCTAGTCACAGTCCAGACCTAAATCCCATTAAGAATCTGTGGCAAGACTTGAAAATTGCTCTTCACGGACGCTCTCCATCCAATCTAACTGAGCATGAGCTATTTTGCTAAGAAGAATGGTCCAAAATGTTTAGATGTACTGTACTAAGCTGGTAGAGACATAACCCTAAAGACTTAACAAAAATCACAGAGAAAGATAAAAGAAAATAATGCATTAACACAAAAGATGCAAACATTATATATGGACTAAACTCAGGGGGGCTGAATAAAAATGCACACCACACTGTCCAGATTTTTATTTATTAAAATTTTTAAAAACCTGGTATCATTTTCTTTTCACTTACACATACTTGCTACTTTGTGTTGGTCTATCACATAAAATAGGGGGGTATCACGGAAGGGAACGCTAAAATGATAACTTTATTCGATATACATAAAATAGGGAAGGGTCTAATACATATAAGGCCCTCAAGTAACTAGACACAAAAACAAAACATACAAAAGGTATATCCCAGGGACTTGAACAAATAGGTCCCGGGTCAGTAGGTTCCATATGGATAGGGACACTGCTGTAAAATTGTGTCAGTGAGAGGGGCACACTACTGCAGCGGTGATAGACCTCCCAATTATAGGAGGAATGGAGGATCGCCTCCAATGATATAACCACATGCGGTGCCTTCACTGCTAGGTATAGGCAAGACAGAGGAAATTTGCTCTGTCTGCCTAGGGCTACGACTATCACTCACTCCAGGGCCCCCAAGTTGATTGGGAGAGAACAAGTCAATTCTCTGGGTGAGCGTAGAGACCAGGTGTGCTATGTGGACCCTCTATTGGCAGAGGGAATGCACACATAAGTCTCTCTATAGCCGCATCGTATTAATAAGCTCAAAGGTCTGGCAGAAGGGTGTGCTCAACGCGTTTCTTCACATTCAAAGAGAATCATCAGGAGCCAATCAATCCCTGCCTATGATTAGAATGCAGAGCCAATGCTGTCCCAACACGTGGTGACAGCGTCCGGTGCTTGTTCGGCCGTGAAGCGGCGGCCGAGCGCGCCTCTATTTGAAGGTGTAACTCCTCCCAGGGATGGACAGGGGTATGTCTCAGCGGGCCAATCACAGGCGAGAGTGGGCGGAGCCACATCTAACATCTCGCCCGTGACGTGGAACACGCATGCATCGAGATGCCCGTCCGATAGCAGGCATGTAAAAAGCAGGGTATATACCTTAAAAATAGGGGAGGACATTTCTGGCAGGAATAGAGAGATGGGAGGACAGTATCAAGCATCTACAAGATTATCGCTATCCTATGTAATCCATCCAGTTCTCACTTTTAGAAAGATGGAAATAAAAATACTCCCAAAGGATACGCAGAGGATATCCATAAGTTGACTAATAGTAGGAGCAGGCTTTAGACTGCGTCCCCTCCGATAGGTTATGGCTGGATTGGCTCCCACTAGATGGCCCACATGGGAATCCATTTGTAGGATATGCCAATGCCTCTCTATTCCTGCCAGAAATGTCGTCCCCCATTTTTAAGGTATATACCCTGCTTTTTACATGCCTGCTATCGGACGGGCATCTCGATGCATGCGTGTTCCACGTCACGGGCGAGATGTTAGATGTGGCTCCGCCCACTCTCACCTGTGATTGGCCCGCTGAGACATACCCCTGTCCATCCCCGGGAGGAGTTACACCTTCAAATAGAGGCGCGCTCGGCCGCCGCTTCACGGCCGAACAAGTGCCGGACGCTGTCGCCACGTGTTGGGACAGCATTAGCTCTGTATTCTAATCATAGGCAGGGATTGATTGGCTCCTGATGATTCTCTTTGAATGTGAAGAAACGCGTTGAGCACACCCTTCTGCCAGACCTTTGAGCTTAGTAATACGATGCGGCTATAGAGAGACTTATGTGTGCATTCCCACTGCCAATAGAGGGTCCACATAGCACACCTGGTCTCTACGCTCACCCAGAGAATTAACTTGTTCTCTCCCAATCAACTTGGGGGCCCTGGAGTGAGTGATAGTCGTAGCCCTAGGCAGACAGAGAAAATTTCCTCTGTCTTGCCTATACCTAGCAGTGAAGGCACCGCATGTGGTTATATCATTGGAGGCGATCCTCCATTCCTCCTATAATTGGGAGGTCTATCACCGCTGCAGTAGTGTGCCCCTCTCACTGACACAATTTTACAGCAGTGTCCCTATCCATACGGGACCTACTGACCCGGGACCTATTTGTTCTAGTCCCTGGGATATACCTTTTGTATGTTTTGTTTTTGTGTCTAGTTACTTGAGGGCCTTATATGTGTTAGACCCTTCCCTATTTTATGTATATCGAATAAAGTTATCATTTTAGCGTTCCCTTCCATGATACCCCCCTTTTCAATAGACGCTAACAACAATTATGCAGGTTCCGTGAATTTTTTATTTATTTTTTATCACATAAAATACCAATAAATGTATTTAAGTTTGGGGCTGTAACGTGAAAAAAATGTGGAAAGTATGAATACTTTTACAAGGCACTGGATATTTATACTGTATATAATATCAATAGATAATAGTAATATGTTGGTACAACTACTTACATTCTTGTGGATTGCTGCATAGCAAGATGCCGCTTCCTTTGTACCAACAGAGGGCAGACATTGAATAGCCCTAGTCAGTTATAAAAGAGCTGTGATGGTATCCATGACATGAACACGTGGACTGTTTTTCAGAAGTCACCTCATGTGGGTGCATACTGGCAATGATAAGATGCATTAATGATAAGGTTCTTCTTCCAGTAAATGATTTGGACTTGTAGCGGAAAATAAAAAGTAGTAACAAAAAAATCTGAAAATTTAAATATATGTGGGCTTCACAGCTGTTCCGCTAAGTATTTTAAGTGGTGACTCAGAACGGGTTTGGCATCGTACTAGAAGGTACTAAACATATTTTTTTCTTTTGGAGGGAACAGTTCATCTCCATGATTGTGTTTTTGGACAGTATGTTATCTACCTTTATGTATTACTACCATTTCTAAGAACAGCAGCATCCATAAGTAAAATATTTCACTTATTAACCTCTTTCAACCCCATGACATACTTTTATGTCATGGGTGAGATATGGTAATGTTACATGAGCTGAGCCCGTGCTTTTAGCAGCAAGTGTCAGATGTAACACACAGCGAACATCCTGCTGCAAGGGTCAGGATTAGAGATAGCTTAAATCCTTCAGTCAATAGTGACCGCAGCAAGTAAGGAGTTTGACAGAGGCACTGTCTCCCTCATCAGCAGCCTACAACCCAATCAGGAAATGCCCATGAGTTGTCATGGCAGTGGGCTGCCTAATGAGGGCTCCTATAGCCATCATCTTTGCACATCCAATACACCCTTTCTTCCAGAGGTAGGGATTAATAGGATTGCAGTGTATTATACTAGTAATCAAATCTCCTAGGCATTAAGTCCCATAGTAGGACTAAAAAGTGTAACAAAAAAACTAATAAAAATAAAGACATCACAATAATCACTCTATCACCATTAAAAATTATATATAATTATTATTTTTTTTTCATTTTATAAAATCCACCTGATGATAAGATGCACCTAGGTTTTAGAGGAGGAAAAAAAAATAATAATAATCAGACCTCAGAACAGACTCCCAATCATCATTAGATCCCTAAGCTACACCCTCAATCTTTATCAGACTTCAGATCAGACCCCTATATCATACCTGAGATCAGAAACCCACATCAGACCTCAAATCAGACCCCCCATGTTAGACCACCATATCAGATCAGACCCCCATATCAGACCTCAGATCAGACCCCCATGTCAGTCCTCAGATCAGACTACCATGTCAGACCGCAGATCACACCCCTATTTTAGATCAGACCCCCATCAGAGCTCACATCAGACGCCCCTGCCCCCCATGTCAAACCTCAGATCAGATGCCCATCAGAAATAAAATAAATAAATAAATTAACTTACCGTATTTTTCGCCCTATAAGACGCACCAAGGTTTTAGAGGAGGACAATAAGAAAAATATTTTTTTCATTAGCCCTTTAGGTCAGACCACTAATCAGACCCCCAATGTTAATCAGACCTCAGCTGACAGCCTCAATAATACCCCCAATGTTACTAAGACCCCAATAAGACCTCAGATCAGACCACAGATAAGAGCCCCAAAATAAATAAGACCCCCCATTCAGCCCCCATGCCTATCAGCCCCCATATGCCTCACATCACCCTCCATGCCTTTCATCAGCCCCCATGCCTCTCATCATCCCCCATGCTTCTCATCAGCCCCCGTGCCTCATATCACATAAGAAAAAAAACACTTACCTCTCCTGCTCTGGACGCCGCCGCCCCTCTGCTCCGGTGCTTTTCTTCCTCCTCCCCAGTCGGCTGTGCTGTGATCTGATGTGCACAGCGTGAGGTCAAAGAGCGCCGTCACTCTGTGCGCAGCCACAGCACAGCTGAGGACCAGGAAGCAGTGAGTACAGAACCTTCACCGCTTCTCGGTCCTCCAATACTAATGAGCACTTCCATAATGGAAGCGCTCATTAGTATTCGCCCGCTAAGATGCGCCTTATGGGGCCAAAAGTACGCTACCTCTCCTGCTTCTCTGCTACTCTAGGTCCTGCAGTTGCGCTCCCTGATCTTTTCCGGGCTTAAAGGAGCCTAAAAAAACGGATCCATCACCCATTGACTTTCAATGTATTTAGTGCTGGATCAGTTTTTTCCATTTTGATTTCACACAACCACATCCTAATGAAACGGATGCATCCTGATGTGTAAAATCAAAACATATCCGTTTAATTCCGGTATTGAGATCCTCTGCTGGATCTCAATACCAGAATTTACAATGCAAGTGTGAAAGTAGGATTAGGTCTGTCCTGTAATTAGCATCACAGTTGTCTTTAAACTTGTAATCAGTCGGTTTGCCTATTTAAGGGGGGAAAAGTAGTCACTGAGCTGTTTGGTGTCATGGTGGGTACCACACTGAACATGGGCCAAAGAGAGAGGAGATAAGAAAGAAAAATTATAGACAAACATGTTAAAGGTAAAGGCTATAAGACCATCTCCGAACAGCTTGATGTTCCTGTTACTACAGCTGCACATATTATTCCGAAGTTTAAGGTCTATGGGACTGTAGCGAACCTCCCTGTACATGGCCGCAAGAGGAAAATTGATGACAAATTGAAGAGACGGATAATACGAATGGTAATTAAAGATCCCAGAACAATTTCCAAAAAGATTAGAGGTGAAGTCCAAGGCCAAGGTATATCAGTGATAGATCGCACCATCCCTTGCTATCTTAGCCAAAGTGGACCTAATGGAAGATGGCTGAAGAGGAAACAACTGTTTAAAGCAAATACAAAAGCAAGACTGGAATTTGCCAAAAGCCACAAAGCTTCTGAGAGAATGATGAGACAAAACTGCTGGTAGCTTTTGAGGAAGTCACATCAGCTGTATGTTCACATATGCTAAAATGTAGTATACAATGAAAAGAATGTACCTACTGTGAAGCATGGATGAGGCTTGTTATGTTTTGGGACTGCTTTCCTGCATCTGGCACAGGGTGTCTTGAATCTGTGCAGGGTATAATGAAATCTCATCACTATCAAGGAAATTTGGAGTGAGATGTGCGGCCCAGTGTCAAAAAGCTTGGTCTCAGTCTCAGGTCCTCCAACAAGATAATGACCTAAAACACACAGCTAAAAACTTCCAGGAATGGCTAAAAGCAAAGCATTGGACTATTATAAAGTGGCCTTCTATGAGCCCCGATCTAAATCCTAACATCTGTGGAAGGAGCTGAAACATGCAGTCCGGAGAAGACACCCTTCAACCCTGAGACAGCTGGAGATGTTTACTCATGAGTAGTGGACCAAAATACCTGGGGACAGGTGCAGAAGTCTCACTGAGAGTTACAGAAATTGCTTGATTTCTGTGATTCCCTCAAAGGGTTGTGCAACAAAATATTAAGTTAAAGGGGTTGTCTCACAAAAAAAAAATATTCTACAGTTTTCAAACCAGCACCCGGATCTGAATAGTTTTGGAATTGCATGTACTTAAAAATTTAACATAGCCACTGAGCTAGTCAATAAAATATATCTGTATAGCGCCACTTAATTTCTTATTCTTTGACCTGCTCACTGAGGTGGCCGCACATGCTCAGTTTCACTCTTCAACTGCCTCCTGAGCTGTGATATATATAAATCTAGCAGATCAACGAATTAGGAGATCTCTGGATCCATGTGAGGTACAGGGCTGGTTCTAGCTTTGTCAGAAAGAGGTTGTCATGTACTATATGATGTCTGATTTCCATTTTTCCCATTAGTCCTAGGATAAGCCCTTTAACCTCTTAAGGGCACAGGGCGTACATGTACGCCCTGTGCCGGTGTTTAAAGATGGCGCCCGCTCCTGCTGGAGGCGGGCGCCATAGCCGCGGGTGGCCGATTGCTTCTTGAAGCAGCCACCCGCGGCTCATGTCTGCGACCGACAGTAATGCTGATCTCAGACATTTAACCCCTCAGATGATGTGGTCAATCCTGACCACGGTATCTGAGCACGCACAAACCGAAAGTTTCACTTTCGGTTTGTGCTCCAGCTCCACCGTGTGGCGATCAGAGGAGCCGGAGCGCGCCTGCAGCAGCCTGGGTCTCTATGAATGAAACCCAGGCTGCTGCATAGTATTTCCTATGGCGTCATAGCCTGTAATAGGCTCCATAGGAAATATGAGATTTTGTCATATATTCCAATGCTATTGCATTGGAATGTATGAGAATAGCAATCTAATGATTGCATGTTATAGTTCCCTATGGGAACTATAGGAAAGTGTAAAAAAAAAAAAGTAAAAATATTAATAATAAAAATTAAAAATAACCTAAAAATTTTAATCGCCCCCCCTTTTGCCAAAATGAAAATAAAATAATAAAAAAATTATAAAAATACACATTATGGGTGTCGCAATGTGCGAAAATGCTCATACTATAAAAATATTTAAAAAATTCCCCATACGGTAAACAGAAAAATGGAAAAAAAGCGTCCAAACGGCCGATTTGCTATTTTTGGAAGCTTTATTTCCTCAAAAATAAATAAATAAAGGGTGATCAAAAAGTCATACACACCCCAGAATGGTATCAATAAAAAGATCAGATTGCGCCGCAAAAAATTAGCCCCACACAGCTCCGTACACATAATTACAAAAAAGTTATAGGGGTCAAAATATGGCGACAAAAAAGTAAAACAGATTTTTTCCCACTTTTGAATTTTTTTTTCACTATCAAAACGCATGTAAAACTATACATATTAGATATTGCCGGATTTGTACTGACCTGTAGAATAAAACTAACTGGTCAGTTTTATCGCACATTTAACGTTGTAATTTAAAAAAACTTAAAACTGTGGTGGAATTGCTTTTTTTTTTTTGCAATTTCACCCCATTTGGACCCCATTTATGCAATATTAAATGGTGGCATTGGAAAGTACAACTTTCAAGCCCTCATATTGCTATGTGAACCGATAACTAAAAAAGTTATGGCTCTGGGAAGGCAG
Source organism: Bufotes viridis (assembly GCA_033119425.1). NCBI lineage: Eukaryota > Metazoa > Chordata > Amphibia > Anura > Bufonidae > Bufotes > Bufotes viridis. The sequence goes on along the minus strand of CM065592.1, from coordinate 39,595,827 downwards.
GGAGCGCAAAATGAACACGCAAATAAAAAATAAAAAAACTCCGGTCCTTAAGGGGTTAAGGGAACCATCATTTTTGTCCGGGCCAGTTTCATTAGTTTTATAAATTACCACAATAAAACCAAAATTCAACCGCAATGTCTGATTTTCATTAGCTAATTTTTATTAAATTTTTATCATTACTTTTGTCAGTTTCGAGTTATTTCAGTGACCATTGTGGGTATTTTTTTTCTTTAACGGAACGGCACCAACAATTTTGTCCATGTGTGTATATAGTGCCCACATAACAGTACTAGGATGGACGGGGGAGTGGGATGTTTTTTGCTCCTCTGTCAGGTGACTCTTGGGGGCCCAGTTTTCCGGAGTGCTTCACAATTGCCCTGTTCGCCAGCCCCAGCCATAGGAATCTGTAGCTGCTCATATGCTGCGCAGAGAGGCCATTAATACAGTATTTCTAATGCACGTGATAGGGATTGGTATGAAAATATCAACTACATTGGACATGTGATGGCTCCTCTCATCATACATAGAGTTCCCTGGAAACTGGAGAGAGGTCTTGACAACCGTGTCACTGTCTGTAAATGAAATTTCTGGATCGGGGTAACGCATGACTGAAGGTAATTATAGCTCCGTGTTTCATCCCACTTGAGTGGGAGCTCCCAGTACATGCTATTACTTGGAATTCTATCTCCTTTTAAGATGTTTTCCACATGCCCCTATGGTTTTAAATGGAAAGAATCAGCTTTTTTTTTTTTATAAAAATCTATACTGAAACTAATTCTGTTTCAGTTTTTATTGTTCGACTGTATATTTTTATTTCAAGTATTTTTTTTTTTTTTTACTCCATCATGGTGGCAGCCATTTCCCTGAGCTGCAGTGTGGCCTGGCACAATTGGTTGATATGGCACATTTCGGTTAAAAAAAAATAGCATTTTAGTGCTATTGCCGTTAAAATGTCGCAACTCAAGAGAAATAGGTGGATAATCAATTTTATATATATATATTTTTTTAATTCTGTTTATTAATTTCTTGCGGAAAAGCACAGAACAGCAAATTAACAAGAGACATAAAAATATACAGTATCCGCATTATCAGAGTTGACAAAGGTACAATTGTCATAGAAAACACAAGGAACAATGTCATGATGTCATAAACACACGAAAACAGGAAACATACCCTGAAACCCCCCCCCCACCCCCCCACCCCTCCCCCACCCAACAGTTTGCAATTTTATATTTTTAACAAAGTTGCATTTTAAACTTTTGATATATAAGGTGAAACAAATCACCACTTTTGACTTGTAATGTTAGTATATTTTTTGGTGCAAAGTACAACATTATTCATGCATGTTGGTACCTGCATCCCTGGATTCAATGGGGGCTGTTATGGCACCAAAAATGGTAAAAAGCAGAGTGGACCCAGCATGCATGCTGAACCTGCACTCCCTGGATTTTATGTGGCCGATGTGTCTCATAACAGGTAGGATTTAGTGTTAGGAACCCGTCTAATCGAGATCGCCGCGACGTTTGGCAGACGGGCTCAAATAATTTTGTACAAAATAATTTGCCAAGCATCTCATTTGCAAAATGAAGGTAGCACTAGCACCAGAATGTTTTCTATGGCATTGTTGTACATTATTTGTGTTTGCAGAGTGCTGCTGCATAAACCCCTCTTTTTCCTGTATTATTCATAAATGTCCCGCAATATGTAACCCACTCCATCATATTCTTTCCTAGAAGCAATGCACATAAAAAGTAATATTAACCCCTTAAGGACCGGGCTCATTTTCACCTTAGGACCAGGCTATTTTTTGCAAATCTGACCACTGTCACTTTATGTGGTGATAACTTTAAAACACTTTTTCTTATCCAGGCCATTCTGAGATTGTTTTTTCATCACATATTGTACTTCATGACACTGGTAAAATGAAGTCGAAAAATTTCATTTTTATTTATAAAAAAAATATCAAATTTACCAAAAGTTTAGAAAAATTTGCAATTTTCCAAGTTTCAATTTCTCTACTTCTATAATACATAGTAATACCGCCCAAAAAAGTTATTGACTTACATTCCTCATATGTCTACTTCATGTATCGATCATTTTGGGAAAGCCATTTTATTTTTTGGGGACGTTACAAGGCTTAGAAGTTTAGAAGCAAATCTTGAAATTTTTCAGAAATTTTCAAAAACCCACTTTTTAGGGACCAGTTCAGGTCTGAAGTCACTTTGTGAGGCTTACATAATAGAAACCACCCAAAATGACCCCATTCTAGAAACTACAGCCCTCAAGGTATTCAAAACTGATTTTACAAACGTCATTAACCCTTTAGGTTTTCCACAAGAGTTAATGGCAAATGGAGATAAAATTTCAGAATTTCGATTTTTTTGGGAAAATTTTCCGTTTGAATCCATTTTTTCCAGTAACAAAGCAAGGGTTAACAGCCAAACAAAACTCAATATTTATTGCCCCGATTCTGTAGTTTGCAGAAACACCCCATATGTGGTCGTAAACTGCTGTATGGCCAAATGGCAGGGCGTAGAAGGAAAGGAACGCCATATGGTTTTTGGAAGGTGGATTTTGCTGGACTGGATTTTTGACACCATGTCCCATTTGAAGCCCCCCAATGCACCCCTAGAGAAGAAACTCCAAAAAAGTGACTCCATCTAAAACTACACCCCTGAAGGTATTCAAAACCGATTTTACAAACTTTACAAACTCCTATAGAGGAGATTTTTACGGACGCGGCGATACCTAATATGTGTAGTGTATTTGATTTTTTTTAATTTTTATTCAGTGATATGTATTTTTCTTATTTTTTTGTGCTGTGCAGCACAGATGTCAGCAGTTTATAGCAGGGGGTCAGCAATGTGCTGACCCCCTGCTATACCCACTAGACACCAGGGAAAGCATTTGAAAGGAGGCGGGCGGGGGATCACACGCCCACCCGCGCCGCCCACCCGCAGCACCGCCCGCAATCCTCCCCCCCTGCACCGCCCGGGGGACACAAACATGGCGGGGTGCAGGGGGGGGGGGGTTAATATTTATAAGTTTGAGGCATATTTTAGTCTCTGATCAGAGACTACAGATAGCGCAGCAAACCGCAGGTCTGAATTGACCTGCGGTTTGCTGCGATGGCTAACATGGGGGGTCACAGGACCCCCCTGGGCATTGTGCCAAGGTGCCTGCTGATTAGATTTCAGCAGGCATCTTGTTCCGATCACCGCCACGTGCGCAGCGGTGATCGGATATTCGCAGGGTGTACATGTACGCCCTTGGTCCTTAAGTACCACGACACAAGGGCGTACATGTATGCCCTTTGTCCTTAAGGAGTTAAAGGGGTTGCCCCATGGAAAAACATTGTACATTTTTCCAAGTAGTAACGGGATCTGAATCCTTTTGTAATTGCGTTATTCAATAAAAATGTATCTGTTGTTCATTTCCTTATTTCTCCGTCCACCAAGCTGAGGTGGACGCACATGCTCAGTTCCATCCTTCAACTGCCACCAGCCATATCTTTTATTAGAAGCTGGGACCGTTACAGGGCGAGATCTGCAGCAGAAAGGACATGACCCTCAGCTGCTAGCTTGAAATAAATCTAAAAGAGTATTTGGAGCAAATCTCGGGATACATGTGCAGCAGGCCAAGGAGAAGTGGAGGATAGGAGTAGTAGTACCAGATAATAATAGAGGAGGTAGTAGTTACTTACCCTAGCACTCCCCTGAGCTGTGCAGTGATGGAAATGTCACGCCTATTATTTCCTTTTGGAAACACTCTTGTTCTGGAGTTCTCCTGCCTGGTGCTTGTTGGGGTGCCCTTGATGGTGATTGATTTTGAGTTGCAAGGCAGGGTCCCGGTGATATGCATTGTGGGAAATGCAATATCCGCACCAAGCACCGTATGGTAATCTAATGTGGGAAACACTAACTGCCCCCCTTACATTAAAGGGAGTCTGTCAGCAGTTTTGAAAAAGCTGGGGGATTTCACCAGGATGCTAGGAGATTTCAGCTCTGCAGCCTGCAGTATTGTCAGTGCAGCACTGGACTATAATACAGACGACAGCTCAAGATAAGTAACATAAAGGCAGACATACACTTTAAACTTAAAGGCTGGGTGTGCTGTCATGCATACAAAACTTTGACAAGTGGCACAAATTTAATATTATGTTTTATAAAATGTACTTTTTTATACATAGACGGTAATGAACCTGTGTTCATACAAATCCATGCATAATCCAAATAAAATATCTTCATCTGTTCAAGGTCACCACTAGAGGGGGCGTTCCTCTGCTGGACCTCATGAGTGAGTCGTGGTTGGACCAGTTACTGTTTCAGTAGTTGAACCTTCTAGAAGATCCCAAGGTCCTACGATGTGTTGGACAGTCACAGTTCCTACCATATAGCAAAAGGTTTGGAATAAATGGCGGTGGTAAAGAGCATAGTCACAGTAAGGGCTCATGTCCACGAACGTAAAGGTTCTGTGTCCATATTGTGGACTGCAAACAGTGGGTCCGCAATACACGGGCACTGGCCGTCCGCACTCCGTGCTGCGGATGTGGACCCATTGACTTGAATGTGTCTGCGATCGACAAGATACAACTAAGGCCCCTTTCACACTTGCGTTGTGTGGATCCGGCGTGCACTTCTGTCCCGCCGGATCCGTCACAACGCATGACAACTGAAAGCATTTGTAGACGGATCCAGATTGCGGATCCGTCTACAAATGCATTGCAAGTGCAGATCCGTCTCCCCGTTTGCCATGCGGAGAGACGTATCCGTCTCCGTATTTTTTTCACTGTTTTAAAGGTCTGTGCATGCACACACCTGAAGGACGGATCCGTCCTTCAGTCTTTTTTTAATGCCCGATCCGGCCTCAATGTAAGTCAATGGGACTTAAGGCCTGATCAGGCGTTCAGTCATGTGTTCAGACTTTTCAGGACGGAGATAAAACCGCAGCATGCTGCGGTTTTATCTCCGTCCTGAAAAGTCAAAAAGACTGAACTGAAGACATCCTGATGCATCCTGAACGGATTTCTCTCCATTCAGAATGCATTGGGATAATCCTGATCAGTATCTTTCCGTCCTAGAGCCCCGAGGACGGAACTCTAGGACGGAAAGTAAAAACGCTAGTGTGAAAGCACCCTGAAGATAGGACACATCGTATCGCTTGCGGAGCGGATGCACAGGTCGGAAGCCCACGGAAACACTATGAGGCGCCTCCACACAGCAAAATACAAGACATGTCCCATCTTTTGCCATATCGTGTGGATCGCAGACCCATTCAAGTCAGCGGGTCCGCATCTGCAGCACGGGCATTGCGGTCTGCAGCACGGGCACAGAGCCCTTATGCTCGTGGGCATTAGCCCTATATAACAGGAATACACACGAGGAGCCCATCTAAGCGTGGTAACCAAATTCTCCTTTTAGCGATGAATAAAGCAATGCCCTTGAATCAGCAGAGGTTGAACAATGTCACTCATCAGTTACGTCAGGCTGTTAATAACACTTACGATAAAGCAATGGTTTCAAATTTGTAAATGACACAAATATTAGATTGAATTGCGAAGTTCAGGCTGGAGAAGTGAGAGATGACAAAGTAGAATGAGTCAAGGCTCTGCCCCGTCATGGGCGAACGGCATTGAATAACAAACGGCAAACAAATCTCCAGAAATGAAAAGCAGATCATCCGCTCATGTATTTTTCATCTCTCTCCTATTCTTCTTAGGCAGCAGGAGTGACAGGCGTCTTTCTAAATAAACGCCTTGTATGCTCGCCTCATTGTCTGTCCGTATCAAGCGTAGCGTTCCTGCTCTGTTTTACATCTCACACTTTTTTTTTCTGTATTATATTATATATCATATGTCATGTTATTCTTAATAGATTTGTGCTTTTTCCAGGCTTTATTATATTAGGTCCCCCATCCCTCGAGAAAAAACGGTAAAAATAGAGGTTGAGTCGTCAATATGTCAAAATTCAGCCATTTCTTGCTTATAGCTGAATCTGGGAAAGCTGACTGACAACCTATCTGACTACTATTATTGCACCCCCCGCCCGGTGTTCCCTAGCTAGCAGTGCTGGATTTATAGAGCTATTCCCATCTAGGCTTTTATGGCACATCCACAAAATATGCCATAAATATCGAATAGGTGTATATCCCACCTGGGAGCCTGGAGTCCCACACCTGTTTCGAGAACAGGACCCCATCTCGCAGCCACTAAGGGTGAAGCGGTGGTCCTGCAGTCGCTGCTTTCTCCATTCACTTTTTTGAGAGTTCTGAAAATAGCCAAAGTACTATAAGTGCGCAAAGCAATTTTTGGAACTCCACACATTTGCTACCATTTCTCCATTCTAATCTTGAAAGATAAAGAAGATGGTACCGCGCTAGAGGGGAACAGCAATCCGCAGCAATCAGAATCCTTAACTTAGAGTAATCCTAGAGACGAAGTTCACATTCAGTCTCTGGTCCCAGAGTGATCGTGGACACGAGTTCTTATCCCGACATGGACCGCATGGCAGATCTCACACACCGTGCAGATTGTACGGCGTCCCGATTCAGCCACCAACATCCGGTTCCGGGTAGGAGTACTGGACCTTAGATCAGGGAAAAAAACAAGACCACTGGTGCGGTATCTTTGATAGAATGTAAAAGCGCAAGTTTATTTTACTTACAAAATCCACGATAAAATGAACGTATATAAAAAAAGGCCCGACCCGGGTTTCACCGTGAAGGCTTCATCAGGGGCTTACATCTGACCAAACTTGGTCCGTAGTTGGTAATATACATGTCAGTAATTGGTGTGACCCGGAAGTATACGCCCAGTGGGGTCAGTATTGATCCCCATTGCATATTGCATATATAAAAAAAAAAAAATATAATTCCATTAGTAAATGGAACTAATGGAACTATATTTTTTTTTTTTATATATATTTATTAATGAAATTCTTATATAGCAGCAATTGCTTATGATAATGTTATGCAATGGGGATCAATACTGACCCCACTGGGCGTATCTGGTCACACCAATACTGACATGTATTACCAACTACGGACCAAGTTTGGTCAGATGTAAGCCCTGATGAGCCTTCACGGTGAAACCCGGTCGGCTTTATATACGTTCATTTTATCGTGGATTCTGTAAAATAAACTGCGCTTACATTCTATCAAAGATACCGCACCAGTGGTCTTGTTTTCCCTGATCTAGGTCAGCTCTACCCGAACCGATGTTGGTGGCTGAATCGACGCCGCAATCTGCGATGTGTGAATCTGCCATGCGTCCATGTCGATAAGAACTCGTGTCCACGATCACTCTGGGACCAGAGACTGAATGTGAACTTCGTCTCTAGGATTACTCTAAGTTAAGGATTCTGATTGCTGCGGATTGCTGTTCCCCTCTAGCGCGGTACCATCTTCTTTATCTTTCAATATATACGGAAGGGACAGAGCCCGTTCCTTCAGGCTACCGCCGCTCTCTCCGGTGTGTACGCGGATAAATATTGTGTTGATTCACAGCTGTTTCTCCATTCTAATCTGTCATGAGATGGGGACCCGGCCTCTACATTTATTGCATGTCTTGTGTATAGGCTATAAATGTCCTGATGGGACTACCCATTTAAAAAGTCTACTAGATGGCATCAGTGTAGATTAAAGGGGTTTTCTCACTTCAGTAAATAGCATTGATCATGTAGAGAAAGTTAATACAAGGCTCTTACTAATGTATTGGGATTCTCCATATTGCTTGCTTTGCTGGCTGGATTCATTTTTCCATCACATTATACACTGCTCGTTTCCATGGTTACGACCACCGTGCAGTCCATCAGCATATCTCCCAACTTTCAAAATTAATGAAGCGGGAATCAACGTGCAGCCCTCAAAGCTCGCCTCGGCAATTTTTCCGCACTAGGCCACGCCTCTAACTCCGCCCAAAACATCACTAAACACCTAATCTCAATTAGTCCCCTAAATGCCCCCACATAGTAGTTATTCCCCCTTCATGCCACCGCACAGAATTTATGTCCACATTGTGCCTCCTTCACAAATTATGCCCAAATATGTGCCTCCTCATAGTAGTTATGCCCAGATATCTTCCCCCTCACAGTAGCAATGCCCAGATATGTGCCTCCTCACAGTAGCAATGCCCAGATATGTGCCTCCTCACAGTAGCAATGCCCAGATATGTGCCTCCTCACAGTAGCAAAGCCCAGATATCTTCCCCCTCACAGTAGCAATGCCCAGATATGTGCCTCCCCACAGTAGCAATGCCCCGATATGTGCCCCCTCACAGTAGCAATGCCCAGATATGTGCCTCCCCACAGTAGCAATGCCCAGATATGTGCCCCCTCACAGTAGCAATGCCCAGATATGTGCCCCCTCACAGTAGCAATGCCCAGATATGTTCCTCCACACAGTAGCAATGCCCAGATATGTGCCCCCTCACAGTAGCAATGCCCAGATATGTGCCCCCTCACAGTAGCAATGCCCAGATATGTGCCCCCTCACAGTAGCAATGCCCAGATATGTGCCCCCTCACAGTAGCAATGCCCATATATGTGCCTCCCCACAGTAGCAATGCCCAGATATGTGCCCCCTCACAGTAGCAATGCCCAGATATGTGCCCCCTCACAGTAGCAATGCCCAGATATGTGCTCCTTCACAGTAGCAATGCCCAGATATGTGCCTCCTCACAGTAGCAATGCCCATATATGTGCCCCTCACAGTTGTATGCCCAGCTGTGCCCCCTCACAGTAATATGCCCTGTTATGTGCCCCCTCACAGAATTATGCACAGCTGTCCCCCCAGTAATATGCCCCCTCACAGAATTATGCCCAGCTGTGCCCCCAGTAATATGCCCAGTTATGTGCCCCCTCATAGAATTATGCCCAGCTGTGCCCCCAGTAGAATGTTTAGTTATGTGCCCCCTCATAGAAAATAAAAAATTAAACTCCACATACTCACCTTGTTCCTAGCAACAGCAGGACATCGGCTGCTCTCGTCTGTGAAGGAGGCGGAGCCGAGGCTCACTGTCATCCTGTCCCATCCTCCGCACAGACCAGAGGTGTGGAAAGTCGGCAGGGGGGAGGAATGATGGAGCAGGGAGCCGACGCGACGGCTTTCTGCTTCATCATTACAGGCAACTTTCTCTGCTTCCTATCAAAGCAGGGACAGCTGCCAGAGAGTGGGACATACCTCCCCCGTACCAGGACAGCGGGACAGCCACTGAAATCCAGGACTGTCCCGCTGAATCCGGGATGGTTGGGAGGTATGCATTAGCAGTGGCCGTGCTTGCACAATATAGGAAAACGTGCTGGCCTTTCTGATGGCCGGGACCATGGGAGCGCACATAGACTGGTGATTTTTCCTGTAGTATGCAAGCTAGGCCACCGCTGATGGATTGCAGGGTGGTCATAACTATGGAAACGAGCAGTGTATAATGTGATGAAAACATGAAACCAGCTCGCCTCCAGGCTTATCACAGCAGTGGCGTGCGGCGTTCAGTACTGGTGTGCTGCCTGCTCTGTCACTCACTGATGCGCGGCTCCGCCGTCTGCCCCTATCCTGAGCTGCCTATTGTGTGCCTGTGGCTGTGCTGAGACTGTACAGTACTGCCCATCCGCAGAGGATACAGGGATATTACAGGTTGTACTTACCAGTATTGTTCCACTGCCCGCCCTTTAGTGGAAGCGAGCGGGCCGGGAGGTGAACAACAATGAAAGATCCTCTTTTAAAAGCCACTGGGCCAGCTTAGGGGTAATCAGCATGAGCAGGGGGAGTGGTGGCCTCTGCATAAAGATGCCGCCCACCCACGGGCTAGGAGGCTGAGAGGAGCGCAGTAGGTTGCGCTATATACAGATATGCCCTGGGTCCTATTACTGCACAGAAAGGCAGCTGGAGCTCATCACAAAGAGTGAAGGGGCAGCAAAGATCTGGTGAGTAGGATGGCCACTGGCTTCACCCAAGAAAGCCAGACCTCACCAGTCACGCCCCCAAATGGATAAACCACGCCCACATCAGTCAGCCACAGGGAGCCATGGGGGTGAAAGAAGCCTCAGTCAGTTGCTGCAGCTCACGCTCACACAGCGCAGTGCTGATGTCTGAGCGTGCGCTACTGAAAGGGTGGACATCCCTGCGTCCGTCCAGGCCCTGCGCCGGACGGAGGACAGGAAGCCAGAAAACCGGACTGTCCGGCCTAAAACCGGAAGTCTGGCCTCCCTAGGTGAGTACGTGTACTGATCTACCTGCCACTTCAGTATGTGTGTGTTCATATGTACTGCATGTATGTGCATCATATATACAGTATATATGTCAGTGTAAATATCTTTCAAATACACACAAACATACTGTATATACATATATGCACACATTTATATAAACGCGCACACATATACTGTATATATATATATAATATTTGTGTGTGTGTATATATGTGTATAGTATATATGTGTGTGTATAGACATAATTGGGTCATTTATCAAACTGGTGTAAAGTAGAACTAGCTTAGTTGCCCATAGCAACCAATCAGATTCCACCTTTCATTTTGGACAGCTCCTTTGGAAAATGAAAGGTGGAATCTGGTTGCTAGGGGCAACTAAGCTAGTTCTAATTTAAACCAGTTAGATAAATGACTGTGTGTATGTGTCACAGACGTTCCCGCGACAGGTGGCAGGAGATCGTTGAGACTGGCAACTTGTGGTTTGATCTGACAGGTTTCCTTGTGGATCAATAGGCGTCTATGTTGTTTCTGGTAATGGCCACACCCCGTGCCTCAGGTGTTGCTAATGTGGTCATTTAACCTTCCTTGTTTATAGTTGCTTCTCCCACTATGCTGTGCGGTTTATAGCTTCAGTTTCAGGTGTGGATCTCGGCGGAGTTCCTAGTGTTTCCATTGCTCCTTTGAAGTTGTCTTTCCTTTTCCTCTTTGTATTTTGTTTGAGTTATTTTGTGGGTTGCATTTCCCTGTAATTTGTGTTAAGGCCTGAGGGAGACTCCTGTTCGTCCTTCCTTTTGGAGGAGCAGGTTGTCTCAGTCCTGACATTAGTACCAGGGTCCTATAGGATGAGTTAGGACATTAGGTATTCCTGTGTATGAACTCACCTACCTCTGGGGTCTGTTCATACTGGTAGTTAGTCCGGAGTTTGATTAGGGTTTTAGTAGGAGGCATCCATCTCCTTTCCCTAGTTTCCAGGCCATATTCCCTCACCCCTTTTCCTCCTATGTCCAGTGTAGTGTTTCCCTCCCACACCCGAACGTGACAGTATTTATATATATATACACATACATACTGTTATGAAACATCAATTCTCATACAGAATTTTTTCACATCATTTTCTTTAGAAACATATATTCAAGTGGCCCGTTGTGAAAATAAATGGTGTTCGAGTGCATAACACATTCTTAAGGGCCTGTTCACACAACGTTTTTTGGCAGTAGAACTTTTCCATGGATGCCCGCAGCAAAGTTTTGCAGGTGACCACATGGTTTCCATTCATTCATTTCAATGGGAGGCTTGTCACTACCAGAGTTTTGAGGAGTTCTCACAGCTCTGTTTCTCCGCCCCTGTGATGAGGTCTTTACTTTAATTTTCACTACTTTCCCTCTTCCCAGCTGTTCCTTCTCTGATTGATTCCTCTTACTTTAAATCACCCCTCTTCCTGTTTCACCTTGCGGGTTATATTTCTCATCTTGAGTTGTGTCAGCCGCTGGAGTATCTACACTGCTGTGGTCTCTTTACACTGGACGTGTGTTTTGCTGAAGCAAGCAACATCAGATATTGTCTGCTGAGATTGGATCTGTCTTCACTGCTGCTGCAGCCCCTACAGATAAGTTTGCAGACATTGTTGGTTTTGTTTATTTGCTGACTGGATCCGAGGCGACCCCGGTTCCGTCCGTATACTAAACAGGGAGCCGGTGGCCGTGCCCCCCCCCCCCCCCCTTTATCATAGAGGTTTCAGGTCTCACTCAGCCTTAGGTACGCGGGCATTCCTCGACCCACCATCAGGGTCTGGGCATGTGCATAGCAGCGCAGGGAGAGCTCTAACCCTGGGTTCACACCTGAGCGTTTTACAGCACGTTCAAACGCACTGTAAAACACTCAACACATGAAAACCAATGCTTTCCTATGGCCCTGTTTCTCACTTGAGCGTTTTACAGCGCGTTTGAACGCGCTGTAAAACGCCCGACGCATAAACAAGTACTTGAGCTTTTTTGGGGGCGTTTGTCGCGCGTTTTGTGATTGACACCACAGTAGTCACAGTAGTACAGCACACAGTAGTAGTCACAGTAGTAGTCTGAACCCAGGGTTAGGGTCTGACAGGGGTTACCTTTTATGCTCCCTAGTTTGGGTCCGCTCAGTAGCTTGTGCACTGATTGTACACCTGTTGTTCGCAAATACTCGTGACAAGGCTGCATTGGAAGATCACGGAGCAGTGGTTGAAAGCTGTGGCCACACTGAGAACAGAAATGTCCCTTGACGATGCGGCCACGGCTTTAAACTGAATGGGGGCGCCATATGAGTGTTTGCCTCAGGCAGCAGAAAGGCTAGGTGCACCCCTGACTGAAACCCAGGACAGGCGAGTGTCACAGATAGGTGATAAATGTTGTTCGTGTTCCAGCCTCTTTTAAAATCATGTGTTTTTTGCATGACCGTCATGGTGTCATCAATGTACCTTCCAGTGTAAATAGTTATTTTTTGTTAAGTGACTCAGTAAGGAGCTCCGCGTCTTCCCACATACAGGGTGAGAGAAGCTGATTACTGGTTTTGAACTGTTTCACAACCCTTTTGCACACGATAGAAGTCATGCATGTAAATCATTCCGACGTGTCAAACAGGAAACATTTGGGCATTTGTCACTGTCGCCTATCAGACAAGTCCCATGTATCTTCATAAATATTAATGTTGTGTTACATCCAGTGTCGACCCAACAAACTCTTAGAAATATGAGAAGGATTTTTGCAATTTTATTGATGTTTACATCAAGATATGTCAGGAAATCAATGGAAATAAAGAACGAGAAACCTATGGATAATACATTGCGTCTCAATTTTTGTTGTTACAATACATCATACCGGTGTATTCCTGTAGGCCATCCATCCATCTATGTATGTGAGAGCTAACGCTGCTCGAAAAGAATAATCATATTCTGAGGAGGGCCTCATTTTTATTTCTCATTTGTTGCATAGAACCACTTTGGGCCTACCTACTGTAGAGTAGTAGACCACCTTGAAAAAACAGTACAGTGACCGTCCTATCCAACGAAAGACCCTCGAGAAACAGAGCAACCATGATCGATTGGGAGTCATCTTCAAGATGATCACACAGAAAACTAGAGCCACCCATTTGACTCAAGGAATATTGTGTCATATTAGTTGTGTGAATAAGGTAGTCTAAGGTACCAAATATCTGACCTCCCGCCTCCTCCCAACATAGATAGATAGACAGACATATAGACAGATAGAAAGATAGATAATACATAGATAGATAATATTTATTTATATAGCACCACCATATTCTGCAGCGCATTACAAATTCAGAGGGTTCATGTACAAAACAAACGACATCACAATGTAACTGGCTAATATACAACTGAAACACCGGGAGTGAGGGCTCTGCTCGCAAGAGATGATACATAGATGGATAGCTAGATAGCTAGATAGATAGATAGATAGATAGATAGATAGATAGATAGATAGATAGATAGATATGAGATAGATTAGATTACATTGATACTTCATGAACTCAAAGCACTCCCGGAAAAAGTTTGAAATTCAGGTGATGTATTCTCTCATGCAGTGCCACGTTTCAGACTGCTTGTTATGCCCTTCTTCAGTTCTTCAAGCTTGCTTTCTTTTATGCTGGCAACAAAACCCCCCTCTTTAAAAAGGCAGAGTGCTCCTTCGCCTCTGAGGCTCCACTGTCAAGAGGGTTCTCGATGACATTGTATGTCGATGCGTTAAAAAGCTCCTGTGTTTGTCACTGTGTTCTTCTATGCACAGCAGAAGGTAATTACTTCCCATCTGTAATTACTGACTGCTTGACTTGGGAATACATCTACAGTTAGTAAGGCGAAGAGTGAATAGGTTCTTTTTCTACTTATTTCTCCATCGTATATACAGTGCATATATATTGAAATGCTGTGAACAGGCAATCCTGCCATCTGTCATGTCCTATCTAAAATATTCATTGGACTGGTTGGCACTTGCCATGCTAAGATTTTGTGCATTCACTGTTCATGTTCGGTTTTTAGAGACTCACTGTACTTCCACACAATTTAATTTAACAGAGAATGGTGTACTTGGCAAATTTCTAAATCTCTTTATTTAAAAATTCTGCCTGCATCCACCTGAAAATGAGCTGTAAAGTCATGACCACTAGGGGTCTCACTTCCACCTAACTTGCAGTCCAATCCCTGTTGTTAGGCTAGATCCATCTCTAGTAACAGAGACACAGAAGAAGGATCACAGGAAATGGGGGGGGGGGGGCAGAATTATTTGAGCTCCTGAGCCTGATGGAAGAGCTTCTTCTACGCTGCTTCTGAAGAGCAGAGAAGCTCCTGTGTGTCTGTGATCTCTCCTTCCCTTATCAGCTCTATGAGCTCCCTAGAAGAAAACATAGTGGGAAGTGAACTCACTGCATACAGTGCTGGCAGATTGCATAAAAGATAGACACCCACTGATTGTGAAAGAAATGCATCTAGTGATGCATGTGAACAGGGGGCTAATTAGGCCGAGGAAGACATTAGGGAAGCCCAAATAAGACCTGTTTCTTCACAGTTATGATTCTACAATGAGGCACAGCCATTATGAAAACTTTTTTTTTTTTTTTTAAACCCAGGTACGCTTTAAACGTGGTTCTCGCTCAGAGGCTGCATGAGCTCTATACCTTTCTCAGGCAGGTTTTACACAACAGGGTTAATAAGCACGGTTGATCCTAGCATGCATGCTGGGCCCGCACTCCCTGGATTTTATGTGGCTGTCATGGCCCATAACAGGTAGGATTTAGCGTTAGGACCACTCATAGAGGCGGCCTTGGCGTGGCGAGTGGCTTATTACTTTTTGATCAAAATGTACACTAACGCCTCTGATATCTTCTAACATAGAGGCAGGGCAGAGTGCTGGTTGCAGAGTGCTGCTGCAGTTCTGTGTTTGTATGTATATTTTGCAATGGCTACGTGTACCTGCATACAGGGACGTGCTGACTGACCCCCCCTTGTGTTTCTAGGCTTTACACAACAGACATCCGTTGGCAGTGTCTGTGATTGGAGACAACTTTGGAGACATTTAACCCCTCAACTGCCATGAACAATTGCGACCACGGCATCTGTGTAGTTGTCTACTGGGAACGGGCTTCTTCCCATGACGGAATGCTCCCATGACAAGATAAGGGGGACTGCTCAGTTGCACTGTCAGGCCTGCTATGCTGTCCCAGCTAATGGCTTCCAACTAGAATTCATTGTATTGTGTTAAGTGTTATATCTGTTACTTAGTGTGCTTTGCTGCCATCTAGTGGCCATTGTTGTATTTGGTTATGCAAGTTATCTATGGTTGTAATTTTGATATGCTTTTAATCTTGTAACTCCTCCTCTTCTGTGAGCTCATATCCTGTGTCCATGCATCATAATGCTGAAGAGAGGATTTTCCTCTGATCTCTTTCATTCATATCTCAAGGCAGGGCTGTATTTCTAGCCAGGCACTTGAGGGCCACCTCCTCCCTCTCCCTGCCAACAGGATAACCTTGTCACCAGTGGGATGGGGTATCAGGGGTCTGTGATGCTTTGCTAATGCCTGATAACAGAGAGAACAAGAGAACTCCAGACACAACAGCAGTGACCTTCTTTATATCTGCTACGCCGGAAGAGCTTAAGGACCTGTGATGAGGTCACTATCATGTGATCAGTGCAGGAAGGGGCAGAGCTCAGCAGTGGAGAGGAAAAGTGATGGTGAAGGACCTGTGATGACATCACTGCCATTTGATCAGCGCAACTGCAGACTGAGCTCAGCATTGTGGAGAAGAAGTGCATTCCTCCCAACTTTTGGACAGTCAAAGAGGGACACTTATGGCTCATTGTGTGAAAGATCAATTTTTCCATTATATTCATACACTTCAATAATTTTCAATAGGGAAAAAATTATCTGAATATACAAAATTCTAAAATCCCAATTGCATCAAATAATGAAGTAATGAGTAATATACAAGACGGGCTCGAATATACAGAGAGGAACCAGACAAACACTTTCTGGGTCAATATTAAAGGAAAAACACTTTCTGGGTCAATATTAAAGGAAAAAAAGTAGAGAAGCAATGGATTCAGTGTGAGCCAGAGAAATGCTGAGAGTTGTAGTTCTCTCCTCTAATACCGCTTCCCTGTAATGTCCTCTAATATAACATATACATAATGACCTGGATATGCAGGGAGTTGTAGTTCTTTCCTCATCTCTCCTCCCTGTAATGTCCCCTGATATCACATAATAACAGCCTGGATATATTGGGAGTTGTAGTCATTTCCTTTTATTCCTCCTCCGTTTAATGTCCTCTGATATCACATAATAACAGCCTGGACATGCTGAGAGTTGTAGTTCTCTGCTCTTATACCTTCTTCCAGTAATGTCCGCTGATATCACTTAATAACGGCCTGAAGATACTAGCTGTAATGTCTGTTCAGCCTAGGCATGCTGGGGGTTATTGTTCTGTCCTGTTATATCTCCTCCCTGTAATGTCTAATATTAACCTCTTGGAGGCAGCAAGGAAAGGAGATAAATACTTCAAGCAGTTGTCAGGTATGGTGAGTAAAGCAATGATTTATCTTATAGATTTGTAGTGTACTTTGGCTGCTGCTGTTATATAGATAATGGTTTCCATTCTGTGTACTGTAATGTTGTGTACCTGTGGTGCCAAGTGTTAAGCTGCTTCACCAATCAGTTGAGTTACGCAGACTCCAGCAGTGACAGACACCATCAGTACCGCCAAGGTGAAGCCAGGAGCTCTGTGACTGCTGCCTGTCCGCCTCTGAGCAACGCTGCCACCTCCTGTCCCTTGGTTAGCCTATAACTGAAGCCTGGGCAGTAAGCACTGACTGCAAACAGGCCCCGAAGGCTGAAGAAGAGACCTGAATGGGCTGGAATCATTACATTTTATGTATGGACTGAGGTAATAAAACACAGACAAGGTGATAATATATGGACTAAGGTTATAATATACAGTCTGAGGTGATATTGTATGGACTGAGGTTTTAATATACAGGCTGAGGTGATATTGTATGGACTGAGGTTTTAATATACAGACTGAGGTGATAATATACGGAGGTAATAATATACAGATGATAATATACAGGCTGAGGTGAAATTGTATGGACTGAGGTGATAATATACAGACTGAGGTGATAATATACAGACTGAGGCGATAATATACGGAGGTAATAATATACAGATGATAATATACAGGCTGAGGTGATAATATACGGACTGCGGTAATAATATATGGACTGGGGTGATAATATATGGACTGAGGTGATAATATACAGACTGAGGTCATAATATATTTACTGAGGCGATAATATACAGACTGAGGTGATAATATACGGAGGTAATAATATACAGATGATAATATACAGGCTGAGGTGATAATATGCGGACTGCGGTAATAATATATGGACTGGGGTGATAATATATGGACTAAGGTGATAATATATTTACTGAGGTGATAATATACGAACTGAGGTGATAATTTATGGGCGGAGGTGAATATATATTGACTGAGGTGATAATATTTGGACTGAGGCAATAATATATACACAGACTGCAGTGATGATATACTGTATGGACGGAGGTAATAATATACGGGCTGAGATGATAATATACAGGCTGAGGTGATAATATACGGACTGCGGTAATAATATATGGTCTGAGGTGATAATATATTTACTGAGGTGATACTATACGGACTGAGGTGATAATATACAGGCGGATGTGATAATATATGGACAGAGGTGAATATATATTGACTGAGGTGACAATATTTGGACTGTTGATTTCATATAATTAAGGGTATTAGATTGTCAGCTCTGAGGCCCTGAGTCTGACTCTGGCCTGCAGTAAGTCTCCCCAGGTGGGAATTAATGTGCCATGTATGCCAGGACTGGTCTGCAGCTGCACAGTATAGATTATATAGATGATGAGCCGATTATTAATGTTCTCTATGGTCTACAATCGCCTCAGCTAATCATTAAAGGGGTTGTCTCCTCATAGACAATAGGGGCATATGGCTAGGATATGCCCCCATTGTCTTATAGGTGTGGGTCTCACCGCTGGGACCCGCACCTATATAGAGAACAAAGCCCCGAAAGAGAAGGATGGCGACTGCGCACGCATGAATTTTCTATTTGGCCGGCGAAAATAGCCAAGCGCTGGCTTGGCTTTTTCCGTCCAGCCCATAGAAGTAAATGGGAGCGTCGGCCGGTCATACACCGTGCGCTCCCATTCACTTCTATGGGGAGCTGGCTTGGTGGTGGCTGGACCGGAGTCCTCCAGCCACCAGCTTGCGGAGCTCCATTCTCGATATAGGTGTGGGTCCCAGCGGTGGGACCCGCACCTATAAGATAATTGGAGCATATCCTTATGGACCGGGCTCATTTTCACCCTAAGGACCAGGCCATACTTTGCAAATCTGACCAGTGTCACTTTATGTGTAAATAACTATAAAACGCTTTTACTTATCCAGGCCATTCTGATATTGTTTTTTCGTCACATATTTTACTTCATGACAACGGTAAAATTGCGCCAAAAAAGTTCATTTTTATTTATAAAAAAATACCAAATTTACCAAAAATTTGCAAATTTCCAAGTTTCAGTTTCTCTACTTCTATAATACATAGTAATACCTCCAAAAATAGGTATTAATTTACATTCCCCATATGTCTAATTCATGTATCGATCATTTTGGGAATGCCATTTTATTTTTTGGGGATGTGACAAGGCTTAGAAGTTTAGAAGCAAAGAAAATTTTCCAAAACCCACTTTTTAAGGACCAGTTCAGGTCTGAAGTCACTTTGTGAGGCTTACATAATAAAAAACCACCCAAAAATGACCCCAATCTAGAAACTACACCCCTCAAGGTATTCAAAACTGATTTTACAAACGTCGTTAACCCTTAAGGCGCCAAGCAGCACGCCATCTAAGCGAATTCAGCTTCCAGATACCATTCGGACTTTGGGACTTGCGATATCTACTATCCCAGATTCCGGCAAAGACGCGGCTACGGCGGACTGCAGGACTGAGCCAATGTACACACAGGTACACTGTTTGTATGAGATATAATTACACGGCATACCTGTGTGCATTTTGGTAGATGGGATATCGCCAAAACCCCGTTCTCCCTCACTACAATTTGTTCTATGTAACTTATGAGCGCAGTACCACTTCATTATACATTCAGTTTTGCTTTCCCATTGCAGCAGGCTTTGCGGTCCTGCTGCCGTACCGCTGCCAAATAAGAGTGGAGCACACTGAGCGCCACTAAAGCACTTTCAATACAAAACTCAATATTTATTGCCCTGATTCTGTAGTTTGCAGAAACACCCCTCATGTGGTCGTAAACTGCTGTATGGCCAAACGGCAGGGCATATAAGGAAAGGAACGCCATATGGTTTTTAGAAGGCAGATTTTGCTGGACTGGTTTTTTGACACCATGTCCCATTTGAAACCCCCCGGATGTACCCCTAGAGTAGAAATTTTCAAAAAAAAATAGCTGTTTTGGGACCGTTTTTATTTTTTGTTATTTACATTGTTGATCTGACAGGTTAGATCGTGTGCTATTTCTATAGAGCAGGTTGTTACGGATGTGACAATACAAAATATTTTGGGGATTTTTGTTTCAGTTTTACATAATAAAGCATTTTTGAAAAAAATTATTTTTTAGTGTTTCCATATTCTGAAAGCCATTTTTTTTTTGTGTGTCTTATGTAGGGGCTCATTTTTTGCGGGATGAGATGTCGGTTTGATTGGCACTATCTTGGGGTGCATATGGCATTTTGGTCGCTTTCTATTACACTATTATTTTGTGATGTAAGGTGACAAAAATGGCTTTTGACACCGTATTTATATTATTTACCGCACGGGCGGTAAGTATACTGCTCCCCCACTCCCCACTACTACTACCATTGCAACCAGGACTTTAATAGCGTCCTGGTTGCAATGGTAGTAGTGGGAGCAGGGAGCAGTATACTACCACCCGTGCGGCTCCCAGGCGCTCCAGAATGACGTCAGAGCGCCCCATGCGCGTGGGGCGCCTTGACGTCACTCTGGAGCGCCCTGGGAGCCGCACCGGCTGTAAGTATACTGCTCCCCCGCTCCCCACTACACTTTACCATGGCAACCAGGACTTTAGCGTCCTGGCTACCATGGTAACCATTCAGAAAAAGCTAAACGTCAGATCCGGCGATGCGCCGAAACGACGTAAGGCCTTTCAATGGGCATTAATTCCGGATCCGGCCTTGCGGCAAGTGTTCAGGATTTTTGGCCGGAGCAAAAAGCGCAGCATGCTGCAGTATTTTCTCCGGCCAAACAACGTTCCGGTCCTGAACTGAAGACATCCTGATGCATCCTGAACGGATTTCTCCCCATTCAGAATGCATTGGGATAATCCTGATCAAGATTTTTCCGGCATAGAGACCCAACGACGGAACTCTATGCCGGAAAAGAAATACGCAAGTGTGAAAGAGCCCTTAGTTCATGTGTTATTTTTATAGAGCAGGTTGTTATGGACACGGCAATAAATAATATGTATATTTTTTATTTTTAAGTTTTGCACAATAATATTATTTTTGAAAGAAAAAAAACATGTTTTAATGTCTCCATAGTCTGAGAGACATATATATATTTTTTGGGTGCTTGTCCTATGTAGGGGCTCATTTTTTGCGGGATGAGATGTCGGTTTGATTGGCACTATCTTGGGGTGCATATGGCATTTTGGTCGCTTTCTATTACACTATTATTTTGTGATGTAAGGTGACAAAAATGGCTTTTGACACCGTATTTATATTATTTACCGCACGGGCGGTAAGTATACTGCTCCCCCACTCCCACTACTACTACCATTGCAACCAGGACTTTAATAGCGTCCTGGTTGCAATGGTAGTAGTAGTGGGAGCAGGAGCAGTATACTACCACCCGTGCGGCTCCCGGGCGCTCCAGAATGACGTCAGAGCGCCCCATGCGCGTGGGGCGCCTTGACGTCACTCTGAGCGCCCTGGGAGCCGCACCGGCTGTAGGTATACTGCTCCCCGCTCCCCACTACACTTTACCATGGCAACCAGGACTTTAGCGTCCTGGCTACCATGGTAACCATTCAGAAAAAGCTAAACGTCAGATCCGGCGATGCGCCGAAACGACGTAAGGCCTTTCAATGGGCATTAATTCCGGATCCGGCCTTGCGGCAAGTGTTCAGGATTTTTGGCCGGAGCAAAAAGCGCAGCATGCTGCAGTATTTTCTCCGGCCAAACAACGTTCCGGTCCTGAACTGAAGACATCCTGATGCATCCTGAACGGATTTCTCCCCATTCAGAATGCATTGGGATAATCCTGATCAAGATTTTTCCGGCATAGAGACCCAACGACGGAACTCTATGCCGGAAAAGAAATACGCAAGTGTGAAAGAGCCCTTAGTTCATGTGTTATTTTTATAGAGCAGGTTGTTATGGACACGGCAATAAATAATATGTATATTTTTTATTTTTAAGTTTTGCACAATAATATTATTTTTGAAAGAAAAAAAAAACATGTTTTAATGTCTCCATAGTCTGAGAGACATATATATATTTTTTTTGGGTGCTTGTCCTATGTAGGGTATAATTTTTTGCGGGATGAGATGGCGGTTTGATTGGCACTATTTTGGGGTGCATATATCTTTTTGATTGTTTGCTATTACACTTTTTGTCATGTGAGGTGACAAAAATGGCTTTTTTGACACTGTTTTTATTCAAAAAAAATTACGGTACTTACCTGAGGGGTTAGGTCATGTGATATTTTTATAGTGCAGGTTCTTACGGATGCGGCGATACATAATATGTATACTTTTTATTTATTTATTTTACCTATGACACAGCACACAAAGAAATACGTGCACTTTTGACTGAATACTGGGAGATTTTGAGAACAGACCCAGACGTTGGGCATCTAGTAGGAGCATACCCCATGATTACATACCGTCGTGGGGGCAAAATAAAGGATAAGGTGGTCCACAGTGCATTCAACTCCCCCACCAGTGAAACCTGGCTAGGGGCGAATATACCGAATGGCACATACAAATGTGGGAACTGCATAGCCTGTAAAGTGATCTTGAAGGGTGCATATTTTACCAGCTCGACCACAGGACACAGATTTAACATCAAATCCTTTATGAATTGTAAGACAGTTGGGGTGGTATACCCCGCGACCTGTGTTCGTGGATTACAATATGTAGGGAAAACGAAGCGCGAATTCAGGAGGCGCATAGGGGAGCACCTTTTGAAGATCAAAAGTAAAGGTGACACCCCTATCGCGCAACATGTAGCATCGAATCACCCCACAACTACTCAAATTTCAGGGAATAGAACACGTGCGGCCACCACCTAGGGGTGGAGATGTGGATACACTCCTCCTCAGGAAGGAAGCGCAGTGGATATTCACGCTGAATACAGTAAAACCAAAGGGTCTTAATGATGCCATTTTATTCGCATGTTTTATCGAGTGATTGCTGTTGCCCTTTAATATTCAGTTCTGATTAAACATCCTACTGCCCTCCTCCTATCCCCCCCCCTCTCTATCCCCACTATCTGTGATCGCTCCTCTATTCCTATACCTGTCATACAGAGTAGTAGTGACTATCTTATCATGTTTCTTATAAGAGAGATAGGTGCTGACACTTTTATTTATCTACTCCTGTATGGGTATATAGCAGGTAAGACCTGTTCCGATTTATACTTCATGGGCCCCATGTCCCTGTTTTAGTTGGAACCTTAGCAATTGTCATTGCAATTACACTCCCTACTGTCTGAGCCAAATATAACGGCAGGAGGAGGCGTGACCGGCGATAGTGGACTGCACCTATTCCCTGCCTGTCAGAAACAAGTGATGACGGCAGGAGTAGGTGTGGCCAGCCGGAGAAATCGTGCGCCTATTGGCCGCCTGTCAGAGGCTTGCGAGAGTGAAGGGAGGAGCCATCTCCATTTAAACAGAGCATATTTTCGCGCGCGGAACCAGCATAATTATTGGTGGTCTGAATAGTTCCAATCCACCCTATTGACCTATATTTGTGGAGATTACCTTTTTTAATAAAAACTAAATAAAGTGTTTTTAACGTACTTCATCTAGGCAGTAAACATTATTTTACTTTAACATAATAACGGCATTTTAGAAAAAAAAATCATGTTTTAGTGTCTCCATAGTCTGAGAGCCATATTTTTTTATCTTTTTGGGCGATTGTCCTATATAGGGGCTAATTTTTTGCAGGATGGGATGGCGGTTTGATAGGTACTATTTTGGGAGGCATACGCCTTTTTGATCGCTTGGTATTACACTTTTTGTGATTTAAGGCGACAAAAAATTGCTTTTTTTACACCATTTTTTTAAGTTTTTTTAATGGTGTTCATCTGAGGGGTTAGTTCATGTGATATTTTCATAGAGCAGGTTCTTACGGACGCAGCGATACATAATATGTATACTTTTTTTATTTAGTTTACTTTTAACACAATAACAGCGTTTTAGGGGGAAAAAAATATGTTTTAGTGTCTCCATAGTCTGAGAGCCATATTTTTTTTTACTTTTTGGGAGATTGTCTCATGGAGGGGCTCATTTTTTGCGGGATGAGATGGCGGTTTAATTGGTACCATTTTGGCGTACATACGACTTTTTTGATCACTTTTATTATTTGGGAAAAAAGGTGTGCCAAATTTCAATTTCATCATAGTTTTTTATTTTTTTATGGCGTTCACCATGCGGGGAAAGTAACATGACCGTTTGATAGATCAGGTCGTTATGGACGCGGTGATATAAAACATGTGCAGTGTATTTTTTAATTTTTTTTTTATTCAGTAATAAATGTGTTTTTGTATTTTTTTAACTTTTTTTGACCCAGATCCACTTGGTTTTTGAAGATCCAGTGGGTCTGATGTCTATATAATACAGTACAGTACACTATATAGTGTACTGTTCTATATTTTGTACTTTACACTGTCTGGTCAGACCTCTGCCTTTAGCAGAAGTCTGATCAGACTTACCATTACCATGGCAAGCAGGACGCCTGTGAAGGCGTCCAGTTGCCATGGTAACCATCACCCGCTGCTACAACAGTGTCATCAATGTACTGATACTGTGCTAAACCGCTCGGCTATCCTGAACTAAGAGAGGGAAGGTGGGCGGGGGCCCCCCGCCTGCCGGCACTGCAGCACCACCTGCCCGCCGCATCACAGCACCGCCCGCACCCTCCCCCTGCACTGCCCGCTGGCCCAACTGAAAGAGGACTGCAGGGGGGGGTTACAAATTTTAAAAAATGCAATTTTTAAGTTTCTGTGACCACGGGGATCAGAAACTTCAGAAAGCGCTGCAAACCGCAGGTCTGAATGATTTCAGCAGGCACTCTGTTCCGATCACCACCAGCCGAGCAGCGGTGATCGGAAATACACAGGACGTGTACCTATACGCCGTGTCCTTAAGAACTCGGACATAAGCGCGGGTTAAGTGTCTGAATTTATTGCAGTGCACTGCTTGTTAAAGGAGTTGTACGAGATTTTGATATTGATGACTTATACACAGGATAGGTCATCAATATCAGATCACTGGGGGTCCCACACCCAGCACCCCACTGATCAGCTGTCTGGAGACTCTGTAGCGCACCTAGGATAATCCAACAACGTCACGTTCATCAGTCACAAGGCCTAGACACAGCTCGGTCATGTTCATATAAGTGGAGTTGAGCTGCAATACCAAGCACAGCCACGATACAATGGACAGCGCTCTACTTGGTAAGCAGCGAGGAGGCCCAGCACAGCCCCCTCAAACAGCTGATTGGCATAGGGTCCCAAGTGTCAGACCCCCACCAATCTGATACTGAGGATAGAAAATCAATATCAGAATCTCAGAAACCACTTTTAGGGTCCATTCACAAGTCCACAAGTGTTTTGCGGTCCGCAAATTGCATTTTGCAGACCGCACATGGCCGGCACTATGATAGAAATGCTTTTTCTTGTCCATGGCTGTGGACAAGAATAGGACATGCTCTATCTTTTTTGCGGGGCAACTGAACGGAACAATAAAATGAATGGGTCCGCACACGTTGCGGAAATTGCGGAACGGAAGCAGACCCATTCATGTGGACGTGTTTTTAAAGCTTCTTGAGTGTGTATGACATTCACTTTAATACTCACAGGTGGACAGTTGGGTTGGAAGCTTACATAAATGACTGATTTTACTGCATTTGGTTCCCTGCACACGTTTCGGATAATGTGCTTGATTAATCATACCTCAGCTTAGAAACCTAATCAGACCCCCAATGTTAATTAGACCTCAGCTCACACCCCCAAAAAGATCTCAGATCAGACTCCCAATGTTTATAAGACCCCTAATCAAACCTCAGATCAGACCCCCAAAGTTTATAAGACCCCTAATCAAACCTCAGATAAGACCCCCAATGTTAATAAGACCCCTAATCAGATCTCAGATCAGACCCCCAATGTTAACAAGACCCCTAATCAGACCCCAGATCTGACCTCCAATGTTAATAAGACCCCTAATCAGACCTCAGATCACACCCCCAATGTTTATAAGACCCCTAATCAGACACCTCGGGTCCGACCCCCAATGTTAATAAGACCCCCAATTTAACCTCAGATCAGACCCTTAATGTTAATAAAACCCCCAATCAGACCTCAGATCAGACTCCAATGTTTCTAAGACCTCCAATCAGACTTGATCAGACAAAAAAAACAACTCACCTCTCCTGTTCAGTACGGCACCGCTCCTGAGATCCAACGCTCTTCCTACCGCGCTGTGCTGTGACCCGATGTAACACAGTGTGAGATCACAGAGCGTGCCCACATCCTCACGCTGTGAGCAGGTCACAGAACAGCGAGTGGCGAGTACAGAGCCTACACTCCTGTACTAGTGAGAACTTCCATAATTCCATAATCGCACTGCCATAAGACCGCACTTTTGCGGGGAAGAAGTGCGTCTTATAAGGTAAAGCTATACCAATTGATGGCTGATTTTTCAATTTTGACTGGAGTGGTCCTTTAAAAGGATCGCCCAGCAGTAATTTTCACTTGAATGCTGCTTAAAATGTATAATAAATATTTATCTTATTGATGCCATAATGTTCCATTGCATCCCGATACCACCCAGTGATCCCAGTGCTGTTTGCAGCAGTCACATGTCCATGGCATGATGTCATCACCGGATCAGGAAGTACAGAGACCAGCAAGGTGTTGAGAGAGAACACTGCCATAACGCCGTACAGGTGATAACGCCATATTGTGCTTCAATAATCCAGCCATACATAAGTAGTAAAGACAGAGAAGCAAGAAAAACTGGTGGAAGACCCTAAATTGTGAGCGCGCTGGGGCATTTACCCCCTTTGCCCATGTTATAACTATATTAACAATGTATTTGCAGAAAAATCGACCTCGTATTTTAGAGCTAATGTCCATTCACAGCCTAGGTTATGTTTTTTATTGCGACCTAGATACTAGAGTGCTGCAGTTACTGCAAAAAATACCCAGAGGAAAGTGACTTCACATCATTTATAATTTACAGGATCAGGACTGAGTAATGGTGGGTCAGCCAGATGCCCATTTCTAATAGATGCACAAAATCCCATTATCTAAATGAAGACCTAAACTTGGCAGTCTAGATGTAAATCCCAAAGGCTTACTTTCATTTTTCTTTGCAATACTTTTTTTTTTTTATCTCGCTAAGTATTTTTTTCATAATATGAGCAATATGTGGATGTTCTATTACACTGTGAAATCGTCTGAGCTCCCAGAGTCTTCAGAAGTGAGGGGAGATTTTGTGAACTGCCAGCAATATTTCATCTAGAAATCTGTAGGCCTCTCAATGATAAAAGTGCAGGACAGCCCCTTTAATATCAAAAGGGCAGATAGCATTGGATAGATACACCGTGCCTGAATAACTGTACCTCCAAAAAGGCAGTCATCCACAGTGCTGTGTTTCTTGAAAAAAAATCTTCCAATGCTGCTTTACTGCACTGTCAGAAAGTGACATTTGAGTGGCCTACACATCTCCAAATGGGGTTGCTGAGTGAAATTCAGATATCATATAGGACATAACAACTTGTTTCTAAGGAAGCTAGAACCAGCCCTGTACCTCACATGGATTTAGAGATCAACCCATGTAATGCCCTGGAGCTGGGATAATCTGAAGTTTAGACATTTGTGAACACTTGCCCTGTTCCCCTTACACAAAGACATCCACTTCTCACTTTATTTGACTTTAACTTGTTAGCTTGCATTGACTTATACTGATTAATACTGTGTTACTGCATTTTATATGTTGTGATATATATTCTGTTCATTTGCACTGTATTTGAGAGGCACTCTGTAAAGGGTTAGTGAATGCTAAGAGACTTTTGGGACTTTGAATCAGAAGCTTGTAATTTTCCACGGCTACCATAGGGTTTAAAGAAGAGCAAGTTTAGAAAGAAAAAAAGCCAGTCTTGTTTACCACCAAAATCGGACAGCCTGACCTTTTGAATGTCTGTTTTTAACTATGTTATTATGTCTGGAAACTTGTTTTTGTCTGGCAAAACTGCTGTGCCTTTGCCCATGAGTATCATTGAAGCTCTAATGTAAGTCTATGACACATGGGAATTGTAACAATGTATCTGTTTGTGCTGAGTTTCTCCACTCCACCCCTCCCACTAGAAGGTTCCAGTCTAGCTACAAATGGTATATAAGGAGAGCAGTCAGAGCGTTCTGCAGTTAGGGACCAGTGCTTAGAGGGGTCTGCCAGTCTGCATGAGTGACCAGAGGAAGACTACTGAGCTACAGACCGTGGGCCTTCAGCCTTTGACCAGAGTACCAGCCTTCTGAGAGAGAGAAGGACAGCTAGCTCAGGCCTTTCCTCAGCATCAAACCCTTCTTCGGCCAGGAAGGAGTCTTGAGAAGATAGCCCAATGCCTCGTCTGTATTGTTTTGCACCTGAATTCCTCTAGTAAAGAAGGAGGTGCACCACGCCTTACCATCCCATCCAGAGAGCAGCAACACGTGGTGACACCTCGAAAGGTGTCCAGGGAACCCAGCATAGCATTGGGACTACCCCAAACCCGGCCATTGCACCCATACATCGCTCCAATTATTCTGCTTGATTTATTTCAGGTTGTCAACTCAGAGGGTGTTTCCTTTCTGCAGCAGCTCTCCCCCTATCACAGTTCAGGGGGTGTCCATTCTGCTGCAATTGACCCTCATTTACAAAGTAGGAGGCATGAGCTTACTGCTGCAACTCTCTCTATCATGGCTTAGGGGGTGTGTCTTTTCTGTTGCAGCTCTCTTCCCATTATAGCTCAGGGGGTGTCTTTTCTGCTGCAGCTCTCTCTCTCTCTGTAAGGGGTAGTTCAGACGGCATCTTATGCAGTAGAATTTCGACGCAGAAACTTGCACTTAAATTTCGCCAGCAGCCGCTTGATTTTTCTGCCCCCCATTCAGAGATAGAAAGGGCGCAGCTACTAGCGGGATTTTGGCAAAGTTTCAACATGGCTGTCTGTGCCAAAATTCCCCGGAAAAGCATGCCATCTGAACAGCCCCGTCACAGTTTCTAACAATGGCCATGCACATTACTACAAGGATCAAACACCAGGGGGCGCCATTATAATGAAGCAAAGAGTATATCTCACAAATGGAGCATTACGATGTTAAATACTTTTGCATTACAAGTGGAGCATGTAAGAAACAGAAAGTAAATTACGAAAGTAAGTCGTTTCTCGTGATGAATTATATCAAGATAAAGATAACGTTTACTGCTGGCGGAATCTCTTTAACATTTTCACTACACAAGGCTTGACAGAAACAACTTTGGCGTGCTGTGGATCTTGTCGGAAAATACGAGTTGGATTCGCAATATGAAAAGAAACCTAAGGAGCCCTGCTCTGCCTTGCCATACAAAAATAAATACCGCCATACCACACTCCAAAAATACTAACCTATAGTGTCCCAGTAACAGCGCCATACTCCTCTTCAGAAGGTCACGCCCCCCCCCCCCCCCTTAGAGCACTGTTTAAACACCCAAGCATATGTAAAAAGCTTGTCTTATAATGGGTGACTAGCACCCTGCACATAACAAACCTGCGTGACAAATGTTTCTAGGAATGTCAGTACTTCTGTAATCAATATAGAATTCATCGGAGCGTGACGAGCTGTACATTCCTCACTTCCTGGCATTATGTATTTACTCCTGCGCCCACCCGCCCCGCGCTGATCCGCAGTAATAGAATGTACACATTCAGGCGCACGTCCCCGGTAATTGTGTTATGTGCTGTCATGTTTTATTGTTCAATTGAGCATATTCACCGCAGGCATGTGAGAAACAGCTCGATAAATGGGGAAATATCATCTCCGTTATATATTCTGCTGATTTGTATGTAGAAAGAAGGGAAAAATCATTCCTTTCCCCTGGGTCAAGACTCATTATTGCTGATTAGCCGCACTGCTCAAGCCATTTTTCCAATTTTTATCAAAGCGAGCAAAAATTCAAGAGTTGTTATTAAAGGGATTGTCTGGCAGGATACATTTTTTATATAAGGGACAGAATGGGTTAGCAAAATGAAGCATTAGGCATTTGGCCAATGCCCTGCATTTGCCGTTTCAACACTTATCAGAGAGGTGAGTAATGCTTCTTTTTTTTAACTTTTTCTTAACCTATTCTGAGATATATATATATATATATATTTACCAAAGACGAGGCAGCACTCCAGGTGGCGGTGAATAGTGAACCCTCTTTATTAAACCCACAAAGCGACGTTTCAACTGCTCATTGCAGTCTTTTTAAAGCTACTGTATACCACCATAGAAATCAGCAGCACAGTCAGACCGGGTGACAAAGTCCTCATTGTGTAGGCCGAAACGTTGCCTGGAAAATAAAGAGGGTCACCTTTTCTTCACCGAAGTTGGAGTGCTGCCTCGTTTTTGGAAGTTATATATATGTAATTGATTCCGTTGGACAACACTTTTAAGTAGGGAAGAGTAAGCAGAGCAGAGTTTATTATATGGGTAGTGTGGTAAGGTGCAGGGTGCCGTCCTAGATGGCAGGTACGTGTCACCGAGGTTCATAGCCTCGGTGAGGTAAAAGCCGTTTGTTGGTGTCAGTAGCAGGTAGTGCTACTGACACATTTGCTAGATAGCATGGCTGCAAAGCCGATCCGGGCCGGCTCTTACCGGGAGCAGCTAAAGTGTAGGGTGGGTGGCTGCTCCCCACGACCCAGTCCTGGTTTTGGGCTGGGTTTAAAAACTCAGCCAGCACTAGCAGCTGGGAGAGTGATTGTCTTGGAAGCTGCTGCTAGTGTTGTGGAGCTTTCTGGGCTGGAAGGACGTGCCCAGCAAGGAGGCGTGCAGCCGTCCTGGAACCCTGAAGGAGGATTGTCCTGCGGCTGGGCTGAGAGTCAGGTGCGAACCCGCACATCAAACCTGCCAGGTGAATGGAACCTGTGTTTGGACTTTTTGTTTTCCCCTTCATTTGCTGATGGGTGTGACTTAACACCAATTGACTTTCTGCTGTTATTTTGATGCAAGTGTGAATTAAACACTGTTTGCTGCACCTTCTGGACTCCTTGTTTTGCCTCAGTACTGCACCCGCACCGCTGTCTACCAGAGCGACTCCCCACAGTAGGTACAAAAAGTCTATGCGTTGTGAACCAGCCAAGAGGGGTGTTGATAGGGACAGCAGAGCAAGTATTGGTATGTAGTGTAGAAGTGACATTTGGCACAACTCATGGTGACGTTAATTTGTTTGTGGACTGAAAATAAATGTCCTTAGTGATGTTTTTTCTACTCCAGTCAAGTGATGCTATCTTAAAGGGATAGTCCAGCCACCCAGAATTTATTTTAAAAAATGTAATAAAATAATAAAACACAAGCTACTCGCCCTGCCCCAACAGTCTCTGTTTTTCCTGCTCCACTGAAGACGCATCAACTCATTATGTGACCGCTGCAGCCAACCATTGGCTCTAGGGCGAAGTGTTAAGAAGATGGAGGTCAATGTTATTGGCTGCAGCGGTCACGTCATGTCAGTGTCATCACTGGAGCAGAAAATAAATGGGTTGTCAGGGATACATTGGCATAGGAATGGCAGGGAATGAGTAATGTATTACTTCTTATATTTATTTGATAGTATTCTGAACAGTTTTTCAAACCCTTTTAAAAAGGAGGTATATTTAAAAAAAAAATTTAGCCGGTCTCCTACTTTTTTTAAAATTTTTATAAACAGCATCTCCCTTGACCGTAGGCTGTGCCTAGTAACGCACCACAGCCCCATTCACAGTTGCAATACCAGACACAGCTCATAGAGAAGAGAGGCGCTGTTTATGAAATAAAAAGCAGCGCAGACCATTATTTCTAATCCCGTCCTGCCCCCTTAGAGGAAATACCTTTTGATTGTTTTATCAGAATTCTGCGATAATGTTTTGATATACATCATTAAAGAGGTCTCAGCTCCTTTTTTCTGATACAGAGCTCCAAACTGCGCGAGCGCGATTTCGCAAGCAAGTACATTTATTTTTTTTTGCGATCACACTCAGTTGTTCAGTTTTTTCCACGCGGGTGCAATGCGATTTAATGTGTTTTTCATGCGTGTGATAAAAACGGAATGTTTACAAACAACATCTCTTAGCAACCATCCGTGAAAAACGCATTGCATCCACACTTGCTTGCGGATGCAATGTGATTTTCAAGCAGCACTATTCACTTCTATGGGGCCAGCGTTGCGTGAAAATCGCAGAATATAGAACATACTACGATTTTTACAAGTGATGCGTGAAAACCAACTCTCATGTACACAGACCCATTGAAATGAATGGGTCCGGATTCTGTGCGGGCGCAATGCGTTCGCATCACGCATTGCACCCGTGCGGAATACTCGCTCGTGTGAAAGGGGCCTTACAGATTTTTTATCATCAGTACTATCGTCTCCGCTTGTGACTTTTTGCACTGCGTCAGACTCTTCTAGATTCAAGCATTCGAGAGAAATCTATGAGATTCACAATCCAAGTCCGCCGTGCCCTTGCGTCCGTGAGAGAGCTGTGTATAACTGTCAGATTCATTGACACAGAGACAAGCGACATGTATTTTCTCTCCTCCCACATACTGTACCAGTCTCAGATCCTGGCATAGACATCATGGCATCTCTGCAGTGTGGGTTACTTGCGGTTTGCTCCGCTGTCGTGTCATATGGAGGCCTCTTTGTACTGAGCACCAGTGCACTATGCTATGTTAACCGGATATCTAAAAGCCAATCTTGTCCCATCTCAGAATCGGAAGATTTTTTGGACCCTGGAGAAGAACTGGGAAATGGTACCTGTCTGGCAGAAAAAGAAGATACAAAGGGATTTTTGAAATTTTAGATATTTGACTAGGTTGGCTTAGATCCCTAGCTATATTTATTAGATCCACCTCTGACAAAGAGAGGCAGGTTTATTAAAGGAGTCGTCCAAACCTCATAGCAATTTGCGTTATGGCCACTTACCTATTCCCCGGTGCTCTGTACCATTGCCGAGGATGCCAGTCCCTTGTAGACCAGAAGTGTGATGTCTCTTCTGTTATCACGTGCACCGCTGCAGCCATTCACTGGCCTCAACAGTGACATGTCGTCAAATGGCACTTGACCAATGAAAGGCTGCAGCGATACACGTGATAATATACAGGACTCGATAAAGACTTCACGTCGAAACGTCGCTATGTTTGTTGCCTTCTAAATAAACCACAAGTTTTGGAATTGATGAGTGCTGTGGACTGCTTCTATGAATCAATAGACAGGACGTCCACAGGGGAGTAGGAGTAGCGGTGACAGGACCGCTGATACTGCTGAATAGGTAAGTGCCTTTGTATTTTTTTGCCTGAGCGTTATTGGGGTCTTAACTAAAACTACTGTGAGGGTCAGACGACCCCTTTAAGTCCAGCATTTCATGAGCCAGATTTAAAAAAGATAATTGGAGTGAATTATGCCAAATTTACACATTATTCTAATGAATTTGTGAATTTGCATGGTCAGGAAATGAAACCTGTCGTAAAGCTATGAGCAAGTGTACATTTCTACCAAAATTTGCAGTATTTTCTGGCCTTAATATTAATAAATCTGTATAAGGGTGTGCATCCATGCGGCCAAGCATGCCCACCAGCATTAACCAATGGCCACACAACTTGGCATATAACGAAGCAAATTTGACCAGGGGCTACTCAAAAAGAGGTTATCTAAGTGGCCCCCCTGGTCTTTACTCTTTAACCCCTGTACAGGAATCTGGACTCTGCTGCAGGTGAACCACCAGGCTGCTACCTCTTGGAGTAGTCTATGTTCAAGTGACTGCTGGCCAACAGGGTAAAGAGACACTGGTGCAGAGCAGCGAGGGAACAGGCAAAACCTTGATCAGGCACAGAACAAGGTCAGGGCTGGCGGCCTACATACAATCTGATAAACGGGGGGGGCAGCTCAGGGTCAGTACAGAGGTCAGGCAAGGGTAAGGTCAGGCAGAAGTCAGTACAGGCAAATGAACAAATTGCACACCTTAGCAGGAACCTAGCAAGCTAGAACCTATTGCTCAGGCACCTTCTAACAGGGAAAGGTGCCTTAAAAAAGGTGGCTATCCATAGGCTGGAAAGAAAGAGGGTGTGCATGTCCTTTAAGAGCTGGATAAAGCGTGCGCCCGATGGACAGTGAGAGGCGATACCAACAAGAAGCAGGACTGCCGGGCAGGGAGAAAAAAATGCCTGCAAAATGCCAGAGCCCTTGGACAGTAGTACAAGTGAGCAAGGCAGTGGTCGTGCACACCAGCAGGGGAAAAGCAGCAGCGGGCATGGAGCACCTCCATAACCTGTCAGGAAACTTGTAAGACCATTGGCTTGGCCAGGTTTTAGGCCACACTGCTTGCTTATGCTATGCCCACTTTTTCAACTTTCGGATATGAAATTTTGGAACATTTTGCAGTTTGTTTTTTTGCATAAAATATAACTGCTTATAGAATTTCTAACGGAAAAGCAGCGCTTGGCTAAGGAAGAAGATAATATAGTTGAAGCATATTGTGCCCTCCAAGGACAACAGAGCTTAGTGTTTGTTATGTAATGCACAAAGGTGCTTTGCTCACTGATAATGATTGACGCATATTGTTTTCGCACAGACAGTCGCTGTGTTAGTAAATGTCAAGGATGACACTTTATGATGCGGGAATATTATTATTGAAATCAGCTGCAGTTCACCGACAAATAAAAGAACCAGAAACTAATCTTATATATATAAAGAGGGACATATATGTGTGTGTGTGTATGTATGTTCCGCGATCACTCAAAAACGCAACCATCGATTTTAACGAAACTTGGTATACACATCCCTTGCTACCTGGAAAGAAATCTTGTGGGGGTCTCACCTCTCTAGGACGTACGGTTCCTGAGATATTCACTGAAAATTACCTGCATTGGCCAATACAAGCCTGCAAGACTTTCCCTTCATAAGGAATATGTCCCTTATGAGCCAATAGAAGCTCGCAGGCCCTTAGTCTCCACATACACACAGTTTTACTCCATGTTTCCATAACAATCCAGACATTTTTCTTCACTGCTGTAGGTCAGCTTTAGGCTAGGGCTACACGATAACATGGGTCGCTCGACACATAGGGCACAACTACACTGCTACATGTGTCGTGCGACATTGATGTCGCACCAATGTAACGCGACAATTTTTATAATTATAGTCTATGGTGTTGCACTGCAACATGTGACATGCTGTGACTGCGACATGACAGTCGCAGAAAAATCCATCTTGGATGTATTTTTTGCAACTGTCATGTCGCAGTCGCAGCATGTCACATGTTGCAGTGCGACACTGTAGCCTATCATTACAAAAATTGTTGACAAAATGTCGCGTGACACATGTCGTCGTGTAGCCCTAGCATTAAAGGGGCAGGGCACTGTGGAGGTCACTGTTAAAGAGGCGTTCACTGTGGATGTTACTGTTAAGGGGGCAGGCTGCTGTGGAGGTCACTCTTAAAGGGGCAGGGGCAGGGGCCACTATTAAAGGGGCAACTGCTGTGGAGGTCACTGTTAAGTGAGCAGGTTACTGTGAGGTCCCTGTTAAGGCAGCAGGGTACTGTGGAGGTCACTATTAAGGGGGCGAGCCCCTGAGGAGGTCACCGTCAAGGGAGTGGGGTGCAGTGAAACTCACTGTTAAAGGGCGGGCTGCTGTGAAGGTCAAAGTTAAGGGCTGCTGTGGAGGTCCCATTTTAAAGTGGCAGGGCACTGTGGGGGGTCAGTGTTAAGGGGTGGGGAACTGTGGAGTTCACTGTTAAAGGGGTGGGGTTCTGTAGAGGTCACTGTTATGGGGGATTCTGTCAATATCTTTTAACGACACACACAAACATGAAATGAAATAAATGAAATATACCCGTGCGAAGCCAGGTCCTTCTGCTAGTAAGTAATAGGTCATCAATATCAGATCGGTGGGGGTCTGACACCCGGCAACCCCACATTCAGCTGTTTGGGGTAGCCGCGGGGCCAGAAACTATACAGTGTATGCAGTTGGACTGTGTAGTGGCCGTGTTGGGGTACTGCAGCTCAGCTCCCATTTAAGTGGCATCAGTGTGGGACTGTGCATGTGCGGCCCAGAGTTTGTACCACGCATGATTTCACTTCAGTGTTGTGTGATGTAGGACAGCCATGGAGATTTCAATCATGGTCCAGGGGAAGGAACAATAGAGGTTTTAGGGGGGATAGGAGATACCACCAATGTCAAAAAGATGTGGGTCCACCAAAGTGGACGAAAGCACACCGTGCATGCATGGCGCGCTCTCCATTCACTTCTTTGGGAGTTTTGAAAATAGCAGAGTGAGCTTGCTTAGCTATTTTCGGAACTCCCATAGAAATGAAAGGAGGGTGGCTACGTGGTTCACTCTTGTTCACTTTGGATCTCCGTTCTAGAGAGGGCACTAGCACCTATTTGACACAGGTGGCATATCCTACTCCTTTAGGGAGCAGGCCACCTTTTGTTTTCATTTTTTCCTCCCTGCCTTCCGAGGGCCATAACTTTTTTACTTTTTTGTTCACATAGCATATGAGGGTGGATTTCTTGCAGGACACGTTGTATTTAAAGTTGTGTTTTAATGGCACTATTTAATTTACTACGTCTTCCTTAAAAAAATGAGAAATAAAATGTGGGATAAAATTAAAAATAAAAATGCAATTACGCCATGGTTTTTTGGGTTGTGTTTTTACAACATTCACTGTGCACTAAAAATGACATGACAACCATATTCTGGGGATCAGTATGATTACAGCTATACCAATTTTATATAGTTATTATGTTTTACTGTTTTAAAATAAAATAAGGCTACTTTCACACTAGCGTTTTTGCTGGATCCGGCAAGATTCAGCAAAAACGCTTCCGTTACTGATAATACAACCATCTGCATCAGTTATGAATGGATCTGGTTGTATTATCTGTAACATAGCCAAGACGGATTCGTCATGAACTCCACTGAAAGTCAATGGGGGACGGATCCGTTTTCTATTGTGTCAGAGAAAACAAATCCGTCCCCATTGACTTGCATTGTGGGTCATGACGGATCCGTCTTGCTCCGCATCCCAGGACGTAAAGCAAACCTGCAGAACGCAACCAAACGCAACTGAATGAGAACGCAACCAAACGCAACTGAATGCAACCAAACGCAACTGAATGCATTTTGTAGCACTCCGTTCTGTTCAGTTACATTTTGTCCCTATTGACAATGAATGGGGACAAAACTGAAGGTTTTTTTTCCGCTATGACGGATCTCAATATCGGAAAATATTAACGCTAGTGTGAAAGTAGCCTTAAAGCTTTTTGAATAAATGACTTTTGCATTTTCACACTCTGATACCCATAACTTTTTTGTATTTGACTCTAGAGAGCTGTGAGAAGACCTGTAAGTTTATTGGTACCATTTTGGTACATATGACTTTTCAATCGCTGTTTGGCAGGTAACCAAGAAAAAGGAAATGGGGCATTTTTATTACATTTATTTTTTATCCATTGCAAAGTTCACTGCACAGGATACAGGATTTTTTCTAAAATAATCATTTGGGTGATTTGAGATGCGGAAATGCCAATTAGGTTTATTTTTTAATTGTTTATTTTTATATGTAAAATTGGGAAAGGGGATGATTCATGACTTTATAATATTTTTGTTGGTTTTAAAAAAAAATTTTTAGTCTCCCTATTAGATTTGAACATGCGAACACATGACTGCTTATAACATAGACTGCAATAGTTTTCTTTTGCAGTCTATGCATTTCCTGATGGCTTCCTATTAAGCTTTGCTGCAGGCCTAGAAGCCTTCACAAGGCCCCAGACTGCTATAGAAACTGATCGGAATACCAAAATTTCGTTGAAGAGTTGTTCTAATCAGAGAATGCAGAGAGCTTCTGACAGGGGTTACATAATGCAATTTTGGGATGCAATATGTATGAAATAACATTTATTTGGATTTTTTTTGGGGGGAAGAGTGGGATGGGAAAAAAAAAATCAGTTCTACTACTATTTTTTGTTCACCATATGGTATAAATTTTATTCTGTGAGTTGCTACATTACCGCAATGCCAAATGTATTGTTTTGTAAATCATTTGCTTTGTGTTGCGCGATTCCAAGATGTTTAACTGTGTGAGGGCCTGTTTTTTTGCAACACAACTTGTAGTTTTCATTGGTACCACTATGCAGTACATGGGAATTATTGAATAATGTTTTTTCCTTTTTTTCAGGAGGGAGGGGGGGTCATTTTGTTTTTTACTTTCTTATGCTTTTGCGAAAATAAGTGAGATTGTAAGAGAAAGGGGTTTGTTTGTATGTTTATTTGTTTTATTTACCTTTATACATGGAGTTTTTATATTGTTTTAAAAAGTTTATTGAGCTTTTTTTAAACTTTTATTTTTAGTAGAGATTTGAACATGCAATACTTTAGTTGCTTCTATGATACATGACGATTGGGGGCCTGCCAAGTCCGAATTCACTGTAATGAGATCTTTTGGGGGGACAGCTTTCTGCAGGAAAATACCACTGCATGCCTCTTGAAGTTTTTAACATGTTACACCCACACACTGAAATGTATTTTTGGGGATTTTTTGTGATAGACCAACACAAAGTAGCAAGTATGCGAGAAGTATAAGGAAAATGACACATGGTTTTCAAAATTTTTAATAAATAAAAATCTGGAAAGTGTGGTGTGCATTTATCAGCCCCCTGTACTCTGATACCCCTAAATAAAATCCAGTCTGACTAATTGCCTTCAGAAGTCGCCTAATTAGTAAAGAGTCCACCTGTGTGTAATTTATTCTCAGTGTAACTACAGCTGTTCTGTGAAGGCCTCAGAGGTTTGTTAGAGAACATTAGTGATCAAACGCCATCATGAAAAGCAAGGAACACACCAGACAGGTCAGGGATAAAAAGTTGTGTAGAGGTGTAAAGCAGGGTTAGGTTCTAAAAAAATATTCTAAGCTCTAAACATCTCACGGAGCACTGTTCAATCTATTGTCCAAAAATGGAAGTAGTATGGCACACCTACCAAGACAGGGTCGTTCACCTAAACTGACAACCCAGACAAGGAGAGAACTAATTAGAGAAGCAGCTAAGAGGCCCATGGTCACTCTGGAGGAGCTGCAGAGATCCACAGTTCAGGTAGAAGAATCTGTCCACAGGACAATTAGTCGTGTACTACACAAATCTGACCTTTAGGCCTCATGCACACGACCGCATGTGTTTTGCGGTCCGCAAACCGTAGATCCTCAAAACACGGAAGCTGCTCCACGTTCTGCGGAACGGAACGTGGCCCATTGTAGAAATGCCTATTCTTGTATATTTCGTATATGTTCCTGAATTCTTACTTTTAGTTTTCTATTGGTCCATCCTACATACTGGAGGCCACATGGACACTGCAGCATGTAAACCACAGATACGTGTTAAGAAGAAAGCTCTCCCATTACTTTGTTTACGGTCCCGTTGCTCCTAGACACCACTGTTTCTTTCCTACACTGTGTGTTAACTTTCAGACTGTTCTTGTACGGTAGACAAAAACTTTACCATTTGAACCGGTGTTTCATACCTTCAGTGGGTTGTGTAGGTATAAAGCTGTGTACAAGCTTATTTTTTATACTAGGTGCTCTTTTGAAGATAACAGAGGGATTCTTGGGAATTATGTCTCGTAGAAAGGGATTATTCTTAAGCACATACCAATTCTTTTTAGCAGCTCTCTTTATCTGCCCTGCATTACTGTTGAATTGTGCGATGAAACTCATACGGTAATCTTTATTCTCTTTAGTCTTACTATTACCTTCATTCCCCTTACTCTGATTTGTGTGCACACTTTCTTCCATAGCTTTCTGTGCACAAAGCTCTAGTTCTTTCCTAGTATAACCCTTCTCTAAAAACCTGTTTTGTATTATATTACTTTGTTCCTCATAGTCATCAATATTACTGCAATTCCTATACACTCTCTTAAACTGCCCCTTCGGAATGTTTATAGTGGCAACTATTGGTGGAAATATAAGCATTGACATCTGTTGGTTTGAAGAATATCTTCGTTTTTAGTTTACCTTCTTCAGAAAAAATAGTCAAGTCTAAAAAAATCAACAGAATCATGGCTTACATTTCCTGTAAACTGCAAGTTCCTATCATTTGCACTTACGTAACATAGAAAATTCTCCAAACCTTCACGTTCTCCCTTCCGTATTAACAAAAATTCGTCTATATACCTTTTCCACACAATCAATTCCCCGTTTTTATTTGTTCTTCCCAATATAGGCCTTATGTATTTATGTTCCCACGAGGCCATAAACAAATTAGCGAAACTGGGGGCGAATTTCGCATATAGGGCTGTAGTAGCGCCCATAGTGTCTTGAAAAAGGAGCAATCTAGACGAGTCCACAGGTACCCCTGACGAAGCAGAGACTAAACCCGGATCGGGCGTTTCATGAGAGGACGTGCTTATTTTATATGCGTGTTGTTTTATGGATCTTGTGAGTACAATAAATCACGTTATTTAAACTCAGTTGGCCGGATTTCACTATGTTGGGCCGTCTCTTCTTTGACTTTTAGGAGATTTGAGCATTGACCTTAGTGGGAACCAAAACTGAGGAATCACATCGATAGATACCTTTTGTCTCCCTCAGTGTGCACTCAAGTTGAAGCAGCGCAATTTTCTATATTATATAATAGGGAATTGCTTTCCACTTTACTGAAATGGTGGTGGGAGTAGGGTAATCATGGCTCACAATTCTCATAAGTGGTTTCCACTTATGGTTGTCTTCTGTGATAACATATGTTGGGTTTGTAAATCAGGACAGTTCTCTGAATGGAAGAGCTGTAAGACATGGCAGTGCACCTGACCCTCGTCAGCACTAGCTGAAGATTTCTATAACTCTGCGTTCCCAAACAGAGCCATGAAAATCACTTGCAGCTAAAGAAGTGCCGTCCATGTGTCCATGATCGTTAGGCCTCATTCACATGACCGCATCCGTTTTGTGGACTGCAAATTGTGAATTCGCAAAATACGTATGCATTCTGTGTGCTGTCTGCATTTTATTTGCGGACCCATTGTTCTTAGTGGGTCTGTGGTCCACATTTTACAGACATAGTATATATTTTTGTGGAACAATTGTGACATGATTTTCCCTCCTCCTTCCTCCCCTCTCACAGCATGCAGTCTCATACAGTACACAGACTAAGGCCTGTATTAGACCAGCAGATGAGGCTGACGATTGTCGGGAGGAAAGTGTTCCTTCCTGACAATCGTCTACTTGTCAGTGGAGAAGACCGCTGCTACTACATGCAGCGATCTCCTCCACAGCATGGGGAGGAGCGATCATTATGCCATCGCTCATCGCCAGATTGTCTACATTTTGCCAGCAGCAGACCGTGATTACTGTACATGGCACGATCTGCAGCCAGCAAAAGAGGATTTTTAAGTATGCCGAAAGATTTCGATTGCTCGTTCATCGTGTAATCAACGGCAGTTTTACACTTGCAGATCATCGCTAACTAGTGTTCCTGTGAATGCTCATTAGCGATAAACTGGCCAACATTGTGACATAGTGTTCCCTTCTCCTTCCTCCCCTTTCACAGCATGCAGTCTCATACACAGACTTAGGGATAGAGCTTGTGACATAATCTTCCCTCCTCCATTCACAGCATGTGCAACATGCCACCCCCCAGGGTCGATCGTGTCCCAGGTGTAACGGATCAACGGGTGTGGACCCGCTGTGCCACTACCTGTTTGACTTTGGGCCAAACTTGGGAGCGGAGTCTAAGTGTACCCCTGGTTTTCACCCTTTATCCCGCTCCAGGATGCGGAAGCTGGACTCAGCTGCAGGGGAGACACCAGGTCGCTACCGCAAGAGTGGTCGCGGTTAAGTGGCAGCTGGCCGGGCAGGCCAGAAAGCCCCGATGCTAGCACCGGGGAACAGGCAATATAGCAGACAGCCGCAGGATAATGCTGAGCTGAACAAGCCGTATAGCAGAGCTAGTGCTGTGAGAACAGCAGAGCTGAGTTAGTCCAGGTGGAGCTGGTGTAACAATCTGCACAGCAGACAGAGGCGTGGTCGACAGTCCGGGTCTTTAACTTGAGAGCAGCGAGGTACAAGAGGATCAAGCAGAGACGAGGTCAGGATACAGGCAGAGGTCATAAGCAGGATATCGAATGCAGGAACAACAGGAGCCTTAGCTGTAGGAAGTACAATATTGCTCAGGCATTGCAGGAAGGGGGAAGCACCCTTATAAAGGTGGTGCCTGGCCAGGATTGGAGAGAGGGCGGAATCAGGGGCGTGCATTAACCCTTAAGGTACCAGGACGCCTGCGGCTCCTACAAGATATAACAGAAGCTTTCGTAGCCTGCGACAGCGCAGGAAAGCGGGTCCGGAGCCTGCAGCGAAGAGGAGGAGCCCCGCGTGCAGCTTGACTGAGGTACGTAGTCGGACGCACTCCACGCTGGCGGCTGCCAACTGCCATTGTTACACCAGGTTTATTGGAATGCCGAGTTGTGTGGTGCAGCCTTAACAGTCTCTGTTGGTGTCACGGTGCTCCTACCTGGATACCGTCAATCCCCAGGGTTAGGCTCCGAAGCAATAATGGGGATGAATAATGGTGGAGGAGGAGAATAAATCATGTCCAGACCTTTATAAATAAAACTTGCATCCAGACAATATTCAGGCTTTCTCTTGGTTCTAGCAGGTTTTGGCATAAACAGGCAGCCAAACTTGAGTACTCTACTTTATCTCTCTCACTGCGGTGCTAAACTCGGCTTTAGTCTGGTCGCTGGACTTTAGGGCTGTTCTGGTACCTATGGAGTGGGGTGCCTTTGGCTGTTGACTCCCTTGCAATATTCTGTCTGTAAATCTGTAAGGAGTCAGGGTGCTCTATGAGCTGCTTTCCTCTGGAGAGACTCCTGGTGCAGGAGGGGGAACTTTCCCGTCACTGCTACATCTTGGCACATCTTTTCATCTCCACTGTCTAGACTAGACTGGAATCAACTAGAACTGCACCCCTCCCTTTGGTAGGAAACACGACTGGCCCATTTCTGCAAAAAGGGGGAGAATGGAATGGTAAGTTCCATTCTAGCTAAGGATCTCTCTCTGCTAGATACACACCAGCATCTGCTGCACAAGCAGGAACATTACATGAACATAACAGTTTCAGAGCAACATTATCAATGCACAATGTAAAGGACCTGAAATAAATACAAGGATGACATTAGAGTTAACCATTAGTGACAGTAGCATGGTGTAGGAATGGTAATATTACTCTGGGGTATTACACGTGCAGTCTCACACACATCATGCAGTCTCTTACTTGGGCTAAAGGCCCCCCCATACACATTAGTGTATTGTCAGCCGAATCAGCTGAGAACAGCAGGTTCCGTCAACAGTGTGATATGTGTAGGGAACTTCCGACTCTCCCCAGATGTCGGAAAGAGAAGGATTTGATGAGGTAAATATTTTCGCCCAATCCTTTTGTCTGGCAGCAGCTTTCTCCTCTTTCCCCATTAAAAAACATACACATCGACCAAGCCAAACGTGTATGTATAGCGGTCAATTGAGAGGGAGTCTGAAGAGATTACTGTTGGCTGAACCTTATGGAGAGAGCTTTTGACATGATCCTGACTCCTCCTTCCTCCCCTCTCACAGCATGCAGTCTTACACACAGGCAGGGAGAGAGCTTGTGACTTAGGGCTCATGCACACGAAGGTTTTTTTTCCATTTCTGTTCCGTTTTTTG
Organism: Bufotes viridis; assembly: GCA_033119425.1. Lineage (NCBI taxonomy): Eukaryota > Metazoa > Chordata > Amphibia > Anura > Bufonidae > Bufotes > Bufotes viridis. Next base: position 39,552,376 of record CM065592.1, on the reverse strand, counting down.
CGTTCCGTATACAGTGTACAGTGAAAAACTGAAACGGAAGGCATACGGAGTACCTTCCGTTTTTTTTGGTGGATCCATTGAAATGAACGGTTCCGTATACGGACCGTATATGGAACCGTTCATTTCAATGGATCCGCCCAAAAAAACGGAATGTACTCAGTATGCCTTCCGTTTCTGTTTTTCCGTTCCGTTCAAAGATAGAAAGATAGAACATGTCCTATTATTGTCCGGATAACCGACAAGGATAGCACTGTTCTATCAGGGGTCAGCTGTAAAAAAGGTAATGCACACGGACGTCATCCGTATTTTTTGCGAATCCGTTTTTTGGGGACTGCAAAATACTGAAAAAGCCATACGGTCATGTGCAAGAGGCCTTAATCTTTCATCCTCCTTCCTCACAGCATGAAGTCTTGCATGCTGACTTAAAGGGGTTGTATCACTTTAGCAGATAGCATTTATGTAGAGCAGGCATGTCCAAACTGCGGCCCTCCAGCTGTTGCAAAACTACAACTCCCAGCATGCCTGAATAGCTTACAGCTATTAGGGCATGCTTGGAGTTGTAGTTTTGCAACAGCTGGAGGGCTGCAGTTTGGACATGCCTGATGAAGAGAAAGGTAATATTAGGCACCTACTGATGTATTGTGATTCTCCATATTGCCTCCTTTGCTGGCTGGATTTATTTTTCCATCACATTATACAATGCTCGTTTCCATGGTTATGACCACCCTTCAATCCATCAGTGGTGGCTGTGCTTGCACACTATAGGAAAAGCCCCAGCCTATATAAGCTCCCATGGTCTCGGCCACCAGTGAGGCTCAGGGTGGGGATGTTAGTGCAAATCTGAATCCATGCAGGAAAGCCTAGCTACACCTCTGGGAAGGACGCTCCAATCCGCAAAATTGGGAATGAACACAGCCTGTGTCCGTGTTTTACGGATTGAGACAGTCAGGTGAATGAGCCCTTAGGGAGAGAGATTGTGACATGATCTACCCTCCTCCTTCCTCCCCTCTCACAGCATGCAGCCTCACACATTCTCTCTGTCTGTATTACCGCAGAGTACATTTTTTGGTGACTGTGGAGATTTCTGAGCATTTATAGAGAGCCTACAAGCAAGGAACTACAGATTTTTGGTAGGTGAGGGAAATGCTACTTTCCCCCCAATTTAGATATATTACAATCTTCCTACTATTCACATGTACAATATAATGTAACCGTAATTATCGCAGCCAGCACTACAGGAATGTGAGAGCATTACTGACCCCCATTATAGCCTGATGTGCTGCAATGAGAATAAATAAGGAAGAATCCTCAGCAAGGAAACCACCTGTAATGTTTTCTAAGTACTTATAAATTCCTGTATTTTCCCTGTTCTGCTGTAGGTCTGCACATCCACCTGATACATTCAGCACATGGAGCTCTAGCACTGCGGTGCTGCATGTAGGTCACGTCTCAGCAGGCTCATATTACTTTTCCAAGAAACATATGGAAATCTTTTTATGAGCGCCCTCCAGTACTGCCGTCAATCACTCCACCGTGCAATCATGGGAGCATTTTTCAAGTGACATTGCATATAGCTGCTGGGTTGTAATTATATGGCTTCATTTTAGAATAACAAGGTATAGGGTCCACAGTAAGGGTGCGGTCACACGGTCATATTTCTAGATGCAGATTTGTAAGTCAAAATGAGAAGTGGATCATAAAAGGTATGAAAGAAAGTATAAAGGACAAATAAAATTTTTACCAATTTTTTTTTTATTCAATATTTTATAACTCCCTAGCAGTGTAAATCCCCAATGAGTGATGGGACCTGTTTCTGTCACATATATCCTGTGGATGTGCCATAAATGTATATGATGGAATTCCACTTTGAAGCACCTTTAGATGTATGGGTTAATGTGGCCTCTTTGTATCTAAAGCTGTTGGGGTTTCCAGGTTCAGAGCTGAACCCGGACATATCCTCTTCTTCCCCCATACAGCCCCTCTGATATGAACATTTCATGCTCCAATGCTCTTCCTTGCCCTGAGCTAAATCGCGCAGGGCACGGGCTTTTTTGCAGATCCGGTGACGTATCGGGTCTCTGCTAAGCGGAGGCATCTTTAAACCTAAGGCCACCTGTGCACAAGTGCAGGTGAATGCACATAAGATCCGCACAAATTTCCGTGTGGAGTTATGTGTTTCTGCAGCATATCCTCACCAAAATCCGAAGACGACAAGGAATCACTACGAGATCCTCTCTTCAGTCTTCTCAACTTACAAATAACAATACTGGCCTTGAAGAATATCCTCAGAGGCCCCTATGGACAGAGAAAACATGGCACCTCTACCTAACTCATAACTTCCGGAACTTGGGTCAGATTCTCCTAAAACCCCCCTGATGTACAGTGGGACCTGACAGGTCAGTCTACTCCTCCAGACCCCATCTCTGTTTCATATTGGTTCTATCCTACTGGATTTTCGTGCTTCTTCCTCTCTTGATGTGGGTCAGGCCACTTCCCTGTTGGCATCTTGTTTGGAGCCCTCATTCTGTGTTAAACTGCAAATGCTGAAGGAGATAATACAGGCAACTGATGTCCAAATATGACGTAGATTCCCTGGTGCAGCATTTTGAGCATTCACAATGGGAGGCTCTGGAGGTCATCAGAGGAGAGATGGAACAGCTAAAAGATCAACTAAGGCGGAGAGTGACAGAGTTTCTACCTGACCTTTTCTCTTCTATCCCAGGGTCAAATTGACTATCCCCAAATTGTCCTGCTCCATTGCCTCAGCATTCTAAAAAGAGTGACCATCGCCCTACTGTTAGAGGTGATGTTCTAGAGGCGATGTTCTAACCATCCTTCCTCCAGCTTCAGATCAGTCAGTGGACCTACCGTTGGTGTCTTGAATTCCTGCTGTAAACCTGCCACCCCTTGTCATTCCAGTGGAACTGCTATAATTTCATCTGATTGACTGCACTAGGTTTTTCATGGTTGTTATGGCCCACTTGTTTTCTGATCTTATTGCTGGAACTCCATTGACTATTCGTATCTGGCCTTCATGATTTCCATTGGTGGTCACTTACAGAATTTTGGGGCCTGAGACTTGATTTATATTGCTTTTATCCAGGAAACGTATATGTGTAAAGACAAACCTTTAAACTTTCCAGTTGGTGGTTGCCCACGGTCTACCACAACTGCATGTCTGACCCTAAATCTTGTGTAAGTAGTATTTCGAAAAATTGACCATAGACATAAAAACCATGGAATCAAGTCCATAGGATAAAAACACTTGTACAGTGTGTTGGAGGGTTTGTCTAGTATTGGAAAAACCTGGCTACCTTTTTCCAGGGGCGGCGCCGTCCCCTGTATGTAGGTTGTGTGCGGTGCTGCAGCTCTAACTCATTGACTCCAGAGGGCCTGTGGATGGCGGTGGTGCTATTATGGGAGAAGGCAAACATGTTTTTCTGTTCCTGGAGAACCCCTATAAATATGATGTGCTATAAGATAACTGTTATATAATTTATAGGATTGACTGCACAATTTTCTGACATCACCTATATCTGGGATGCCCAACCTGCGGCCCTTCAGCTGTTGCAAAACTACAACTCCCAGCATGTTTGGACAGTCTACAGTTATTAGAGCATGCTGGAAGTTGTAGTTTTACAACAGCTGGAGGGCCACAGGTTGAGCATCCCTGACCTAGTAGAATGGAAGTTCTGAATAGGAACGTCAAGGCCTATATTTAAGGTTTTCCATATACGAAATACGAGGCAGAAGCACCCACATGTGTAAGAGATGCCTTTATTTATTCTGTATATGACTGACAGGGACAGACATGATGGTTCTGTATAGGGATTGCTGCTGGAAGAAGACCACAAGGCAGTCACACAAAGGCCTGGGAAGGGGTCTCTGACCTACAATGTGATAACTTGAGGATGGACACACTGACATGGACAATGTACTGATGAACCTTAATATACACTGCCTGTCCAAAAAAAAAAGCTGCCACCTGGATTTAACTAAGCAAATAGATATGGAGCCTCCTATTGGATAATTACTGCATGGGCGATTATCTTTCAGCTGGCAACAAGTTAGTTAACTCCAACTGGTGCAATGAGTTGCTTCTCATTTCTTAAACAACCATGTCGAAAGACACATCTAGTGGTCGTGGAAAAGATGTTTGTCTGTTTGAAAAAGGTCAAATCATTGGCATGCATCAAGCAGAGAAAACATCTAAGGAGACTGCAGAAACTACTAAAATTGGGTTAAGAACTGTCCAACGCATTATTAAAAACTGGAAGGATAGTGGGGACCCATCGTATTTGAGGAAGAAATGTGTCCAGAAAAAAATCCTGAATGATCGTGATCGGCAATCACTTAAACGTTTGGTGAAATCAAATCGAAGAAAAACAACAGTAGAAGTCAGGGCTATGATTAATAGTGAAAGTAAGAGCATTCACACACACACAATGCGAAGGAAACTCAAGGGATTGGGACTGAACAGCTGTGTAGCCATAAGAAAACCACTAATCCGTGAGGCAAACCAGAAAAAAAAACTTCAATTTACTAGGGAGCATAAAGATTGGACTCTGGAGCAATGGAAGAAGGTCATGTGGTCTGATGAGTCCAGATTTACCCTGTTCCAGAGTGATTGGCGCATCAGGGTAAGAAGAGAGGCAGATGAAGTGATGCACCCATCATGCCTAGTGCCTGCTGTACAAGCCTGTGGGCGCAGTGCTATGATCTGGGGTTGCTGCAGTTGGTCAGGTCTAGGTTCAGCAACAGTATGTGCTCCAAGAATGAGGTCAGCCGACTACCTGAAGATACTGAATGACCAGGTTATTCCATCAATGGATTTTTTCTTCCCTGATGGCACGGGCATATTCCAAGATGTCAATGCCAGGATTCATCGGGCTCAAATTGTGAAAGAGTGGTTCAGGGAGCATGAGACATCATTTTCACACATGGATTGGCCACCACAGAGGCCAGACCTTAACCTCATTGAGAATCTTTGGGTTGTGCTGGAGAAGGAGTTGCGCAGCGGTCAGACTCTATCATTATCAATGCAAGATCTTGGTGAAAAATGAATGCAACACTGGATGGAAATAAATCTTGTGACATTGCAGAAGCTTATCGAAACAATGCCACAGCGAATGCGTGCCATAATCAAAGCTAAAGGGTCCAACGAAATATTAGAGCGTGTGACCTTTTTTTTTCTTGGTGGCGACTTTTTTTTTGGATAGGCAGTGTATTACTCCTGTAATCATTCAACTTTTACGAAGACTGAAAACAATTCTCATTATTATTTTATGTAAAAAGTCCCCTTGATACTGTATATTCAAAATGCTAAACTACATTTGGAGAGGATATTCAATTTTTTTAAATATTTTTGATGGATATTTTACACAATGCAGTTCACTTGAATCCACTTAGGTATAAAGAGCCGCTGAATATTGATTGTACAGAATAGTTGTGTTATCTCCTGAACTAGAAGACTTTAGCTTCTGGATGCAAACCTTTATCCTTGATTTACAAAGCAGTCGTGTTTTGTTGTACGGTGAAACGATTTTATTTAGCTTTTATTTATTCCCAAGTTAATAAAATATGTTCCACCAGCTGTATGCATCACAATCAGTCAAGGCGAGGGATATGAAAATGCAGACAGTGTACCAAGCGTCACTGTAAGAATAACAGCAGAAACCATATTCAAGAATGCACACAAACAATAAACTTATTGTCATGGGAAAATATGTTTAGCACTCGCTCTGTCAAAAGTTCCCACTTGCCACAACAAGATGAACTTATTCACGTGGATTCCAGAACTAGTGTTTATGTCTGTACAACAGGAAACTTACTTCTCTCTTTGTCCTAGACCTACAAAATGTCCTCAGGAAAGACAAAAAGCAGCTTTGTTCCATAGCCTTGGGTTGGCTGGAAGGAGTGCATGAGCAAGATGGAGGCAGTTATCGCCCCAACTTGTCAGGGCTGGGTCTAAAAAGCAGTCCTGACTTCTGAGAACATCAGGAGGGACATAGCTCAGATTGGACAGGCGCAGGGTCAGGATTTGGCCTTAGGCCTGTATTACACCAACAGATCATCTGACAGATGTTCTGACCAATCGTTGGTCACATGGTCGTTTACACACACAGAACTTTTGTTATACACACCAACTATTGGTCTGGTTGGACAGATATTGGTCAGATAATCTATTGATGTAATGGAGACCTTAGCCTCACCAGAGGCAGCCAAGAGCTTTAACTCTTTAATTTAAAAATTTGGATTTGGCACACCGTGGGTGCATCTGATAAATAGAGAACTAACTCATAGCTTTTCTGTTCACAGGGGGACCAGGCAGGACAGTCCACCTTTGCCACTTTTTTTTTTATCAGGCACCGCCAGTAGTTTAAGGGCACCAGGTAGAGATCAGCCAGCACTCTGTTCAATAAGCGTGGTGCAATGTATGTTGTAGAAGATGACCGGCACTCAATAATTCTTCTGAAATTTCAATGCTTTTATTGGTCACATCAATACAAGACGCGTTTCGGCTCGCAATATGAGCCTTTCTCAAACAGATATTTGAGAAAGGCTCATATTGCGAGCCGAAACGAGTCTTGTATTGATGTGACCAATAAAAGCATTGAAATTTCAGAAGAATTAGTGAGTGCCGGTCATCTTCTACAAAGTAGTTTAAGGGCATCTGCATAGGAGGCAGGGAGGACAGGACTGGCCTCTAGGTGGATGGCATGATTTGTTTATGTCCCAGGGAGATTATTATACAATGACAGTATATACAGTGACATGAATTACACTATATATGTGTAGGAAATTGACGGAGCGGCTGCCAATCCTTTTCTGAGAGCGCTATCTTGGCTAGCCGCAGGAGTGAGGGTTGCAGGGGGACGGGGCCTGTTCAAAAATTTGCCATGGGCCCAGTAAGTTCTAGTTACATCACTGCACTTAGGTTTCTTGATCAAAAACCTAGTGAACTTTATTGATAATAAATGTTTGATGATACAGGGCAGGGATGGCCAACCTGCGGATTTCCAGCTGTTGTAAAACTACAACTCCCACCACGCTGTGCTGTAGACTTATAGCTGTAGGCAGTTTGGGCATGCTAGGAGTTGTAGTTTTGCAACAGCTAGGGAGCTGCACGTTGGCCATCCATAATATAGGGGTTGGCCCTCGAAAATCATTTCCTCTGAAGGGCCCAAGGAACCCAAGTCCGACACTGGGGAACTATTCGGAGTTGATCAATCTATGGCCAATCCTGAAAATGTACACTCCTTTCGAAAAACCTCTGTTACTGCTTCATTATATTGGGCAAATGATGCCTTAAATTCAGTGATGATCTAATAGCCAATATTCCCCTATGGGACAATTGATGCCTACCTGACCTTGTAATGTTCGGACTGTTGAAATATGGTGAAGTGCTGGTGCAGTGGTGTAACTAGAATTGACAGGCCCCACAGCAAATTTTTGAATGGGCCGAGCAACTTCTTTGCAACCCCCAACTCACATGCAACCCCCACTCCTGTGGCTAGTCAAGGCTGAGCTCTCAGACAAGACCTGTTTGCTGCTCTTTCCGTTTCCTATAGTGTCACTGTATATAATGTCATTGTATAATACTGTTAAGGGGGCCCACACAATAAAATCTTTTAGTCTTCCTCCTGAGGGGGCCCCTTGATGGTCTGGGCCCCAAAGCAGCCACTTTTCCCTGCTTCCCCTTTAGCTATTCCCCTGTGCTGATGTATGTATATTGGGTGACCTGTTCTCTCCACCACACGCCTTTTACCCCGCTGGACCTGTTGCACATGTAAACTTCCTGCAAGTACGGGTTCACATACACCACTTCAGCCAATGTCACTGCAGAGTGTGGCAGTGGCAGAAGGGGGCAGAAGAAGCCGGGACCCAGTGTTGGGGAGCAGACAAGTACTGTATGCTTCCCTCCACAGTAGTGTATAAACGTCACAAATGCCCGTCTAAATTCAACAGGGAATGGGGAATATGGTGTAATCCTTAACTCATTGCCTACCAAGTTTCGTCAGACCATTGCTCGGCAACATCATGTTTTTCCCCCCGCTGTTCCTCCCGCACAGTATTGAATGCCTACTTAATATTCTGCTATGTTCCCCTTCAGATTAGCATCACCAACTGCAGCTTAATTGAATCCACTGCAGAAATGTGCACCTAAAGATGTAATAGTTTTTGCTTATTCTTTTAAGGTTTATCTTTCTGGTTGATATGATGTCTTGTATTTCTCCTTATGCTTAGTTATAAGTGCAATTTACCTATTTTATGATTTTTCTTTTTTTTACATGATCTGTTTCACTGACAAGTTGACAGCTGTAAGTACCGTTTGTGCTCGGAACGGCTACACGTTAGACCCTTCCCTGTAACCCCCCCCCCCCCACCTAAGGCAGTAGAGTTGTGCCCTGGCCTGCCGACGTAGGATAGGCTAAAGAGGCCTGCCCTAGAGATGGAGCTTTATAAAAAGGGGGATTCGGGCGGGTGGGTAGAAGCTTCCAGCCGACGAACTTCTGGGGGACGGGCTGCCTTTAATGCATGAAGCCCCGCCTCCTCCTCGCACAAACGCGGCAACAAGTTAGCCTCCCACTTGTGCTCGGAACGGCTACACGTTAGACCCTTCCCTGTAACCCCCCCCCCCCCACCTAAGGCAGTAGAGTTGTGCCCTGGCCTGCCGACGTAGGATAGGCTAAAGAGGCCAAAAGACAGACCATTGGTTAAACAAAGGTAGTTTATTGGTTTATTACTGCACCAATTTCTGAAATGCGGTGGACATCTCTACGAGGGGGTCGGATATATATCGGAGATAACATGACGATTTCCAGCGGCCCCTAGTTTTTTGATCACATGCACCGGTACCCCGTTCTTGGAGGCGGCGGAAGCTGCCCCAATGCGGAACGAATGCCCCGTGATAGAAAGGGGATTGACCTCAGAGTTAGACAGCAAGATCCGTATGTATCTGAGAAACGCCTGTATGCCTAAGGGTCTTGACTCTATCATGAGTAAGGGGGCATCGCCTGGAACACTAGCGATAGCGTGCGTCCACTCACTCAAGACCGTGGCCGGACACCACTGGGACTCAGTGGGAAAGTATCTAACGGGGACCGGCTCGCCTGGCTGCGAGGTTTTAGAGGTGCGTAGCGTTAGGATGAAGTGTTTACCGTGCCTAACCAGTTGGTCTTTCCTCAAGAACTGTTTACTAGCGGCTGGACTTGTAAACTCCCCGGGTCGAAGAAACCCATAAAACGCTAGGTACATCGCTGTCAAAATCTACCGGCTGATCTGCCTGCCAAATGGATCTCCCCGTAACTTATCTGACAAGGACCGGAACAAACTCCCCGTTACAGGTTGTCGTGTGACGTGTGACCTGATGGAGACTTTCTGAATACCTTTCAGAAAGGTCCTAATGGGATGGGCCGTGAACAAAGAAGGCTGATCTGGATGCCGGATGTATAAGTGATGTTGTATGCCTGCGAGATACAACTTGATGGTACTAGGGGCCAATTTTAGAGTGGAGTGGCAAAAGGCAGCAAACCCCAGCAAGTAGGTTATGGGGCCTTCGTCCCCCGGAGGATGAACCGCTTTGAAGCTATTAAAGCGGAGCCAGGCCGTCTTGTATGTCCTGAGGGTATTGCGGGATAGGGCTCGTGACATCAGTGCCCTGGCAGTATCGATGTGGAAACCTAATCCATGATTAATTGGTGGTATGGTGGAACTAGTGCCGGGGTTGGATCCGCGTCCGGGCGACCTGAAAGAAGAGTTTAAAATTGAGTCTGGATAAAGCGTCAGCGGCTGTATTATCGTGCCCACCAATATGTGTCACCATGAAGTGGAAGTTATGTTGGAGCGAGAGCCAGACGAATCTCCTGAGAAACCGCATAATGTGTCTTGAGGCTGATCTCCCTTTCATCACTATCTCCGCAAGTGCTTGGTTGTCGGTAACGAACAACACCGTCTGACCCCTCCAACATTCCCCCAAACCTGTGCCGCCCCACTATGGGGTAGATCTCAAACAAGGCTGAACATTGTGAAAACCCTGGTATGGCCCGCACCTCGGCCGCCCAAACACTAGCGAACCAATGCCTGCCCCATATAGCTGCAAACCCTCCTGTTGACGCCGCGTCTGTGTGCACTACTGGTGACGAGTTAGACACCGCCGGAAGGAAGAATGAAATGCCGTTCCATTGACATAAGAACTTATCCCACATAATAAGGTCCGCCACTGCCTCATTATCCAGATGGATCGAGCCGCCAGGATCCCGAGCTCGGGGAGCAAGCTAAGGAGCCTGGAGATAAAGGACCGGCCTTGGGGGATGATCCTGATAGCAAAGTTCATCATTCCCAAGAGGCTCTGTAACTCTGCCTTGGTGGTAACCCGGACGCGGGTGAATCTATGGACCACCTCCTTGATCCTAGTCAGCTTGTCCTGTGGTAAGCTGGCCTGCATCTTCACCGTATCTAGGCAAATGCCAAGAAAGGTGATGTCAGTGCTGGGACCCACCAGTTTATGAGGGGCCACTGGTACGCAAAGATCCTTGAACACTGAGCACAACACCCCTAGATCCTGCGGAGTTTCTGCCGGTGGCTCGATCAGCAGAAAGTCGTCCAGGTAATGGATAACGTGATGCGCCCGGAAAGTATTCGCCAAGATCCAGTGAAGAGCGCTAGCAAATTGGTCAAAAATCCAAGGGCTGGATTTTGACCCAAAAGTCAGCTTACTGGAAAAGAAGAACTTCCCTTGCCACTTGATGCCGTGCCATCGCCATAAACTCGGTAGTATGGGGAGAAGTTTGAAGGCGTCCGTGATGTCTGCCTTTGATAACCACGCCCCTCTGCCGACTCTGAGAATGACCTGAATCGCCTCGTCAATGGAAGTGTATTTCATCGAAAATTCCTCCGACGGGATAAGAGAGTTAAGGCTCGGGATCTGTAAAGAATGTGGGGCTGATAAATCGTAAATTAGTCTTTTTTATTATTAAATTTGCCCGTCACTACACCTATTGGATTCACTCTCCAAAAATCAAAAGGGGATTACTGAACGGGCCGAAAATATATCCTCGCTCTAACTCCGATTGTATCAGTTGCGAGACCGCGGCTGGATCCCTAGCTGCCGACAAGAGATTCTTGCACTCAAAAGTGGCTTGGGAGAGGCCAGTAAGCCTGTGTGAAAGCCCTCTCTTAACCCCGTCACCACGTACTGCACCCACGCTGGTTCTGGATGCTCCTGCAGAAACAAGGCGAGAAGATCCACGTTAACCACGCCTAGTCACGCCGTATTATGACCTTTCTGCGGACAGGCCACTCGGGATGTGCTCTAAAGCATACTGCGCACAAATGCAATGATCTGCATTGCATGTAATTGCAAGCCGCGTAATTGAAATTATTGCAGATCTGGGATCTGCCCAGATAGACAATGGGGCGTCCGAACCTATCTACCCCAGATGTCACCCTACCACTAGATGGGCCCGGTACGCTCCTAGGTTGGGCTGCCCCGTAGTACTGCCGACATTCGGACACCAGCCCGCCGTATGAGCATACGAGTGGCAAGCTGTGCATGATGGAGCCTTCAGGCCTGCGAAATGCCGGCAGAACAATTCGGTGTCGATGTTTGCCCAATCAATAGTCCGCTGACACTGTACCAGTGCCGCCGCGGCTTTAGCAGAGAATGAGCGGTGGTACTCGTAGAAAGCTGTCCCCTCGTATTTGTACCCCAGATCTACCACCTTATACATGTACAAATCGAGCTCCTCCCTTCTATGCGGGCTAACTGAACACACTACGTCTCGGAATAAGCTAAACGCCAGAACAAACTCCGGTATGCTCAGCTTCCTGTTTAGCCTGGCGTCTCTTGATCTCAAAACCACTGACACCTCCCGCAGGCAATGGTCTTATTCTCGGGGACTTCGTGCGCTGCAATGAGCAAGGATGCCAGGTTCACGTCCTTGCCTTCTATAATGTCCTGGCGTAAGTTAGCTGGGACAAAATGTGAGGGAGCGATGGCGGGAAAACCCCTGACCCACCCGAAACGTAGGACTGGACACTGGTGGCTTCTGTTGGTGTCTGGGTTGCCAAACCGACACTGGCTGCATTGGCCTCGATCGTTCCCATTCGGGTTTGCAACTCCGCCATAGAAGAAGCCATAGAACTGATTAATGCATGCAACTGCGTTAGCGAAGTCTGAATCGTGTTAGTTGACACGACCTCTTGCTCCGGGGTTGCACCCGTTGATAGTAGGCGGAACAGCTCGGCTTTCACCGCAGAGGCCGGATATGGTATCCCCTACTGCGCAACTCAGCCGATAGTCTTGGCACGGTCCATGACCTAAATGGATGGGTTGGCTCCCGATCGGGTTGCCCGTCCATGCTCCCATGGGAAGAGGATGTTCCCTCGTCAAGCCCTTGCGACATCCTAAACCAGGAAATAACGGATTACCATTGGTTGTATGCTCCACCACCACTCCCCCTCCCCGGTTCTAGCTCCCTTCACCTTTTATCACCCCTTGTGCTGCCTGACTATCAGCTGTACCAACTTCACACCTATAACTACGTGACCCTGCCTCCCCGTGAGTTTCTTAATGAACCCCGCTCTCACCGACTAGCTGTGATCGAAACGTTCCCCCGCCCTCCGTGATATCGCCCTACTACCACGTCTGCGAACGACAGGACTCGAATCAGGTCTGCGGTGTGCCAGACAGAACCCTTGTATCTTCGTGCGAGTCTCAAGTGGCGGTAAACCACTTCGTGCGAGTCTCAAGTGGCGGGCACCCCTTCGTGCGAGTCTCAAGTGGCGGGCACCCCTTCGTGCGAGTCTCAAGTGGCGGGCACCCTTCGTGCGAGTCTCAAGTGGCGGGCACCACTTCGTGCGAGTCTCCAGTGGCGGGCACCACTTCGTGCGAAGTCTCAAGTGGCGGGCACCACTTCGTGCGAGTCTCAAGTGGCGGGCACCACTTCGTGCGAGTCTCAAGTGGCGGGCACCACTTCGTGCGAGTCTCAAGTGGCGGGCACCACTTCGTGCGAGTCTCAAGTGGCGGGCACCACTGCGTGCGAGTCTCAAGTGGCGGGCACCCTTCGTGCGAGTCTCAAGTGGCGGGCACCCCTTTGTGCGAGTCTCAAGTGGCGGGCACCCCTTCGTGCGAGTCTCAAGTGGCGGGCACCACTTCGTGCGAGTCTCAAGTGGCGGGCCCACTTTGTGCGAGTCTCAAGTGGCGGGCACCACTTTGTGCGAGTCTCAAGTGGCGAGCACCACTTTGTGCGAGTCTCAAGTGGCGAGTACCACTTTGTGCGAGTCTCAAGTGGAGGGACTATTCTGAACATATTTCCCCCCCCCCCTTTTCCGTGCACACCCTTGTGAAACCTACCACCTATACATGACCTACTTAGCGAGAGCCACATACCTACCTGAAGCCGAACTGCCCCTCTTGATCTGAAACTAACCACGACATGACGAAACATTATTACCCCGATGGCCAAATACCCTTTCTCCCCCCCCCCCTCCCCTCTGCTCATACACTTTACCAGGAAATGAAGATAGATAATCTTGTTGCTGTAACGAAACCACGACAGCACGGTATGGAAAGATGACCCTCGTTCTCACCTCAACTGGTGAAACTATTATGAATACAAAAACACCCTGAGTTTTTGCCCCAACCATACATTGCTCTCACCCCCTCCTCTACCAAGGAGGAGACCAAGACAAACCCCCACACCTCTTGCTGCGCCAAGACCTATGTAAGCCAGGGCCCGCCAATGCTCGACCCCCGCGCGCCGCTGAGAAGACACCAATAGGCCGCAGCCTGCAAGCACCTCCCTCAAGCCTGCCGACCGCGGCACCGTGTGAGCCGTGCCAACCCCCCTATCCAACTTACATGCCGTAAGGTTTAATGTAGTCTTCGACTCCCCGCGAGGCGCCGAAGGCGGGACGCGACCTGCGCGTGCGCAGCGTCTAAGCTGCTGCTGCTGCGCCCGTGTGTGTGGACTCCGTGCTCCGGCCAGAGGTGCCTGACAGGTATGCCCCTTCCCCCCCCCCCTACCCCTGCGAGCGATTGCCCGCTGTGACCGGACCGATCTTACCCCCATCGTCTGCGGCTGGCACTGTACCTTGCGCGTCCCCTCGTCGTCACGGTCGTACCGGAAGTAGTAGAAGCTTCCAGCCGACGAACTTCTGGGGGACGGGCTGCCTTTAATGCATGAAGCCCCGCCTCCTCCTCGCACAAACGCGGCAACAAGTTAGCCTCCCACTTATCTACTGAAGGCTATGTAAAATTCATGGAAATGGAATGTATCATTTGTTGGACTGTTGCAACTAATCAACTAATTTTTAAGCAAAAAATCAGCCCCGACACAAAAGACCCTTCATTGGATATTGCCAAAAATTATTAAGACAAAAAGGACATTAAAACTAGAACATAGAACACCTAATCATATGGTCATGTTCTAAGCATTACCTCCCCTACAGTGCCATATACCACAGTGCAGCACAAAATACCTTCCCAGCAGGCCAAATAAACACCATATTGCAGCATAAAATGCTACCCCAACAGATTATTCCTACTGACAGCCGTATTATCCCCTAACCATCCCTAATCCTAGTAACAGCAGCATTGTCCCCCTAACCACCACTCCTTTACTGACAGCAGCATTGCCCCCCTACCACCCCTCCTCCACTGGCAGGAGCATTCCCCCTCCTTCCAACCCCTCCCCCACTGGTAGTAGCAATGCCCCCCCCCCCTTCCCACCCACTGGCAGCAGCATTGGCCTCCTAACTTGCTCTTCCACTGTGACAGCAGCATTACCAGTTATGGTCTGTACAATGCAAATGATAAAGTCAGTCAACCAACATGAAATAAATGGGAATATGTACATCTACTGCAACGCAAAATCAAATGAGCACAAAGTTGTATTAGTACCCTGTAGGTAAGGCTAAGATACAGGCAAATGTGTAAACCGAGAGCAAGGCAGGTGGTTTGACTCCGCGACCAGAAAGGAGTGCGTACGCAGAATTTCAGATTAAGA
The DNA here is from genome assembly GCA_033119425.1 of Bufotes viridis. Lineage (NCBI taxonomy): Eukaryota > Metazoa > Chordata > Amphibia > Anura > Bufonidae > Bufotes > Bufotes viridis. Next base: position 39,537,365 of record CM065592.1, on the reverse strand, counting down.
AAGTTGCATTTACTATAAGTGAATAAAAACAGGTTAACAACACTGGAATTGCAGGGGTAAGAACAAGCAGAATATTCAGAACAGTATGAACAATATAAGTCATATACTAGAACAATGTCCACCTCCACTGTTTCCGTATTTGCAGCGCGGACACTCAGATACAATAGTCCCAAACACTGTCCCTAACTGCCCCTAACTTCAAGTGGGTGCGCACCCCCCTTATCCCAGTGGTTCTCTTACAGTTTATAGGAGTGCACGGTGGGGCCCGATTTCGTTCTTTCTCTTTAACCAAGGCAGGATCCACAACCAAGAAGTCCTCCTCAGAAGGCCGGAAGAATCAGTTAGATGTTACAGTCACTGTCCGGTACATCGACAGTACTGTGAGTCCTTTTACCATTAGTGGCAGTCCACTCAGCACAGGCCAGCTCCACAGGTTAGTTGCTGTACACGGTCCTTCTCAGCTCAGCTTGACTAAATGCACTGTCTCTTTATATTCCAACCGAAGTTTACACAGCCTGGATGCACAGGGCAGCTTTGTGATGTCTCCAACCAGGCCTTACACCACACAGAACAGGTTCTCTAACTTGCCATCATGGCTGACACAGCAGCAGCTTCTCTGTCCTCCTTCTTGCTCAGAAAACAGGCCTGCTGACATCATCCGGGGCGTGTCTTATTCAGCACTTAAAGGAGCATCACAGTAACACACTATCTCTATGATAACTTCAACACAAAGTGGTCCTATGCTGCCATCTACTGACCAAAAGAATACTGCAGGCACTTTACATTTTAACACAGAATAGTGAAACTTAGAGACATTACATGACTGTTTCTTACATATTCCCCCACTTTAAGATTGGCAGTCCCTGCCAATGACTGAACATCCAGAGGGCTGTACTCTTACATGTAGAGTGGTAATGTACCGTTGTACGGCAGGCCAAATAAACTCATCCTGTGCATACCGAACAGGGAGAATACCAGCATTTTGTCTAATGGTGCGTCTGGGAACCACTGGTATACTCTGGGGTTCTGTAGCCATAGACTGAGAAGGACCAGTCGATTCCGCATCAGAGGGGGTACAATCTGAGGACACAGTAGCCACAGGCGGAACAGCCTCAGGAGTTGAGATTGGCCAACAATCATCTTCATCATCGTAATCCCATTCCACACCGCCAGTCTCTGACTGTGGGAGCACGTTGACATTGTCAGTCCCATCACAATTTGCTTCCCTAGATTGGCACAGGCGCAACATATTTCTGTGAAGTACTCGGACACAATCAGTTCCTTCTTTCTGGACTTCATACACCGGCCCGTTTGCATACTTGCGGGCAACTACACGATACGGCATAGCCTCCCATCTGCTTTCCAATTTTCCTTGAGGTTTCTTAACACGTACCAGCACCAGGTCACCTGGCTGCAATGGTGTCTTTTGCACCGGAGTCTTATCGGGATGAGAATTTTCTTGCAGACGCTGCCGTGCCCAGGAAGTGGGATCTCTTTGCTCTATCGCTTTATTAATCTCACAAGTTCGACATCGATGACATACTTCTTCAACCATTTGACGGAGGCCGGGGCAGTAAATCAGTCGCTGTAGCCAACGAAAGGTCTTCTCATGACCAAAATGTCCATTCTTATTATGAGCTTCAAGGGCCAATGATTGAGCCAGTTCACTAGGCACGACGATTTGGTAGCAATGTCGATTTCAGAAGGTAGATATACCTTTCGGCATAGCACTCCATTTTTCATCTCTAACTTTTCCCACTGACTCAGGACCAATAGCATTTCACGTGTCATTCGTTCTCTTTCCTCTTTACAGGGCTTCTTGTTCTTCTCAACACACTTGATCATTTGCGCCAGCCCCTCATGGGCCTGCTGCATTTGCGCCCATTCCTGTCGTGAGGGGCCAAAGAAAGGAGCCATTTCGGTCCCTTCCATTGCACACTGAATAGCAGTGACCAAGGCTTGTGAAAATCTGCTGAAGTCAGGCACCTCCACATGCTCTAACTCTTGATCCTGTGTGTTCACACACCGGAGGGGTACTCTCCCATTGTGAACTACTGCCAAGGAACGGGCCACTAGTGGATCAATACTTCTTTCAGCTGTCAGTGGTGGCAATGTAATTTTTGTGTGCAGAGGGACCGAAATCCGAGCAAGAGGTCGTTGTGCATCAGAACTTTTCTGTAAGCCGCATGTTCGGACCAGCCGCTGGAAGGCTGTTTGAGTAGGCCGATGGCTAGCGGTTTCTTTCCAGTAACCGTGACCTTTCTTTTCAAAGAGAATCTGATCCAATTCTTTTAACACATTCATCCCCAAGATGATAGGGACCTCCACTTCACGTGACGCCTGTACCACCACAATGCCTTTCTTGCCTAGATCTTGGCCACATAATCTGACATTCATCCAGGCCACTCCCACCACCGGTACTGGTAGCTGATTAGCTGCAACCACTCGTATGAATGTATGGGGATCATATTTCACATGTTGCTGAAAGTACCGTTCATAACAGTCTCTACTCAGGGTCGTTACTTGAGAACCCGTGTCAATCATCCCGGTAACCGGAATACCTTCTAATTCTATCTGTATGATGGGACTTGCAGCAATTAGGTCTTCTTCAGGGCATTCTCCCCTCATAGTCTCCCTCTCAGTTTCCCCTACTACACGCCCTACTACAGCAGGGGGTCTCTCATAAACTTGTCGCTGCTCTGGACATCTAGCAGCAATGTGGCCCATGCGTCCACACTCCCAGCAGCGTAATTCTCGTCGCTCCTGCCATTGGTTTGGGCCCCTTCGGTAAGCCCCATCAGTCTCCCCTGAGAGTTGTACTACATTATTGGGACCCCTTCGGTAGGTCCTATCCTCATCCCTCCAGCGGGGTTGTGGGTGATTCTGACCTTCTTGGTGTGAACGGCCCACCCCTTCGTCTCTAGCTTTCTGGAGGCCTGTAATTCTCATAGCATTCTCATTACAACTGGTTTGTAGGTGTTCCATTTGCTCTTGCAATTTCTGCATTACTGTAAGTATCTCTTTAAAGGTCCCTTTTTCTACTGTTTCTGAGCCAGAGCTAGCCCCTGCGACAGTGTAACTCCAACTGCGGTCTGAGGTTTCTGAACCATACTATTGGCACGTGAGATGGCCTCTACTTGTACGTCATGAAATTTGGCATCAGTCTCCCGTCTTATAAAGTCCTGCATAGTAACAGACAAACTGCCATCACGGATCCCCAGAACAAACCGGTCACGGAGTGTCCGATCAGGGTTACAGAAGGTTGGTGGGCCCCTCTTTCCTTCCCTTGAATATCTCGGAGCAGTTCTTGTAGGGCATTGGCATATTGAGGGAGACTTTCATTCTCCTTTTGTACCCTCTGGAAGAACTGTGCCTGCAGGGACCCCAGCAATGCCGTTTCTCCATAAATAGTTTCTAGAATCTGGACAACTTGCTCAAATGTCTGTCTTTGTTCAAATGGCCGCAGTATCACTGTAGTCTTAGCATCCCCTTGTAACGTCAATATGGCTAATTCTACTAGTACTTCTGGTGCGGTCTGGTACATGCGCTGTACCATCCGTATCTGCTCTGCCCACATATTCACAGACATATTATTACCATCAAACTTTGTTAACTGACTCATTATAGCCCCTGCTGGCATTCTTTCTCCAGCACCATCCCTCCTAACAGGTGCGTCGCCGTTCATTCTGGTACACGGATCCTGCCGACTACGCCAATTTGTAAACCGAGAGCAAGGCAGGTGGTTTGACTCCGCGACCAGAAAGGAGTGCGTACGCAGAATTTCAGATTAAGAAAGTTGCATTTACTATAAGTGAATAAAAACAGGTTAACAACACTGGAATTGCAGGGGTAAGGGCAAGCAGAATATTCAGAACAGTATGAACAATATAAGTCATATACTAGAACAATGTCCACCTCCACTGTTTCCGTATTTGCAGCGCGGACACTCAGATACAATAGTCCCAAACACTGTCCCTAACTGACCCTAACTTCAAGTGGGTGCGCACCCCTTATCCCAGTGGTTCTCTTACAGTTTATAGGAGTGCACGGTGGGGCCCGATGTCGTTCTTTCTCTTTACCAAGACAGAATCCACAACCAAGAAGTCCTCCTCAGAAGGCCGGAAGAATCAGTTAGATGTTACAGTCACTGTCCGGTACATCGACAGTACTGTGAGTCCTTTTACCATTAGTGGCAGTCCACTCAGCACAGGCCAGCTCCACAGGTTAGTTGCTGTACACGGTCCTTCTCAGCTCAGCTTGACTAAATGCACTGTCTCTTTATATTCCAACCGAAGTTTACACAGCCTGGATGCACAGGGCAGCTTTGTGATGTCTCCAACCAGGCCTTACACCACACAGAACAGGTTCTCTAACTTGCCATCATGGCTGACACAGCAGCAGCTTCTCTGTTCTCCTTCTTGCTCAGAAAACAGGCCTGCTGACATCATCCGGGGCGTGTCTTATTTAGCACTTAAAGGAGCATCACAGTAACACACTATCTCTATGATAACTTCAACACAAAGTGGTCCTATGCTGCCATCTACTGACCAAAAGAATATTGCAGGCACTTTACATTTTAACACAGAAAAGTGAAACTTAGAGACATTACATGACTGTTTCTTACAAATGCGTACAAATGTGAGGTTATTAACTCACAATTTAATAAAACTGTGTGAACGAGATGGGTCTTTACACTAACCAGTGTACCTGTACAAGAGGAGACTTACATCTCTTTCTTGGACCTAGGCCTACAAAATGTACTCAGGATGGGTAGGAACCAGCTTAATTTTATACCGATCTTAAATAGCTTTAGACAGATGGGAGGTGTGCACAGCCAAGATGGAGGCAGTCATACCCCCAAAGTTACATTGTAAAATACAAAGCTGGTTAGTTAAAAAGGTATTATGTTAGTGAAGAAACCTATCTGAATGAGGTCTCCTTGTCGGGGCAGGTGGGCTCCCACAATGTGATCAAAATGTGCCTCACATTTAAAGGGGTTTTTGAGAGATTATTACATTGATGAGTAGAGTTGAGCGAACTTGTATTTTAAGTTCAGCGTCCAAAGTTCGGGTTGGGGTTATCGAAGAATCCCGTTATGGATTCCGCTACCACGGACCATAATGGCATTTGGAATCCATAAAGGGATTCTTCAATGAACCCGAACCTTGGACAACACTAAGGACCTGGGGTGACGTCACCTTCATGTGATCGGTGCAGGGGGCGTGGCTCAGCACTGGATTGGATAAGAGGTGATCCAGTGCTGAGCCACGTCCCCTGCACTGATCGCATGACGGTGACGTCACCCCAGGTCCTTAGTGTTGTCCAAGGTTCAGGTTCATTGAAGAATCCCCTTATGGATTCCAAATGCCGTTATGGTCCGTGGTAGCGGAATCCATAACGTGATTCTTCGATAACCCCGAACTTTGGACGCTGAACTTAAAATACAAGTTCACTCAACTCTATTGAGGAGCTATCCTCGGTATAGGTCATCAATATTAGATCATCAGGGGTCCAACACCCGCTTAGCTGTTTGAGATGGCCCCGGTACTCCAGTTAGCGCCGCGGCCTCCTCTTAGCTTACCAAGCACAGAACTGTCCTTTGAATAACAGCTGTGCTTGGTATTGCAGCTCAGTCCTATTCACTTAAACGGGACTGAGCTATGCCTAGGCCATGAGACCAATAAAAGTGAACGTCAGGAGTGGGGGGGCTGAACAGATATTGATGACCTTTAGGGCTGTTTCACACAAACGTGTCCAGTGCAGGAATCACGCTCCGTGTGTGAGCGTCATCATCTGCTCTGGACACTGGAGGCATGCATAACTATAGTATGGTCTAATGGTAGTTTACTGGCTCCGTATGACTCAGAGGTTGTATGGTCATGTGCATGAGACTTTAAGGAGTGATCCAGCAATTTTTTGTACATATAATGCTAACTCACCAGCAATATTCCACATCTTCATTGTATCTATACATTTTGATGCCTTTCAGACCATGAATTCCTGTGCAGACGCACGGGCAGTCTCTCCTGTGTGGCTATCTTCCTACGAACTACATGATTACATCATCACCTATCAAATCCCTCAAGGTAACTGTTGAACCACTAACTTTCTCACCGAGCCTGGCTTTCTTCGTTCCGCTGTTTGCCTCCCCCTGATACATCCTGCTGAAGATATCATTTCTGTTTTATCTAAGGGACCAGGAATGAAGTGATATTATAGGTCATTTTATACAATGATTAGCTGCAAAGTTATAAAACCCCTCTGACTCATACTGTCTATGCGATCTGTGTGCAGAACTTCCAGTGTATCCAGAGATGCAGTATCACACTGCTGTACTCTGCCTCCTAACAGGGTGAAACCTATCACAAGCAGGAGGCAAGAGACAGGCTGAAGCTGCATCATATAGGATACACTGAGAGGACAGAGGTTCTATGTCACCGATCTATCAGTTGCAGCCCTTATGTCGGACTCAGAGCTGAGCAAGTGTAGTAATGCCAGAGGCATGATGGGAAATGTATGCTGCATTAGGGGAACCACATCAGAGGGGAAGGATAGCAGCCAACCCTTAAATGGCACATCCATTAAAACATAAGGCATACACAAGAGCCTCTACATTATTCACTAATTATAGCACTTAGCACTATATAGGCAAAAAAATAATAATAATCTGTGTAGTTTGCAATACACGGTATGTATCTGTGACCTGACAGCTTCAGGTCCAGGACCCAGCAGTACTTAAATGATAATGATCCAACTTCTGAGTAATAAACTTTGTGTGCAATCAATACCATCAGCCTGAACTATGACACAGGCTTTATTAATGTAGGATGGAGCATCATTTATGATGACATTTATATATTGGTATATATTAAACAAAGCAATTAACCTATAAATTCTGTCGTCTACGCTGTTAGCTGTTTGATATACTTTTAATGGTGCACTTCTTCACTGCACTATTTAAAAGGTTTCTTCACCAACAGGTCATTTTTAAGAATTTGGTCATCACTTGTACTTGACAGAAACATATATAAATATCAGAATAGCCATCTACATGTCTTACTAATATATAAAAGACATGCCATGCTGCCAACCACTCACTTCTCTGATTGGCTGCAGTGGTTACATGGTTTAACCACTTCAGCTAACCAGCGTCAGATTGAAGCAGAACTACAAAGTGCTAATTGTATCTGCTGAGGCTCATCTTCTCAGCTTACCTCTCACCTCCCTGTATGAATTGTTCTAATAAATTTGTTTTTTTGCATGTTACCTGTATGTAGCGGAGCAGATTTATCAAAACTTTCTAAAAAGAAAAGGTTTGTTGACCATTGTAACCAATCACAACACAGCTTTCATTTTCACCAGAGCAGTTTAAGAAATTAAAGCCAGGCTCTGATTGGTTACTATGGGCAGCAAACAGGTTTGTTTTTTTGTAGAAAGGAGTCTACTAGTCAAACCTCCTCTTCCACCTGTAGTCCTCTGCTAAAGGAAAAGACATATTGAGTAGTGGACTCTACCAGCATGGGCATACAGTGAATTGCGTTGCACCACTAAAAGGGTATTGATTAGTGGAATCTCCCAGTATGGGTGAAGAACGGATTATGTTGCGCCAGTAGAAGGGTATTGAGTATTGGAAGCTCCCAGTATGGGTGAAGAGCGGGTTATGTTGTGCCAGTAGAAGGGTATTGAGTATTGGAAGCTCCCAGTATGGGTGAAGAGCGGGTTATGTTGTGCCAGTAGAAGGGTATTGAGTATTGGAAGCTCCTGGTATGGGTGAGAAGTGGGTTATGTTGCTCCATCAGATGGATATTGAGTAGTGGACACCCCCAGCCTGGGTGAAGACCAGGTTGCCTTGTGCCTCCTTCTTCATGAAGTGAGTCGCGAGTGGTCTATCAGTATCTGCAGGTCAGTATGTATAAAACCATAACAAATCACAAAAAAATATGATACTTTATGCAGCAAAACAGGAAGGGGATTGATGTCTCTTGCCCTGAGAGGATTATAGTCCAGCAAATTTTTTCAAATTTTGTATTCTAATGTTTCATGGAAAAAAAGAAAGAAATGACAAGCAAGAGTCTTCTAGAGCCCACTGTATTTTTTGCACAATGGGCATACAGGGGACAGTGATGAAATACAGAGGACAGTGATGGCATGTATTGAGCAGAGTGGTGACGCACAGGAAATAAAGTGAGCTAGGGATACCTGCGCTGCCGTTAGTATGAGGAGCCACACTATACTTGGAAGTTATGTGTGGGTCCTGTCGCTGCTGGGTTCAAAGGGGTTAATTGCCTGCCCCCTTAAAATAAGTTGCTAAGATTAATTATATGGCCGGACCCGCGCTGACTTTGCAAAGAAGTGCTGTGTATGTGTAACTGAGCGACCCCTCTTATTGCATAAGTGTACTGAATCCTGCTCTTGCTCACTTAATCATAGTCATTAAAAAGTACCGTGTACAGCCATAGAGGATACTTGCCGATATCGCTGTGCTGTAAGTTTAGTCGAGGGGAATCTTCCTTTTCTATTCCCTCCCGGCTTGATCTTGTCTTCTGCTTACTCCTATCATGTGCGCGGCTCCGGCCGACAGCACACGCCCGCGGGAGAAGCGGCGTGGTAGTTTCCAAGGGAAGCTTCAGTGTGACGCCACACACGGGTACTACGGATGCCTCCTCAGTTCACCAGGCCTCCGACACGTTTCGGAATAGACGTATTCCTTCCTCAGGGATGGCAGTGGGTTCTCATTTCGGAGTTTTAAGCGTAACTGTTCCCATGGTAACGAACCTGCTTCCACAGAAGACTAATACCAGACCAGTGTTTGATATGCATAGCGCTTCACATTAACATATTCTCCCCCTCCTTTTCTTTTTCAATGCTTATGTTACGCAGAGTCCCACTTTCCTATATAGTCTCCACAATCAATCCACTTTTTTCATAATCAGGACGAGAAAAAGGGGGGGGGGGTGTCGGAGAAGAAATGAATAGCTTACAGTCAATTGAATCACCTATTTGTTATCAAGAATGCAAATATTTCTATTTCGTGATTCAATCCAGTGGGTGCAAGGCTCCGAGATTGTAAATCCACTCACTTTCCTTCCTTGACATTAATTTAATATAATCTCCTCCTCTTAGGTCGTGTTTTATTCGCTCAACCCCGCCGAATATAGAACTCCTAAATTTACCGTGTGGCGGTGATAGTGGGCGGCCCTCGAATGTTTTATTGATGTTTCTTATATGTTCGCTAATTCTCATTTGTAATGAGCGTTTTGTCCTACCCACGTATATTTTTTCACCTGGACATTGGATCTAATAGATACCCCCCCCCCCCCCAAGATTGACAAGTAAGATAATTGCTCACTTTATATGTTTTTTGTCCACTCATTATTTCCTTAATAGGTTTTCTTTGTTTCGAAATTTGACAGGCTTTGCATGTTTTACATGGGGAAAAGTCTATCCTAGTATTCTGGGTTGTTAGATTTTTTGGTGATTTTTCTTTATTTTGGTGTCTGTTTTCCCAGTTGGGGCTATTAAATTTCCCAAATTTTTTGCTTTTCTGAAAATGAATTTCGGGTATTGAGGTAATTTTTCCCCTATGATTTTATCTTGTTTAAAAATGTCCCAGTGATTTTTTTATGATTTTTTTTTTTAAAAGAAACAATTTTTCATTGTATTGGGTAATTATGGGGATTACAAAAGTGAAATCCTCATTATCCTCTCTTTTGGTACTGGTTATTTTATTCTGTAGGAGGGTCTTTCTTTCTATTTGCCTAACGTCTTCTTTTATTCTTCCTAGATCGGTGATTTTATAGCCTTTTTCTTCAACCTTACTGTGTAGATTATTTGCTTCGATTTCGAATTGTTCCACTGTAGTGCAGTTTCTTCCCAACCTAATATACTGGCTCCGTGGCATGTTGCTGAGCCATATGGAAAGATGGCAGCTGTTTAAGGAGATAAAACTGTTACTGTCCATTGGTTTTGAGTATGTTTGTGTCGCCAGAGGACCAGATTCGCACGGAGTCGGCCATTGGGGTAAATTTTTTGCTCCTCCCTCCTCCCCGTATATAGATTAGCGAAACTCGGCACAAATCTGGTCCCCATTGCGGTCCCCCATGTCTGAAGGTAAAAAGTATTCTCAAATGTAAAAAAAATAGGGGTAAAATGAACATAATACACTCCCCGAGGTATTTAACTTGTTCCGGTGGTATTTCTTTCTCTTTATTGAGGAAGTATTCAGCTTCTTCCCTGCCTTTGTTGTTTTCAATCACGGTGTAAAGGGATGCCACATCCAATGTTCCTATAATATATCCAGGTTTCCATTCTGTGGTCTCAAGTATTTGTAAAATGTGTTGTGTATCTTTCAAGTAGGCTGGTAGTTTCTGGGCGTATTTCTGTAGGATGGTGTCCACATATTTTGATAGATTGGAAGTTAAGCTTCCTATTCCCGATATTATTGGTCGCCCTGGTGGCTTTGTTTCAGATTTGTGAATTTTTGGTAAAAAATAGAAGACAGATATTCTAGGGAATTTGACATTTATAAATTCTGCCTCTTCTTTGGTTAAAATACAGTAACTAGTCTTTTTCCTTTTAGTACTAGTTTGTTTAAACTTGTCCTATATTGTTGTGTGGGGTTTGTGGTTAGTGTTTTTTTATAAGTTTTTTTGTCCTCTGACAATCTAGTTGATTCCTTCTGGTAATCACTATAATCTAATACAACGATACCACCTGCCTTGTCTGCAGGACGAAAAATGATATCGTTGTTCCTTTGTAGTTGTTTAATGCTGTTGTTCTTCTTTGCTCAGGTTATGTTTGCGTGATTTACTTTGAGGGTTTATCTTCCTGAGATCTCTTAAAGACTAGGGCCTCAAAAGCTCTAAATGCCTTGGAATATTCGTTGAAGGGGTTAAAAGTAGATTTCTTCTTCAAATCAGTGTGTAAAAAAATGTCATTTTTTATTTCATGCTGTGATGAGTAAGGACCTGATGTGAGGGGTCTGAAACGCGTAGACGAGACTGTCCTGCACTTGGAAGATTTTATCGCCTGAATAAATGTTTTCCCTTTTTGCTACAAAGAGCTTGATCTTTTGTTTCTATATTTGTATTATTACTATCATTATTTTTATCACTAATTTTGTTTGTGGTTTCTTTTTTATTAGTTGTTGCCCCAGTTCTAGTGTTGTTCTTCTTAAAAAAAAGTATTTTTTAAGGGGCTAGGTTACGTTGAAATTTTTTAAGTCCAATAAATGAAAGGGGGCTGATGGTGCGAATTTTCGTCCTTGTTGTAGTAATTTTGTGTCACTTTTAGTTAGTACATATTTTCCTAGATTATACATTTTTTGTCCTGTTATTTTGATCTCCATTTTGGATATTTTCTTTCCCCTTTGCCCTCTTTTTGTTCTTTTCGTGTTGGCCGTGCCTGAAAAAAATCCTTTTTAATGTTTTGTTTTTGTTTGTAGAAATTGGTTTGGGTGTATTTAGGAAATAGTGATGGCAGAGTGGTGACACACAGGGAATAGTGATGGCATACAGGAGGCAGAGTGGTGACACACAAGGAATAGTGATGGCATACAGGAGGCAGAGTGGTGAGACACAGGGAATAGTGATGGCATACAGGAGGCAGAGTGGTGACACACAGGGAATAGTGATGGCATACAGGAGGCAGAGTAGTGGCACACAGGGAGTAGTAATGGCATACAGGGGACAGTGCAGTGACGTATGGAGGACAGTGATAGCATACATGGGTCAGCATGGTGGCATACCCATTGCACAGTGATGTCGTACATGGGGTAGAATGGTGACACACAGGGAACAGCAATGACATACAGAGGGCAGAGTGGTGGCACACAAGGGACAGTGATGGCATACAGGGGATAGTGATGGCATGCCCATGGGACAGAGTGGTGACACTACTTTATTTCTAGTTATAAATGTTCACTCTGTTTTCTGCACTCCTAAAATAGGCCCAGTTTGTCAGCTGGGTGTTCCTCTGTCCTGAATGGATCAAGTGGGTGCAGCCATTTTAGGAGTTGGCTGTGGAGATTGTGCTGAAGTAGGGTGAATCGGACAGGTCCAGAGGCCTTTAGCTGTAGTGTGGGACTAGATGAACAGAGGCCAACAGTGGGTACAAAATACAGAGTCCCTAATGTACAGTCCTCCACCACAGTATCGACACTGTGACACATACAACCAAAAGTAAACCTTGGCCCATTCAAGTGAGCTGGGCTGTACCAGACATAGGTATGGACATCGTTGTGGCAGGTACCACAGTATTTAGGGTGCCTCATTTTACTTACAAACCATAGAGGTCTGACTGCTGATCCCAAGAAGGGATTATCTGTTCCTGTTCCCAGCAGGGTGGTGCAGGTTCTCTCTCTATAATAATAGGGATGGGGTAGTTTACAGAAACAGATGAATGTTATGCACATTTTCCATAGGTTAAAGTGAGACATTGGTAGATGCTGATAGGTGGTGGGGAAGGATGTCCTTCATTATTACGCCAGAGCACAGAGGGGTACAAAGAAATTCTCCCTCTCTGAATGACCCAGAACATCAGTGCATTATGGGGACAGTCCCGTAATTTAAATGGAAATTGTGTAATGCTTCATTTTACCAGTGGGGTTGCTACAGGAGAAATAAACACTTTGATGTCAATTTCTCCAACGATAATCCCTGGAGGTGCCAGCAGCATGACACGCTGTGATGAATTTATCAGATGACCCCCTTCTAACAAAAGGGCATTGTCCACATTGTAGAGCCCCTTTAAAGCCATGTCTGTTATCTATTTTTATTATTAAAATCAATACAGATATATCTCAAAATTGAATACAAGTGACTTTTATTATGTATCCTTTAAAAATGGAAGTGTCTTGCTGGTGTGCACAAACAGCTTAAGCTCTGTGTGTTATTTGAAATACTGTAATGTGCTGTACTTCTCTTTTGAAACCAGCTGGGGGCGACATTTGTCTGGAACACTGTGTGTATTGTACAGGACCCTAAAGAAGCTCCTTTCCTGCCCGTAGAGGATGATTTCCAGCTTCTAGAACCTCTTTCTGAGGGGCTACTTCTAATAGATTGAAATGCAAGATGATCCATAAAGAGAAAACAATTTATTAAGTTTATAATTTAACCACCTGAAGGAAAACCCCAAAAATGTCACTTTTTTTTACTGTAGATTTTGAATTTGTCTCATCATTTTTCCCCACGTTCCAGCGGTTATCACATTTTTTTACTTTTTCTCAGTTTAGCCATTTGAGACCTTGAACAAGTTGTAGTTTTTATAAGAACCATTTTGGGTCACATATCATATATGAAATTACTTTATTAGTTTTTGGAGAGAAGAAATAAAAAACAGCACTTTCTGAATCTTTTTTATATATATATATAGAAAGAAAGAAAGAACTCTATTAGATATTCCTCTCTAGAGATAATCATTATCACTATTACTGTAGCATGTAATGGGTATAGCTAGAGAAGCAGTATGCAAGTTTTACTCTTAAGATCCAGCATGGACAGAATGGGAACAGTGTTCAATGTAAACTTTATTGATGTTTGCTTGCAAGTGTTTAGTGTGACTTATTTGACCCCGTGATTAGGGCATTGGTAAACATCTGGGTGATGGCATCAATAAATGGCTTAATTAGGCCCAGAGGGGGGAATTGGGTGAACATGCGCTCATTTTTTCAGTCCTTTACTGATTGAAAGGGGAGGGGGGGGGGGGCTGACTGATAACATGCACAGATGTCCATGTTACCCTCTCCCTGGAGTCATGTACAGTTTTACAGGGAGAGAATATTTAGCCCTTACTGACCCCCCTCATCCATACTAGCCATCACAGTCTGCTAAAGGAGATATGCTTCAGCCATTATCATATCAGGCTACAATTGAGCTAAAGTGAACTTTTTGCCCTGTCTTCAAGCTGGCAATCTAATCTTTAAAATAAGACTATGATTGCAGTGCTAACCTCTATAAAACAGAGATAAAGCCATTGGAAATTGTATCATAAGTAAGAGCAGTAGGTTTATGCAGCTCTCACTGGAGCTTGTTTTTATGGCTGTTTCTTCCGGTTCTATGGCAGCTAGCACCGTAATGATAAGCCTTAAAGCTTAGATTGGCAGCTTTGTAATGAGGCCAAGATCGTGGCTCTAGCTTAATTGTAACCTGAGATATTAAAGGTTAAAGCAGATGTAATCTCAGCCAAATACTGTAAGGTTTGCAGTCCGATTCTCAGCACTGGTGGTGGTTGGAGATTTTGGCTGCCCACCAATTATGAAATGATGGCTAGGAATACCCATTTACCACAAGCTTTATTGAAAGTCTTCTGTATCTTGTAAACTGCTCCAATATGCAAGAATTTTCAATGTACAATAATAGGACGCCCAGGAAGATCCTCCCACATAACCCTAGAGCTGGCTAATTTACAAGACAATATGGGCAGATGTTTAGTGGCGGAGTGGGCATCAGAACTAGGAAAAAATGGCTACAGGCAAGGGCCCATGGAGATCTGGGTAAACATGCTCTACGTTTGTCAAGCCAAGGATTGGGTGAACAGAGGGTCTTCTTTGACTGTAACGGCCCATGTACATTTGGAGCCAGCCCTGAATAGAAGTCTTAGCCATCATGGATGATCTTGACCCCTTATAGTACTTGATTGGACATAACACTCCAAGGACTGGACACGTAGTATGGAAAATGGAGATGACAACAGGTTTATGTCCTAGTATGACCCCTCTAGGGCTCCTTTTGTTCATGATTTGGCTCTCCACAGGATCCTGAGTTTTCTGTTACCTCCCTAATCACAACCTCTTCGTTGCCTCTGAATGTAATTGGAACAAATCCTTCTCCATCTTCGGTGAGGATGATCCACTTTGAACCTAGAGAAAACATCTATATACTTTAGGAAGTTCCTGGAAAAAAGTTTCAAAGGTAAATTTCATATCTTCAAGATCCCTGCTTGCTGTCAGAAATCTGTCCTGGTCATGTGATGAAAACACAAGTGCACGGTTCATTTCAGTACCGTTATCAGAGATGTGAGACATCTATAACTATCACATGACCAGGACAGAGTTGTATCTACTGGAAGTAAACAATTAACCCCTTAATGAACAGGCCATTTTTCACCTTCGTGACCAGACAGATTTTTGCAAAATCGGCATTTGTCACTTTATGTGGTAATAACTTTGGAATGCTTTTACTTATCCAGGCCATTCTGAGAATGTTTTCTCGTGACACGTTGTACTTCGTGACAGTGGTAAATTTGTTTCACCTTTATTTATAAATAAAAAAAAATCCCAAATTTACAGAAAATTTGGAAAGATTTATAATTTTTTAAATTTGAATTTCTCTGCTTTTAAGGCAGATAGTGATACCTCACAAAATGGTTATTACTTTATTTCCCATATGTCTACTTTATGTTGGCATCATTTTGAAAATGTCATTTAATTTATTTAGGACATTAGAAGGCTTAGAATTTTAGAAGCAATTCTTACATTTTTTTTAAAATTTTCTAAAACCCACTTTTTTAAGGACCACCTCAGTTATAAAGTCACTTTGTGGGCCTTAAATAATAGAAACCACCCAAAAATGGCCCCGTTTTAGAAACTACACCCCTCAAGTTACAAACTTTGTTAACCCTTTAGGTGCTCCACAAGAATTAAAGGAAAATGGAGATGAAATTTCAAAATTTCACTTTTTTCGCAGCTTTTACATTTTAGTCAATTTTTTCCTGTAACACAGCAAGCGTTAACAGCCAAACTAAACTCAATGTCTATTATCCTGATTCTGCAGTTTACAGTAACACCCCATATGTGGTTATCGCCTGCTGTATGGGCGCACGGCGGAGCTTAGAACAGATACAGCACAATATGGCTTTTGGAGGGCAGATTTCACTGGAATAATTTTAAGGCGCCGTGTCGCATTTGAAAGTACCATGAGGTACCCTACAGTGAAAACCTCCAAAAAGTGACCCAATGTTGCAAACTACACCCCCAAGGAAGTAAATTTTTCAAGGGGTTTAGTGTGCACTTTGGCCCAATATGCTTTTAATAGAATTTAGAAACCCTTGGCTGTAAAAAAGAAAAATGACATATTTTACTGAAAAAAGTTTTTTATTGTCACAAGGGGTAACAGGAGAAAGTCACCACAAAATTCGTTACCCATCTCCTGAATACGGCAACACCCCATATGTGGTTATCGACTGCTGCATGGGCGCACGTCAGAGAATTTATTTTTACATTTCGGTGTTTGTCTAATTTCTCAAATGAAATGTGGAGTATTAAAAAACAGTGATTGCATAATAAATTAAAAATGGCCAAAAGTGCATAAAAGAAGTAACAAAATGTAACTTGATTAAATTAATCATCTAGGGAAGTATGGTAAATGCGGAAACACTGCTTAATGCAAAGTCCTGGCTTATCTGGACAGGTGTCACGTTGATATATGGTGTCCCGCCGTATCCCATTCTTGTAACAGACCCTACATCTATTTTGGGCTGTGCGTTTTTTCGCAGTAGGGGGCACCTCCGATGGGAAATGTTGCTCTGGGATAATTCTGCTGGCATGACTAGATGACGCTATTCTGGCGCTGCTCTCCAAATATTACATTTTTTATGATTTGTTCTTGAAAATCAAAATATGTTCCTTGGTTCCCTGCTTTTTTAAACATGACAAAATAATTATACGGGGCTGCTTACATAAGGTGGGCTGCAAGTTTTTTATACCAAATGTGGGATTTCCTGACTGCGCTATAGGGCTGCAGCATTTGGTCTGCAAGGTCCACCCCACCCATATATTTATTGTAATCCTGTATGCAGACAGGCTGACAGACGGTGGTATTTGTGCCGCACACAGGTACAAGTTTTCCGTACACGTCACGCATTGCACCTGCACGGAATCCTGACCCATTCATTTCAATGAGTCTGTGTACAGGAGCGGTTTTTTTTTCACGCATCAGTTCTGCGTTGCGTGAAAAACGCAGCATGTTCTATATTCTGCGTTTTTCACGCAGCCCTGGCCCAATAGAAGTGAATGGGGCTTCAGTGAAAAACGCATCGCATCCGGAGGCAAGTGCGGATGCAATGCGTTTTTCACTGATGGTTGTTAGGAGATGGTTGCTAGGTGAGGCCCTTTATGTCCCCAGACTTCAATTTTTGGTTGACTAAAGGCTTGGGCAGGCGTGTTTGATTGCAGCGCATGGTGCCACATGCCACTGTCTTTCTGACTGGAAGCCACCTGAAAAGGGTACGCTGGTGTAAGAATTGTCAACGTACAAGTGGTACCCCTTATCTAAAAGAGGGTGCAAAACAACATTTTTAGCCCAAATCATGCCCTCTTCCTTGGCAAATATTGGCGAAATTGAAGCCTGCCTTTACAAAGGACAAGTGACTCGTCCACGGTAATGTTTTTTTTTTTTTTTTTTTTCATTTAAATAATTTATAAGGGGCCTAATTTTATAAAGCCTGTCATGGCTGGGGTCATCATGTGGTGGGCACTGTGTGTTATCAGCGAAATAAAAAAAAACGCAGGATTGTCTCAAATCGCTGTCTTGTCCTAACTTCCCTGTACATGGGGGTATCGTACATCTCATCAGATGACCAATAAGATCTCATAGTGTTTTTTTTTTTTTAATGAGACCCATATTTAGAAGGAGTGCCCAAAATTTTTAAATGTCCGCCACAACACCAGGGCACCATACGCCATTCTTGGAGTAATATGAGGTTGGGTGACTAGTGATGAATTGAGCAGTTCTTCTGATAAGAAGATTTGAAAAAACTCCACCCCCCTAAACCTCATAACATCAAAAGGGATGTCGGTGACAGAATTAAATTCTGGAACAGACGGAATATATGACTCTGTGGGCATCCATTCGGGCTCAATGGGGCTAGTGCCAGGCAAAGAGTCTCGTCTGCAACTTTGCTGTGGCTCGTCATTACTAGTGTTAGCGGACAATGAAAAAATTTGAAACAGTTCTGTCTCGCTTGCACTTTCTGTATCAGAACAGATAAATGCCTCCTCTGCCGTATACAAACGCTCAGCCATTTTTTATGATGCAAACTACAAGTTTTTATATATTTTAACATTTTTATTTTTCAAACCAATAACCCTAACACTACTCCGAGCTATTTCTATCTAACTGCCAGTACTCAGGCTAACTAACTACGGCTAATTACCAGTAATTTTATATATTTTTGTATATTTTTCTTTTTTTTTTTAAACGCCTAAACTATTTCTAGCTAAGTGCCAGTACTTTGGCAAACTAACTAAAACTATCTAATTACCAGTAATTTATATATATATATATATATATATATATATATATATATATATAATTTTTCTATTATATATATTTTTTTTATTATATAATTTATTTATTTATTTTTGACAAACGCCTAACTCTAACACTAACCTCAACTATTTCAGCTACCTATTGACCTATATACTACAATATTTTATTGTAAAAAATAAAATATAAAAAACACAAGTTCTGTGGGGAGGGTTTGGAGGATGGGGTGTCAGGGGAAGTGACTGTGTTTGGGGCACTGTGGGGTCTTTATTCACTTAGGGGCACTTGTGGGCACTCTGACAGGAGACTAGGGCAGCGCCGCTCCGATCTTCTGAAGTGTAAGGCCTTATTCACACATCCGCAATGTAGTCCGCATGTATTCCGCAATTTTGCGGAATACATGCGGACCCATTGACTGTGAATGGGGCCGGGAACGATGCGGAGAGCACACACTGTGCTCTCCGCATCCGATTTTGCGGAGCGCGCCGCCGATTTTCCGGTCCGCGGCTCCGCAAAAAAAAATAGAGCATGTCCTATTCTTGTCCGCAATTGCGGACAAGAAGAGGCATTTTCTATGGAGTTCGGGCAATGTGCGGTCCGCAAAAATGCGGAATGCACATTGCCGGTGTGTCCGTGTTTTGCGGATCCGTGGCTCCGTGGATCCGCAAAACACAACGGATGTGTGAATAAGGCCTAACTGTCAGAATGAGGAGATCGGAGCTGCGCTGTGTGATTTTTCCCTTCCGGCAAGCAGGGCGCACTGCGATTGGTCACTCAGATCTGAGTGACCAATCACAGCGATCGGGAAACAGTGACCGCTGTGATTGGTCCCCTGACAGCTCTGCTGTCCGTGACACCTGTTAAGACGCCGGTGTCACCGCAAGCATACTTGCGGTGACACTTTCATTTCATGATTCGCACGTCATGATGCGGTAACTAACACCACATCATGACATGCATAGTACATCTTTTGTCACTAAGGGGTTAAAGGAGTTTTCCGAATGTTTTATACTGACGAACTATACTCAGGATAGGTCATCAGTATCTGATCGACACCCTGCACCCATGCCAATTAGCTGTTTGAAGAGGCCACGGTGCTCCGGTGAGCGCTACAGGCTCTTCCTAGGCCACTAAATGGAGCTGAGCTGTGATACCAAGCACAGCCACTATACAATGGGCGGCGCTGTTTATAACACAATGAATACGTTTTAGTTGATTCAAAAGGAATACCCTTTAAAAAAAAATTAAGCAGATCTTTAATGAACTATTCTTAGGACTCGTAGAACTGCCCGTACAATTCAATAATCTGCCACCTTGGTGAAACTGTGCCAGAATATTGGAACGCTACTGTTCTTACCATTGACATGTCCTACAGGCACAATGATTACAACAATGTTCACCATGCAAGTAATAGGCGCTGTGTGCTCGTTCTGAATAGCTGGAAGGTGGAAAATTCCCACCCGGGGAGACATGGTACCCCAACATCTCAAGCAAATATAACATGGGGGGTTTCCTCAAGCCTGAATTACTGTTTTAGTGTCTTTTTGACAAAATAGGTGCAACGTTACAGTCCCATAGGTGAGTTATGATATATATTACAAGCAGAATCCAATCCGATTTTCTAGTGACCTATAATATCCTTATAATTAACACTCATGGACGCATCTAACAGGTCAGCACATTGGATACGTTACCAAATTTCATTTCAATGGTGTTGAAGTGGAAGATCGCCTGCAATGTTCTGAAATGAAGCTTTCCATGACACAGGAGAACAGCTCTCGCCTCGCTTGCTTCGTCATTGGATAAGTTCTTGGATTAAAAAGCAGAGAGAGGAATAAAGTTAACAGCAGTTGTGGATAGGTCATCATTATCAGATCAGGGGGTAAGGGGTCCGACACCTGACACCTCCACGATTAGCTATATCAGGCTTCCACAGCGTCAGGTACGGAGTGGAGGCAGAAGGCTCCATACACTGTGTAGTTTCCCGGCACCAGCATACTGAAGCTCAGCTCCCATTCACTTGAATAGGGGCTTAGCTGTAATACCCTGGCTCCGGCGCCTGATCGTGGCATTGCCTGTTGTCGAACTCCTACCAATCTGATAGGATAGGCCTCAATAGTAAAATCCTGGAAAACCCTGTCATTGAAGTGAATGGGAGCATTACTGCAGTTACCTATTCCGACCACTATACAATAGATGGAGCTGATGGGCAGGGGGTGCGGGGAGTTGTACCTCGCCAATCAGATATTGATGTCCTATCCTGAGTATGGGCCATGAATAGTAAAATCCTGGAATAGCACGTCTCAGAGTGTAGAGACACACCCTATTAGAAAGTAAAGCCCTGCCATCTATTTAGTCATATATTTCCAGGAAGAATAAATGAGGAATAGCAAAACAAGAAAAAATTCTACTGTTAAACATACTGCAAAAAAGTAATGCAATGGGATGAAATACCCAAGTCCATGAGGATGTAGAGCGAACCTGAGGAAGGGCTCCTTATCGGCAGTACACATGGGCTGTATTGGGAAGGCTCCTTTTTTCTAGTATTTCTCTACATTCTCACCTACCAGCTGTCATTTATAGTAATGGTTTCTTATGTTTGTGGCAGAGGGACCTTTGGGCCACAGAAAAAGGTTTTCCAAGGCCTCACAAAATTTAGATAACAACAGGAACTGTTAGAAGTTACAGCAAGAGACAACGTACCTGTCCCTCACGATCATGCGCTGCCGCACCAATGCTGCCCATCAATCTCCGTTTCCAGAATTGCATTGGTGACATCTCTAGCTACTCCAAGTGATCACTGCAGTCAGTCACTGGCCTCAGTGGTGGTGCAGTACTCGAGAATAGGGTACTTGCAGATTGTTCTTGATTTGATGTTATTTAATTTATTAGGGTGCTTTCACAATTGCATTTTTACTTTACAGCGTAGAGATCCGTCGTCGGGGCTCTACGCCGGAAAGAAACTGATCAGGATTATCCCTATGCATTCTGAATGGAGAGAAATCCGTTCAGGATGCATCAGGATGTCTTCCGTTCAGTATTGTAATGTGTTTTGGACGTTGACAAAACCGCAGCCTGCTGCGGATTTGTTTCCGTGCAAAAATTCGGAAGACTTGCCATAACGCCTCGCTGGATCCGACGTTTAGCTCTGCGCATGCGCAGCAGCCGTTCCGATCGGGGGCCCCAGTGTAAGCTGCGGCTCCGATCGGTTACCATGGCAGCCAGGACGCTACATAAGTCCTGGCTGCCATGGTAAGTACTCCGCAGCAGTGTACTTACCTGCGCTGCGGCTCCCGGGCACTCCTACATGATGTCACAGGTCCGGGCGGCGCATTGATCTATGACGACCTATGACGTCATGAAGGAGCACCTGGCCGCCGCAGCGCAGGTAAGTACACTGCTGCGGAGTACCATGGTAGCCAGGACTTCATTAGCGTCCTACTCCCATATATATATATATATATATATATATATATATTTATTTATTTAACAGAAAAAAACGGCCATCAGATCTCCCCTCGGCGCTTGCGCAGTGCGCCGTAATTTTTTCCTATCCCCACACTGCGCAGGCGCAGAGATCTGATGGATTTTCTGGAGTTAGCGCGCTTGCACACTGGGCCGTAATATTTCCCTACTGAGGCTCTCCGGTGAGATTTTCCCTACATTGTCCTTTTGCGCATGCGCAGATCGTCACAATGCCAGGAACGCCTACTAACGTCACTTCCGGTACGACTGGTAGGGAAATCTCACGAAGTAGGGAAATGTAACGTTACACCGGCGCGAGTCACTTCCTGGGCTTTGTGGCTTAGGTCATGTGACCTCGCTGACCTATCCTAACACTCCTGTGCACTCAGCCCCCTTCCCAGATGCCTCAGCGTCAAGGTCATTGTGCTCTGCTAAGGCTCCTGATAACCACTTGTGTTCCTGACTCATATTTGTGTTATTGGATTCTGCTACCCATCTGATGCCTGCCTTCCAGCCTTAACTCTCCTGTTGCCGACCTGGATTGCCTGACCTTTACCTGTGCCGCCTGCCCTGACCTTTCGCCTGTCTGACTACGCCTCTGCCTCATCCTTCAGTCCTGCACCATTGCTCCTAGTAGCGACTCCTACTGCCTGACCACACTTGTACTTCTGGAACTTTTCTCAGGTACCTCCTGGTCTGCCTGGACCAGCTGCCTCGTGTGCCTATCCTCCTCAAGAGGTAGCGACCTGGTGTTCCCATCGGGAAAGTCTATCCTCACCATCAGGGGTACTGTGAAGAATCAAGGGGTTCACTTAGACAACGCCCTTAGAGGAGGTAGCACACTTGGCACAGTGGGTTCACACCTGCTGGTTCGTGACAGTTATTTTATAACAAGTCCTGATATTTTCTACATTTTTAGGGCCCAGGAGCCACTGCTATCTCTGAGAATAATATAACTGTTGGTATATGTGATGTGAGATACAGTATAATTTATTAACTGGTGGATTAGGCCTAAAACCTATTCAATAACACACTGCCCCCATTAATCAAAACTGTCTAACATACAAAATGGCTGTGTTGCACACAGCAACCAATCAGGGCTCAGTGCTCATGTATTAAACTGCTCTAGGAAAATGAGAGCTGTGCTGTGATTGTTTGCTATGGCCAACAAGGTCCCTTCTTTATGATTGCCAATTTTTATATTTTTTAATGGCTCGTAATTTTTTTCCCACCAAAATCAAGCTGAATTGATGCTCTGTGGCCAGTACCCTGTGCATGGTGCACCCAGTAACCACCCTTTGTGCGGTATGCTCATTCGCTGTTATGTGTGTGGTATGCTTAGTCCACTACCCAGTCATCACCCTGTACATGTCATACCCAGACGTCACCCTGTACGCGGCGTACCCAGTCGTCACCCTGTACGCGGCGTACCCAGTCATCACCCTGTACATCACCCAGTATGTGGTGTACCCAGTCATCACCTAGTATGTGGTGTAACCAGTCATCACCTAGTATGTGGTGTACCCAGTCATTACCTAGTATGTGGTGTACTGTGTCATTACCTAGTATGTGGTGTACCCAGTCATCATTACCTAGTATGTGGTGTACCCAGTCATCACCTAGTATGTGGTGTACCCAGTCATTACCCAGTATGTGGTGTACCCAGTCATCACCCAGTATGTGGTGTACCCAGTCATTACCTAGTATGTGGTGTACCCAGTCATTACCTAGTATGTGGTGTACCCAGTCATTACCTAGTATGTGGTGTACCCAGTCATTACCCAGTATGTTGTGTACCCAGTCATTACCCAGTATGTGGTGTACCCAGTCATCACCCAGTATGTGGTGTACCCAGTCATTACCTAGTATGTGGTGTACCCAGTCATTACCCAGTATGTGGTGTACCCAGTCATTACCTAGTATGTAGTGTACCCAGTCATTACCTAGTATGTGGTGTACCCAGTCATTACCTAGTATGTGGTGTACTGTGTCATTACCCAGTATGTGGTGTACCCAGTCATTACCCAGTATGTGGTGTACCCAGTCATTACCTAGTATGTGGTGTACTGTGTCATTACCCAGTATGTGGTGTACCCAGTCATCACCTTTATATTAACTACCAATTAATATTATATCACATATTATTTAACACCAATTATTTAACACCAATAAGTGATTTACCCAGTCATCACCCTATACATGGCGTACCCAGTATGATAATAATATGTGATTTACCCAATAATCACCCAGTATGTGGTGTACCCAGTCATCACCCAGTATGTGCCATCACGCAATATATAGAGTGTCCATTCACTTAGAGGCTCAGATTTCAATCTGCAACTGCTGCGCCCTCTACACTTTGACAGAAACAGGCAATAAAAAATGTCATCACACCTGGCCCTGTCAATCAAAGTGCAGAAGGGGCGGCAGTTGCAGAGAGAGCAAAGCCTATAGGTCTAATGTTAATGCCCCCGTTGCTCCTAGAAGCTCAAATGTCCAGGGAAAAAGGGGACTAAAATACTGTGGGAATCTCTCTGAATGCTATGTCATCAGGCTTGGCACCAGCATCCAAACATACATTCAGTGGGTCTGTGATGCAATCGTGCAAAGGGGCATGGCCTATGAAATGGGTAATTGGTCATGAAAAATTCTAACACAATAGTGTTTCTCTTGGGATCCTGTTTCAGAAAGTTGGCAAGTATGTTACATGGAATGGTCATTTTTTAAATAAATGTCAAAAATGTATAAAAACATTTTCACAATGGAATCATAATTTAAGAAATACCTGCTGACTTATGGATATATAAAGTGGATCGTCAGAAGTTGGGTATGGCAAACTTTTTGAAAACATCTTCGAAGAATCTTTCGTTCCTGAAGGGTGACCTTGAAAATTTGTCTTCCCCTCAATATCATCATTAGTGCCTACTGATAAATAATTATCGTTTGTTTCTTGAGGGTCATCGTAAGACCTCTGAGAAAATGATCTGTGCAGTTTCTTTTTATTTATACTCTTTACAGGCCTCCGTACGGTTGGCTCGGCTTTAAGGTTCTCCAGAGTTACAGGACATTCTGCTAGAAGTTTATTTTCTTTATAGTCATCCAGACTTGATGTCGGGCTTTCGTCCCCACTTGCCTCTTGAACAAGATCTCTAATTTTCCGTCTCATTCGTGGAGATTTATTTCCGATATGGTTTGGCATCCAAAACTCTTTGCCAACATTGAGGTCATATGCTTTAAGACCACCAGTGTTCAAACCAGATTGGTCAGATATCGAATTCTGGTCACAGTTTATTCTAGATGGTATATATTCAATGGGCAATATACTTTTTGTCACAAACTGCACGGTATACTTTTCAGAAGCCAATATATGCACAAAGCCTAAATCACTGGATTTTGGTCTCCCAACCAAGATTAGTAGTAATGTATCCGTAAGAAAAGATAGTCCTTTGGCTCTTTCATTCTCTTCGAGGCGAATTTGTTGAATGTTGGGCATACATGATGGAGCAATGGGGTAAATCAACACCAGGTTGCAATTGTTAGACGCTACTGCAACTCTTTCACTACGAGAATCAAGAGCTATGATGTCTGGGGAGGAGATACCCGGTATTGATACTTTTCTTGTGGTTGTTGAGTTCTTTTCAAAAGTTATTAGCAAAAGATTTGACAATTCTGTCTTATTTTCACCAGTAATGCTCCTCTGCCTTAAGTAGGTGAGTGGACTGGGGTCAGATTTACGATGCCTGGCCAGCATCTTGGACATTTCTGTTGGCATCAGTGATGAGACCTTCAACATGTCAACTGGCTCTGATTTTCCTGAATCTATAGAGACCCTTCTGTTGTTCCTGGATAATTCTTCATCCAACATCAGCAGAGAAGATTGCATAGCAGATCCTTCAGAATCTTTGTAATGGCCATATGGGGGTTTTGTTGAAATTTCAGAAGTCACAACCACTTGGTAATCCATAATGGGTTGAACTGCAACAATCGGCGCCTCAATATTAAATATGGGGCAAAAGGAACAAGGACTTAAGGTCTTTAGGTCATCATACCATATGTAAGAATGAAGAGAGTCCTCCATAGCTACCACCACACGGCTACCATCCTTTGTCCAGCAAGCACATCGAATGACACTACTACATGTAATGTCCGCTTTAACGCTACTATTGTTGTTACAGACTGTATACAAAACTGAGACATCCTTCTTAGTTAACACCACTAGGATATCTTTTTTTGGATGCCATATGCATCCTTGTGGAAGAATGGGGAGAGGATCTCCATACTCACAAGTCTGGGAGACAACTAGTTTGTTCTTTTCCAATGGGTTGTAGTAGAGTTGCCATATGGTGACATGTTTCTTATGTTGAACTGCTAGCAATGCTGGAGGATCAGTTGCAGGGCCCCAAAATAGGCCATGAACATGTTCAAACTGTCCGATGACCACTGAGCTGCCAAATTCTACAGCGTCTTTTTGGAGGTGCAAAGCTGTGAGGAAGACCTGTTTTCCATCTGTCCAAGCTAATCCATGGATGTTGTGAAAGGCCTGATGAAGGGCATTCATCCCACATCTCAGGAGCTTTGCTCGTCCCAAGTCCATGTCTTGTTCTCTTATGGACGTCTTTATTCCTGGGGATCACAAACTTCAGCTGCCAGGTGGTAGTACACGTCCCATGTTGTCTTGTCATTAGCCACAGAGAATACTGTAGAGGAAACCTCCTTCCTAACATCTTATGCTGTGTTTACCTTTATCCCTAGAAGACTTAAACCCTTGAAGATTCAAGGAAGGTTTAGCTAATTACATTTTACTTAGGAAGCTGTCCGCTGGCTTTAAGTAGTGACATTCTCTCTCTAAATATAACTTTTTAATACGTTAACCCTTTCTTGAAAGAAGATTTATTATGTAGGAGATTATGACATAACCAAGCAGCAGAAGTCAGGGGATAATGGTGGGCGTTTCCATAGAGATCCCCTTAGTTCTTTATTAAATTAACAAAGGATATCAAATATTCATCCTCCGCTTCAAGATAAAGCTCAAATTCAGCAGGAGTTATCAAGAGTTCAGTAGATGCTTAATCTTTTGATGCAGAGCATCTATTCCTGGTGGTAATCTCATGCCAAAAATACATCTAAATGTTTATCTAATTATTTATCTGTCTGTCTGTCTGTCTGTCTATCTATCTATCTATCTATCTATCTATCTACTATCAGTTTAATATCTATTTGTCTGCCCATCCAATCTATCAGTTTGTATGTCTACAGTATGTAATACTTATCTGTTTAATATCTATTTCTAATTATCTATCTATCTATCTATCTATCTATCTATCTATCTCTCTAATCTACTTATCTATCTATCTAATATCTATCTCTTTAATATCTATCTACGGTATCTATCTATCTCATATCTATGATCTATCTATTTATTTCAATATCTATCTATCTATCTAATATCTATCTAATTATTTATTTCATTATCTATCTATCTATCTATCTCATGTTTTTCTATTATCTATCTCATGTTTATCTATTATCTATCTCATATCTATCTATCTATCTATCTATAATATCTATCTATCCCAGCTCCTAAACCTACTCCATACACATTACAACCTACCACGTTCTTTTACATCATAAGTCATTAAAGGATTAAAGAGGAAAACTGACCAGAATATACAAGAACAAAGGCTGAAATAGCCATAGGCAGAGAGTGGTGTTGACAACCTGAACGGTGTATTGCCTGGTGCAATGATACCGATCCCCTGATCCAAGTATACCAGTAACCATAGCAACTAGACACTATAGCAGCCCCTATAGTTGCCACTTACCATAACAGCCATTAAGCCATAAGCCCCCATAACTACTGTAAAGTGCATCATGCAAAGATTTCTGTATAATCCAGGATGGAAATTTATAGAAATAGGAGGATCCTGCAGCTCAGTCATGAAATTAGTCAGAAGAGACAAAAACATGCTGTAGTGTTTAGACACTATCAGTCTAAACATACTAGACACATAGACAAGTACATACTTACCAACATTTTAGCTGGTAAATTCAGGGCATCTAAGCGCTGCCCCTGAAAATGCCCAAACCCACCCAGGCACACCCACTTGCGGGTTTGAATTAGTGCTGTCAATTTGCCAAGACTATGTTTGAAAATGAGGGATAGTCCCTGCAAATTCAGGGCAGTTGGCAACTATGTAAATAACCAATGGGGAGGCACGTTCATCATTGTTTACATTAGTGCATTAACCTTGAAATCAGTGTTAAAGGGGATGTCCAAGTTCTTTATAAAGTTGTTCCATGCTATCTTATGCTTTAAGGCTATGTACATCTTTTGGGGGTATTTTTTTATTATTGCATTGTACTCATTTTGAGCTAAACATTTTTTTTCAATTGGACTTTATTAAAAATGTTGAGCCTTTGTCTCTGTGTAGGCTTGAGTTTTTCTAGTAGCAGGCTCTGAATTTTCTCTCTGTCCCATCAGGCAGCTCAGCTGACGGCTCCTTATCTCTGATCTTATAAACACTCTTTATAGCTCAGTTCTCAGTGAAAGGAATCATTACATTTAGCTGAGCTAGTCCTACAAGACATTGTGCCCGGTGTACCAGTAAACTTCTGGCTCCCTTTTACGCTTAATAATTAACTACAAGGAAGAGAGTTGTCCATACTTCTAGGGTGACATCTTTGGAACTGTTGAGGATTATTTTTATCAGTAGGTTTCGATGGCAAATTAAAATAAACACCCATCAATGTATTGGGCATCTCTCCAGTGTCCCACATTTAAACACTGATGCAGAATATGGGAGTCAATGGCTCCCCATCCCCTCTTTTCACTGTCATAGAACACAGGCCACTATGCCTGAAGCCTGTGAGGCAGTAGGGTGGTATAGGTAGCTGTGAAGCAATGACATCGATGCAACTGCCTATACCTGGTCTCAAACAGAGCAATGATGTAATTGTGACTGCCTTGGCCAGAGGCACATAACTAACAGAGGTACTACAGGGGCATTAAAGCTACTCCGGCCCCTCTAACATGAGCATCGGAGCATGAATATCAGGGGAGCTGCCTTTGTGAAAATGGGGGTATGTCTGGGTTCAGCAGTAACTATTCAATCATGTGATATGAATAAAAGGTGGGGGGTTCAGTCAGCACAACCCTATATGCAGGTGCACATTGCTATGGCGAAATACACATACAAACGCAAAAACAAAAATGCAATGGCACTCTGCAACCAGCACTCTGCCCTGCCTCCATGCTGGATGTTGAATGATGCATTAGTGTACATTTTGGCCAAAGCGTAATAAGCCACTCACCACGTCAAGGTCGCCTCTATGAGTGGTCCCTAACACTAGTTCCTACCTGTTATGGGCCATGACAGCCACACAAATTCCAGGGAGCGTAGGTGCAGCATGCATGCATTTTTGTTTTTGCGTTTGCATGTGATATGAATGTTGGGGTATATTTTGCTGGACTGTGCTCAGCTTTAGTAGAACTAGAAAACTAAAATGGATAGATAGGTAGGTAGGTAGATAGATACATAATGAAATAAAGATAGTCGGACTGATTCTGTTGTATAAAAGAGTGATAGTGGATTATGTGGCATGCCATTTGCAAATCATCCATAATAATCCATAATAATTATAAGACAGCGGTGCATTTGTGGCTCACAGCTCAGCCTAAAACATTTCTTTTTTTTTTTTGTAAATGTCTTTTTATTGAAAGTTTTGTTTATACACAATAAGGTAATACAGAAAAGCAAACACATTTGTGTCCGTCTATCAAATGAATGAACAGTATAGCATGAGTAAGCTTAAGTGCATAAGACCAAACACGATGCCTGAAGACACAGAACAGGCTCAAGTAGTATCATAGAGAAAGAATTACAGGTTACATCTGAGTAAAAAACTGTAATGATGATTAAAAGGACCGTTAAAACAATAACGACAGACAAGGGATAGACAATACAAGACAAGACCACACAGGGAATATGGGGATAGGAAGACTATTGATAACTCTGGTTATGTGTACAGATCAAAATGGTCAACCCATAACTGCCAAACTTTTTCAAACCTAGCATTTTGCGCTTCCATCATAGCCGTTAGGCGTTCCATTCGTCTCCACTCCGAGACACTAGCAATAAGATCTGATCGCGAGGGCGGGACGCGCCTCTTCCAAAAACGGGTGATCAGGCGTCTAGCTGCCGTTAGAATATGCGAAGTGAGTCTAAGAATATGTCTCTTTAATGAGACTTGTGGCATGTTCAATGGGTAGAATATAGGATCTAATGGGAACCTAACGTTGAGAAGTTGGAATAGGACATCCTGCACCATTGACCAATAGGAACGTATCAGAGGGCACTTCCAGAAGATATGGATATGAGAACCCACCCCCGTGTCACAGCGCCAGCATCTATCCGAGATATCAGGATTAAGATGTCTCAGCAATTGGGGCGTGTGATACCAGAACATCAGTATTTTGTATGAGTTCTCCTGGTGTGTAACACAGGAAGAAGTAATCGCCATTCTAGTCCATAACACTTAGTCATATATGCATGTTTAGGTAGCTCCGCAGTGGGGGATGTAGATAAGATAACATAGATGTCTGATATCAAACCTTCAGTGGAGTCTGAAAGCTTACATAATCGTTCAAATGCCGATGGCTTGGATACCTGGGGTGAATTATGCACACTGGTCAAAAAATGCACTAATTGAGTATATTGATAGTGAGCAGATGCTGGTAAGTTAAAGGAGAGTTGGAGAGTCTCCCACGGCAATATACGCAAAGTCCTATAATCGACTATATCTGCAAAGCGAAAAAGTCTGTTAGTGAACCAATGTTTTATAAAAGATGATTCCATACCTGCGGGGAACAGAGGATTGAACAGGAATGGGGTCATAGAAGATTTTTCAGCGACAAGAGAGAACCGGTGCTTACAAACCCTCCACACATGATACGTAAGGGTCATGGCCATGGGGCCTAGTAGTTTCGGTAAACGGGTAGCTGGTAAATGCGTCCATAGAAGGGAATTGGGATGAATCGGGGCTATCCATAGTTTCTCTATTTCCACCCACCTAGAGTATGCTAGTAGCGTAGACCAGGTGGGTATTCTTCGAAGGTGCGTAGCCCAATAATACTTAGCGATGTCTGGAAAGGCTAAACCACCTTGTGATTTAAGGGCAGTAAGGGTAGAGCAAGCAATACGATGTCTCTTTCCGTTCCAGATAAAGCGAAGCACTGAAGACTGGAGGCACCGCAATTCACTGCTAGGCACTAAAACCGGCAAAGTTTCAAAAAGGTATAGTAGTTTAGGCAATATAGACATTTTAACAACAGCAATACGGCCAAAAAAAGATATTGGTAACGACATCCATCGGGTCATAAGGGCCTTCAAATCCCTAAAAACCGTTGGAAAGTTTTTAGCATATATAGAGGAATATTTATCAGTCAAGTGAACTCCTAGGTAGCGTATATAGTCTGCTTTCCATTGAAAGCTGAAATTAGCCTGTATAGTCTCTTGCATACTAGAATGGAGATTAAGCGGCAATGCCTCAGTCTTGGAGGTGTTCACCTTATAACCAGAAAGCCTACCGTAAGCTCCTAGCAAGTCAAAGAGATTAGGGAGCGTGACATGTGGGTCTGTCAACGGAAGCAGAACATCATCTGCGAACAACGATAATTTATATTCAACATTATTGACCATAACCCCATGAATATCCTGGTGAGCTCTAATTGCTGTGGCCAAGGGTTCGATATATAACACAAAAACTAAAGTGGATAGGGGACACCCTTGGCGTGTACCATTATGAATGGGGAACGCCCCTGAAGGTGCGTGTGGAAATTTAATAGACGCTGTGGGATGAGAGTATAAGGTACGCAAAGCGTCCATGAATGCTCCTCGAAAGCCAAAGGTCTACAGGGTGGAGAACATGAAGGACCAATTTAAGCGATCAAACGCTTTTTCCGCATCAAGCCCTAATATCAGAGCAGGAGTTCTGTATTTATTGACAATTTCAATGAGGTCAATGGTTCTCCCTGTGTTATCTCCCCCTGCCGACCCCTGACAAAACCTACCTGGTCCTTGTGGATTAGCTGTGGTAGCCAGTAGGCCAATCTGTCAGCTAAGGTTTTTGTAAATATCTTGAGATCGGAATTAAAAAGAACGATGGGTCTGTAATTCACACAGTCTTTAGGGTCCTTCCCGGGTTTAGGGATAAGCGTTATGTAGGAGTGCAAAAGCGTTGGGTGGGAAGCTTAAAACATTTGTAATGAGGGAAAACAAAAGCTTGTTGACAGATAGAGAAAGTGTATTAAAAAGCAGGAAGATTATGTTGAAAAATTATGTAGTTGTCTTTTCTGAAAGTTGAGTAAAATAAATTTTATAGGCTGCAATGCATTTTGATGCGTTTTTTATGCGCGTGATAAAAACTGAAGGTTTACAAACAACATCTCCCAGCAACCAGCAGTGAAAAATGAATTGCATCCGCACTTGCTTCCCGATGCAATGCATTTTCCACGTAGCCCCATTCACTTCTATGGGGCTAGGGCTGCGTGAAAAACGCTAAATATAGAACATGCTGCGATTTTTATGCAACGCAGAAGTGATGCGTGAAAAACAACGCTCATGTGCACAGACCCATGAAAATGAATGGGTCAGGATTCGGTGCCGGTGCTATGCTTTCACGTCACACATTGCACCTGCGTAGAAAACTCGCTCATGTGAAAGGGGCCTTAGACACATAGATATGAGGTAAATAAATAGATTATAAATTCTGAATTTACAGTGTAATGTCTTAGCTTGCATGACAATAATAATGATTTGGTTACAATTACCCCCACCTCCTCCCAAAAAATAAATACATTTAGCATACATGTCTGCTATCATGGAGGTATAGGAGTAAACATTCTCTCGCTTTCTCTCGCAACAGATGCTGAAAAAACAAACAAACAAAAAAATAATGTATATATATGTAGGACCTAGATCTTGACCTGTGTTTTACCCCAGTCCATCAACGTCTTCTGAATTTTCCCTGTTGCCCTTATTATCCCACATAGTTGCTGTTGAGAGTCCTGAAGACTATGTCTTGACCCTCGGCCTTCTTCAGTGTTTTTCATACCAGTGTTATATGGCAGCTGTTTGTCGGGGTCAGAAATAATAATGATATCTGTAAACTGCAGGGGCCGAGGACCTCAGAATCTATCCTGGATCTAGGAATATGTGGATGAAGTCCATTATGTCTAAACCACCCATAATCCAGAGAATTACCTTTAGGGCTCATGCACACGGTCGAGTCCACAATACACGCAATTCATGCACCGTCCGTGTGCATCACGGATGCGGACCAATTCACTTAAATGGGTCTGCAAATCCAGAGATGTGTTGCGGAAGCACGGATGGGAACCCCACGGAAGCACTACTGAGTGTGCTTCCATGGTGTTTCTGGCCGTGCCTCCATACTGCAAAAAAGTAGTGCATGAACTACTTTTTTGCGGTGCGGACTGTCGGATGCGGATCGCGGACCCCATTCAAGTGATATACACAATACGCATGTGGTTGCCCCGCGGTCGGTGCCCATGCATTGCGGACCACTATTTGCGGTCCGCAGCACGGGCCTGGCCAGCACCGGTCATGTGCATAAGCCCTTAATGTGGCATCATCAACAACAGATAGGCGTCAGATTATCACCTATACTGAATTATTGGATGGTCATAGAAATGTATCTAAAACTCACCTTTAATTATGAAGAGCTCAAAATAAAGGGAACCTGTCATCACCTTTATGATGCCCATACTAACGGCAGTATAAGGTAGAGACAGGTGAGCTGATTTCAGCGGTCTGTCATTTATAAGTTAAAAGTAAGTGGTTGCCGAGAACCAACATCACAATCATCGCAGACTCGGCCTGGAAAAGAGTCCTGGCCACCTGAGAAGAGTCCTGGTTATTCATGGATTCCTGCTCTCCCACCCACCTGCTGATGACTGACAGTCTTCTACCTAGTTTTCTCCCTTTTTCTGTAGGAGAGAACTGCCAATCATCAGCAGATGGGCAAGAGCAGGAGATTAGGAATAACCAGGACTCTTCCCAGGTAGATTTGACTCTTTTCAAGGCCTGTGTTGCAATGATTATGATGCTGGTTCTCGGCAACCACTTACTATTAGCTCATGAGTGACACACCGCTGATATCAGCATTTCTGTCACTAATTTATGCTGCCCAAAGTGAGCTCAGCATAAAGTTGATGACAGGTTCCCTTTAAAGGGGTTTTATTCAGAGATCTTTTCATAGATTAGGGACAAAATGCTACACTCTAAATGCTAAAAAAAACAAAAAAGCTACACTCACCCTCTTCGATCTGCCACTGCTGGTGTCCCGGCAGTCTTGACGGTCTGCAGCTCCTGGACACAGGAAATACCAAGAAATGCCCACTCAGCCAATCACTGGCAAGGGCGTGTCACCACTGTTAACAGTGATTGGCTAAGCTGCTATCTTCTGCCATTTCTTGTTTGTTGATCTGGGATCCGGAAGTTGGGATCTGGTAAGTGTTGGAACGGCGGAGGGGAGGCGGAGAATCATTGATGTATTAGGTTACTTTCACGCTTGCTTTGTTGTTTTCCGGTATTGATATCCGACAGGGGATCTGAATACCAGGAAAAAACATTTCCGTTTAGTCCTTATGCATTCTGAATGGAAAGAGATCCATTCAGGATGCATCAGGATGTCTTCGGTTCCATCAGCCTTCCGTTTTGTGAACGGACACAAAACTGCTGCAAGCTGCGGTTTTGTGTCCGGTCATAAAAAAATAAAAAAACGGATCTGGCACTGAAAACAATGTAAGTCAATGGTGACAGATCCGTTTTTTTAGGAGCCTAAAAAAACGGATCCATCACCCATTGACTTTCAATGTATTTAGTGATGAATCAGTTTTTTCCATTTGATTTCACCCAACCGCATCCTAACGGAACGGATGCATCCTGATGTGCAAAATCAAAACGGATCCATTTCATTCCCGTATTGATATCCTCTGCCGGATGTCAATACCGGAATTAATAACCCAAGTGTAGCCTTAGACAAAATATGCAATTTTACCATGATTGGTTCTTTCAGCTCAGACTTTCATCTCTGGTTATGTGAAGCTCTACTTATGGCGGTTCCAGATTATCAGATTCCAGATTAGAGGAATTTTACTGTTTATGGACACAGCACAAATTGTAAACTATGGCACCAACAACATGGTCTCTTTTATACTTTCCAACATTTCAGTCCCTGTTTGCTGGACTTACGCATTTAAGGGCTTGTCCCACGAAAAATATTCTGACTCAAAACAGCCCCTGGATCTGAATACTTTTGTAATTGCATGTAATTAAAAAGGTATTATAGCTACTGAGTTATTCAATGAAATGTATCTGTATAGCGCCACCTGCTGTTTGTTTTTTATTGTCCACCTCACTGAGGTGGTCGCACCCGCTCAGTTTAAATCTTCAACTGTCAGTAGCCATATCTTTT
The DNA here is from genome assembly GCA_033119425.1 of Bufotes viridis. Classification (NCBI taxonomy): domain Eukaryota; kingdom Metazoa; phylum Chordata; class Amphibia; order Anura; family Bufonidae; genus Bufotes; species Bufotes viridis. Next base: position 39,502,140 of record CM065592.1, on the reverse strand, counting down.
GTTAGAAGCTGTGGGAGTTACAGGGAAAAAGTTGCGGGACAAAGGACACGTCCCCTGAGCTGCCATCCTGAGGAGAATCTAGTAGAGCAATTGGAGCAATGAATGGGGAGATCTCTGGAAAGAGATTGTCATGTACTAGATGATTTCATTTTTTACATCAATAATGGCGTAACCCCTTTGGCCCCTTTCACACGGGCGAGTTTTCCGCACGGGTGCAATGCGTGAGGAGGACGCATTGCACCCGCACTGAATCCGGACCCATTCATTTCTATGGGGCTGTGCACATGAGCGGTGATTTTCACGCATCACTTCTGCGTTGCGTGAAAATCGCAGCATGCTCTATATTGTGCGTTTTTCACGCAAAGCAGGCCCCATAGAAGTGAATGGGGCTGCGGGAAAATCGCAAGCATCCGCGAGCAAGTGCAGATGCAGTGCGATTTTCCCGCATGGTTGCTTAGCAACGGGACCAGATCTTTATTATTTTCCCTTATCACATGGTTATAAGAGGAAATAATCAATTCTCCAGAAGACCCGAAACCGGACTTCAGTGATGAAGTCCGGCTTCGGGTCTGGGTACCAAACATGGCGATTTTTCTCACGCGCGTGCAAAACGCATTACAAACGTTTGCACCCGCGCGGGAAAATCGCGCATATTCCCGCAACGCACCCGCCTCTTATCCGGGCGTCAAACATGACGCCCGTGTGAAAGAGGCCTTTAAGGAGCTGGTCTGGGCTCTATATATGGTGGAAGACAATGAAGTTTTATAAATGACGGCCATTAGGATTAACAGCTAGCGAGGACTGGACTGGGACTGCTGTCATGTAGAGGAGCGTGGGCCTGATATAATATTTATACTGCGCAGTAAAGATGAAATGTCAGCGCTCAGCGCGGGAGAACTGCTCTTTCCATGTATTGATGAAGCCGCTGCACATTTTATGATGTGAATTATAGGACTGTCCCCGGAGATGTCCCAGGTGGGGGGAATATTAACAGAAGGGGTGAGAGCCCCAGATATATGATATGAGGTCAGCAAGTCAACCAGCATCAATACAGATTTAGTTGAATATATACAGCACACAATATACAAGGATAGATGACATTTATGTGTAGGATGATCTGCCCCTTACTGTAAATTATAGGGATACTAGAAGTCACCAAAGGAGGTCTATAGGTTCACAGGCTGCAGCTGAGGTGTGTATTATGAGGTTCTGCAGCAGCTGAGGTGTGTATTATGATGTTCTGCAGCAGCTGAGGTGTGTATTATGATGTTCTGCAGCAGCTGAGGTGTGTATTATGATTTTCTGCAGCAGCTGAGGTGTGTATTATGATGTTCTGCAGCAGCTGAGGTGTGTGTTATGATGTTCTGCAGCAGCTGAGGTGTGTGGTATGATGTTCTGCAGCAGCTGAGGTGTGTGTCATGAGGTTCTGCAGCAGCTGAGGTGTGTATTATGATGTTCTGCAGCAGCTGAGGTGTGTATTATGATGTTCTGCAGCAGCTGAGGTGTATTATGATGTTCTGCAGCAGCTGAGGTGTGTATTATGATGTTCTGCAGCAGCTGAGGTGTGTATTATGAGGTTTTGCAGCAGCTGAGGTGTGTATTATGATGTTCTGCAGCAGCTGAGGTGTGTATTATGAGGTATTGCAGCTGCTAAGGTGTGTATTATGAGGTTTTGCAGCACATGAAGTGTGTATTATGAGGTTCTGCAGCAGCTGAGGTGTGTATTATGATGTTCTGCAGCAGCTGAGGTGTATTATGATGTTCTGCAGCAGCTGAGGTGTGTATTGTAACGTTCTGCAGCAGCTGAGGTGTGTGTTATGGGGTTCTGCAGCAGCTGAGGTGTGTACTATGATGTTCTGCAGCAGCTGAGGTGTGTATTATGATGTTCTACAAAAGCTGAGATGTGTAGTGTGATGTTCTGCAGCAGCTGAGGTGTGTATTATGAGGTTCTGCGGCAGCTAAGGTGTGTATTATGATGTTCTGCAGCAGCTGAGGTGTGTATTATGAGGTTCTGCGGCAGCTAAGGTGTGTATTATGATGTTCTGCAGCAGCTGAGGTGTGTATTATTATGTAACAGCAAAAGGTATTTAACCGCTGGAGGTGCCGTAACAAGTATGTAACACTAGGGAGAACTATGACAAATATGTAAGACCAGGGGGTTATCATAACAAGTATGTAACACTGCCGGGTGCCACAATAAGTATGAAACACCAGGGGGCGCCATAACAAGCATGTAACACCAGGGGCCACTATAACAAGTATGTAACACCAGGGGGCACCATAACAATTATGTAACACCAGGGGCCACTATAACAAGTATGTAACACCAGGGGCCACTATAACAAGTATGTAACACCAGGGGGCACCATAACAAGCATTTAACAGCAGTAATTCCTAATGAGGTTTGGTTAGGTTTTGTGTCATCTGATGATTGTGGGACAACCCCGTAAATATAGCCAAAATGTTAAATATGATGTCCTACTCCATATAGTAAAATATTAATGTCTTGTACTCTGAGCCCAATGTTCTAGTACGTTATCGCATAGCACTGCAAATCCCATTTCCCTGAGCATCCAGGATAACCACTCATTGAGCAGAGATGGCGGCTCTTCCAGACGGAGGACTGTGAGTGATCTGCTCATCTGCTGCACCGCATACATCCCAATGAATAATGCCTCCTCCATTACTGGACGATTTATTCAACTATAAAACGCTGCTACTTATGATATATAAAGCATGGCCTGAAGTGAGGGACGTATTCTGATTGTCAATTTATGTAGATTTGGATACATTTATGCTGAGGTGCATGAAGGGTGACCCACCAGAACCCACAGCAAAATCCACACAATTTAGTACAGATTTTGCAGATCTATCTATCTATCTATCTATCTATCTAATATCTATCTATCTATCTATCTATCTCTCTATCTATCTATCTAATATCTATCTATCTATCTATCTCTCTATCTATCTATCTAATATCTATCTATCTATCTAACATCTATCTATCTATCTCATATCTATCTCATATATATCTAATATCTATCTATCTATCTCATATCTATCTAATATCTATCTATCTATCTCATATCTATCTATCTATCTCATATCTATCTAATATCTATCTATCTATCTATCTATCTAACATCTATCTATCTATCTCATATCTATCTATCTATCTATCTATATATCTCATATCTATCGATCTATATATCTCATATCTATCTATCTATCTATCTATCTATCTATCTATCTATCTATCTCATATCTATCTGTCTCATATCTATCTATCTATCTATCTATCTATCTATCTATCTCTCTCATATCTATCTATCTATCTATCTATCTATCTATCTATCTATCTATCTCATATCTATCTGTCTCATATCTATCTATCTATCTATCTATCTCATATCTATCTATCTATCTATCTATCTATCTCATATCTATCTATCTCATATCTATCTATCTATCTATCTATCTATCTCATATCTATCTATCTATCTATCTTCTATCTATCTATCTATCTATCTATCTATCTATCTATCTCATATCTATCTATCTATCTATCTCATATCTATCTATCTATCTATCTATCTCATATCTATCTATCTATCTATCTATCTATCTCATATCTATCTATCTATCTATCTATCTCATATCTATCTATCTATCTATCTCATATCTATCTATCTATCTCATATCTATCTATCTATCTATCTATCTATCTATCTATCTATCTATCTATCTATCTCATATCTATCTATCTATCTCATATCTATCTATCTATCTATCTATCTATCTATCTATCTATCTATCTATCTATCTCTCTCATATCTATCTATCTATCTCATATCTATCTATCTATCTATCTATCTCATATCTATCTATCTATCTATCTATTTATCAGTCATCTCCAAATGTCATGTTTTTCTTTCCTGGGTGTATGAGATACCTCTGGTTCCATACTGAGGCAATACTGGTGTCCTTCCGCATGGCGTCCACGGATGTTCGCCATGATCCTATATTGCCGGGGGCTCTGAGGAACATGCATATTGCCAGCACGCTGAATGTACAAGCCTCACCACATGTCAGCAGGACAATTTCTCAAACCAATACACCATATAACAAGCCTGTATTAGATCAGTCTGGCCCTGAGCTACTGATGATTCACAATGATACCCAAGGAGTGGTGCGGAGAGAATATTTGTCTTCTCTATGTGATTTACTGGAGACGGATAAACACATCACTGTCAGCAAGTGTATAAAATGAAAACCCGCTAATGTGCAGGAATAGGGACAACCAGGGCTACATGTAGGGGGAAATTTGGTGGACACCTCTGTTGAACATTGTTGGTCCCTAGAGAGAAGACGATCAAGGATGATCTTGCCAGAGCTTCCCTATACTATAGTACACTGCATTCTACCACCCTAAACGATTGTCTACACCGCCCCCCACCCGACATATTTTGCCGTACCAGCAGCTTTGTCAGGAGTATACAGCCTTATGCATTGGTATAGGGGCATATGTATTAGTATAGGGGCATATGTATTAGTATAGGGGCTTATACATAGTTATAGGGGCATATGTATAAGGGTACTTTCACACTTGCGTTGGTGCGGATCCATTTGTTTATTTGCACAGACGGATCCGCACCTATAATGCAAACATTTGTATCCGTTCAGAACGGATCCGTTTGCATTCGTTTTAAAGAAAAATTTAAAAATCCAAAACGGATCCATTTTGAATTACATTGAAAGTCAATGGGGAACAGATCCATTTTCAAATGCACCATATTGTGTCATTGAAAACGGATCCGTCCCCATTGACTTACATTGTAATTCAAAACGGATCCGTTAGGCTCCGCATCATCAGACGGACATCAATATGCTGCAAGCTGCGTTTTGGTGTCCGCCTCCCAAACGGAATAGAAGCGGAACGGAGCCGAACTGATGCATTCAGAATGCATTGGGGCTGAACTGATCCGTTTTGGACCGTTTGTGAGAGCCCTGAAACGGATCTCACAAACGGAGTCCAAAACGCTAGTGTGAAAGTACCCTTAGTATAGGGGTATAGGGGCTTATGTACTGTATTAGTATAGAGGCTTATGCACAGATATAGGTGAGTATGCATAGGTATATGGACTTATGCATTAGTAGAGGGGCTTATGCATAGGTATACAGGCCTTTGCACAGGTATAGGGGCTTATGCATAGGTATAGGGGTTTATGCACAGGTATAGGGGTCTATGCATAGGTATAGGGGTTTATGCACAGGTATAGGGGCTTATGCACTGGTATAGGGGCTTATGCATAGGTATAGGGGTTTATGCACAGGTATAGGGGTTTATGCATAGGTATAGGGGTTTATGCACAGGTATAGGGGCTTATGCATAGGTATAGGGGCTTATGCATTGATATAGGGGTGTATGCATTTTAGCATAGGGGTTTATGCACAGGTATAGGGGCTTATGCATTGGTACGGGGGCTTATTTATTGATATAAGGGTTTATGCACAGGTATAGGGGCTTATGCATTGGTATAGAGGCTTATGCATTGGTATAGAGGCTTATGCACAGGTATAGGGGCTTATGCACAGGTATAGGGGCTTATGCACAGGTATAGAGCAGAGGTGCACAACCTGCGGCCCGGGGGCCACATGCGGCCCTTGATACCATTCTTTGCGGCCCCCAACCATATGGTAACAGACATGTATGTCTATGTCTTGTGTTTGCTCACATGTATCTTTCATGTATTTTCCCATTAGATGGGAGTCCTAGAAGTGTAACCAGACATTAATGTTATATACTGTATGTTAAATACGCCATAAATACCGTATTTTAGTTGGTAATACCTCCTTTAAGTTTTATTTTCGGCCATTGGAATTTGTTCAGGCTGACAATGTGGCCCCCAACCAGAAAAGGTTGTGCACCCCTGGTATAGAGGCTTATGCACAGGTATAGAGGCTTATGCATTGGTATAGAGGCTTATGCATTGGTTTAGGGGCTTATGCACAGGTATAGGGGCTTATGCACTGGTATAGGGGCTTATGCATTGGTATAGGGGCTTATGCACAGGTATAGGGGCTTATGCACAGGTATAGGGGCTTATGCACAGGTATAGGGGCTTATGCATTGGTATAGAGGCTTATGCATTGGTTTAGGGGCTTATGCACAGGTATAGGGGCTTATGCACAGGTATAGGGGCTTATGCACTGGTATAGGGGCTTATGCATTGGTATAGGGGCTTATGCACAGGTATAGGGGCTTATGCACAGGTATAGGGGCTTATGCACAGGTATAGGGGCTTATGCATTGGTATAGGGGCTTATGCATTGGTATAGAGGCTTATGCATTGGTTTAGGGGGTTATGCACAGGTATAGGGGCTTATGCACTGGTATAGGGGCTTATGCATTGGTATAGGGGCTTATGCACAGGTATAGGGGCTTATGCACAGGTATAGGGGCTTATGCACAGGTATAGGGGCTTATGCACAGGTTTAGGGGCTTATGCACAGGTATAGAGGCTTATGCATTGGTATAGGGGCTTATGCATTGGTATAGGGGCTTATGCATTGGTATAGAGGCTTATGCACAGGTATAGGGGCTTATGCACAGGTTTAGGGGCTTATGCATTTTAGCATAGGGAAGCTCTGACAACCGCAACAGACTCTAGCAGAACACCTGCAGTGAATACATGCAGCACTGAATTCCAGGCTTGTATGAGTGGGATGCTGCAATCGCAATTGAAATATCACAGCGCCTTCAGTACTGGGTGATCTTTCCACTATTATCTGGAGAATTTTGATAGAGTACATCAGAGTGTTTGCTGAGTGAATGTATGGTAACACCACGTCTGCATGAGTTGGATGCAGGAATATCAAATTAACATAAATCAATAGCCGAGGGCTATACCAATTCTGTTTTAGGCCTAATTATTTATTTTCTTTCTTTTTTTAAAAAAATAACCTTTATTATATTATTTTAAAATAAAAACAAGACATGATAATATATCTTTGGATCTCTCTGTGTTATCTTTTTTCAAAAGCCTTTGGTAATAATAAAAAAACTAAAATCCTGATCCTGAAATCCTGAACAGATTTCTCTCCATTCAGAATGCATGGGGATGATCCTGATCAGGATTCTTCCAGCATAGAGACCCGACGACGGATCTCTATGCCGGAAAACAAAAACGCCAGTGTGAAAGGACCCTTAATGGTATTATTATTTCGGTATAGATATATTATGGTGGTGGTTGTGTTAGCTGTCGCACACCACCGCTACAATAATAAGGAGATGTCTTTTTTATCAGTTATTAGCAGCTGCTTTGTTAGAACACCTTGTATGTATTATCCAAACATTCAGCTTATTTCCTGAGTGTTCTGAAAAGCTCTAATAATCAGCGTCTCTCTGTCGGCAACATTATTTATTATGAGTAGGATAGCTTGTTACACTGTTCAACTCACTTAATTTCGCTTACTTTCTAGATATCACAGCTGCCAATCTTATACCCGTTCCCTGCTCAGTTTGAGCTAGCTTTCTCCAGACAATCTCTTTCCTAAATATCCTCCATTATGGTTCTGAAATCTATTTCTCACAATTAGATTTAGGGGGACGCCTGCAGGTCGGCCCCCTTGTTTCACAACACTAATGATTTGTATTTAAAAAAGAGATCAGAGCTCCCCCAACATGTTTCATCACATATGTACATATGTGGCCTCTTCAGGGGTTAGGAGCTTGTAACACGAGCGTTGGGTTCGTTAGATCTTTATAAGGGGAGAAAACCCTCCTCTATGAATCTCATCCATTCACAGCGCTCAATGCATAAAATGACAATATCAGTCACCTACTAGGATAAAGGCACGAAGGTCTCCAGACCTATAGGATACATATTTTTACCTGATATCAGTACTGAGTAGACCAATACCCTTGTTAGGACCCGCAACTGCGTGTGGGACTTAGAAAGAAGAAGCGTCTTCTCACTGTATTAACATCCCCACTCTCTCCCCTTGCCTCTTACGCTGGGTTCACACCTGGGCGTTTCTGAGACGCGCGTTTTACGCGCGCGTATTACAGCGCGTTTTTGCAAATAGGAAACGCGCGTCATACGTGCGTTCGTGACTCTGGAGACCAATTGAAAAAGGCATAGCTACACTTTAACGCGTGTTAAACGCGCGTTTTACGCGCGTTCCCATTGAAGTCTATGGGTGAAGTCTATGGGTGCACGACAAAACGCCCCAAAGAAGCTCAAGAACTTTTTTAAGCGCAGGGCGTTTTACAGCGCGTTCAAACGCGCTGTAAAACGCTCAGGTGAGAACCATGCCCATAGGGAAACATGAGTTTTCTCCTGTTGAGCGTTTTACAGCGCGTTCGAACGCGCTGTAAAACGCGCAAGTGTGAACTAAGGGTTACTGCACATGTTTATGGACTTAGTTCCATTTTGCTTTGATCGTCCGCATTTTATCCTATCATTAATGCTGTGCTGTATCCCCCTCGCATAATTATTAAATGTAGTTCCATTCTGCTGTTATTTTCCTTTCTAATAGGATCAAAGGGGGGGGGGTACTGCGATTATGTTTATTTAGAGATGATTTTGATTTTATTTTAGATGTATGGGTCCAATATTTTCTATGTGGTTGTTTAAATACTCAGTTATCAGTGTTATTAATCATTCAGAGACATGATCAACAATTAACAGGATCACAAATAACATGTATAATGATTGTGAATGATGTACAATAAATCGTAGCAGCATATATATATATGTATCAATAAAGCCTAATCTACCATATTCAATTATAAATTCATATTATTTTATTTTGATCATTTTATCAATTCATATACCCTCTTCACTGGTCCTTTATGTTTATTAGTGCATAATAATGTTATTAATTATTCATATATTAGTATGTAATTTATTTTTATAAAATTCACTTCAGTTCATTTTATTTATTTATTTATCATTTATTTTACTTTCATCATTCTTTCAATTCATATATTTCACAGTGATTTATCTATATATAATTTGCTGTTTTTTCAATTGTTAGAGATCATGCCTCTAGATCAGGGGTGCACAACCTTTTCTGGTTGGGGGCCACATTGTCAACCTGAACCAATTCCAAGGGCCGAAAGTAAAACTTAAAGGGGTATAACCAACTGAAATACTGTATTTTTGGCATATTGAAGGTACAGTATATACTAAAAATGTCTAGTTACAGCTCTAGGACTCCCATCTAATAGGAGAATTCATAAAAGATACATGTAAGAAGCCATAAGACATAGACCTACAGTACATGTCTTTTACCAGATGTTTGGGGGCCGCACAGAATGGTATCGAGGGCCTGCTCTAAATCCTTTTTTATATAATTATCTAATATATGTCCTAGTAATCTGAATATCCTCCATCCTATCTTTTTATGTTGTCTTTTGATCAGTTTTCATCTATTTATAATTTCTATTGTTTTAGGTGATATTTGTATGCTGCTTCTTTATCTATTGAATAATCTTTCATATGAATAATAGTTCTTCATTTCTCTATATCTCCCATATTTTTATATGAAGGCTGAGAAAGAAAAGCCTTCGTTTAGGCCTGTGGGACTCATTGTGTTGAGTCTTTGTATCCACCTTGCCTCATTTTGTAATAATCTTTCCTTTTTCAATACCCCAAAATTTCAGGTTGTTTGGGCTGTTTCTATGGAACAACCAATCAGAACACACCAATAATTGAATATGTGTGTTTCTATGCAATAGTTCACCAAATATACAATCACACACATATAATGTCACATCATTCTTTATTGTTTAAAAACATATTATGGCATGTACAAAAAACACAAATCATGTAATGGTGGCAGTGCAGGACAATACTGGGACAAGCAGAATCCCTCCCTCCCACAGTAGATAAAACCCCCCACTCCGATTGTAAATATACAGCAAATAAGCATCAGAGTAACTGTGTGACACCCATGAGAAAGATGACTAGTGTAACATATGCTGACTACATATCAGAGCACAAAACCATACTACCATGATCAGTCTTCTAATGCTTTCAGTTGTCTTGCGTTGTGACGGATCCGGCGGGCATTTCTGGCGACGGATGTGCACGCCAGATCCTCACAACGCAGATGTGAAAGGGGCCTAACCCACTAGGAGCACAGAGGGAGGATACCAACCCGACGCGCGTTTCGCTCTGCTTCTTCAGGGGGCGTGTTTATCCACTCTATCCAACAGTCATATATACCCATCCTACCAGTCATGTGATCCAATTGTCTGAAATGGGCCTTCATTGTTTGCACCTGAATGAAGACGGAAGTGACCATATCCTAACATTGGATCCCGCTCGAGACATCGCAAGATCTCGCCCGTGACGCTGCAGGGAGGAGCGTATCCCAGTTGTCCGTAGATCTCACGAGATCTCGAGCGCATCGCGTGACAAATCGTCATATGACACCATCCCCAGCAGCAAACTCCATCTCCCTATAGAGGGCGCCTATCCATATAGCCGTTAAAACATGCCCGTCAGCTTACTATCATCCCCTCTATGCAAGGGGGATAAGCATCCCACCGGACTGCAGCGCAAAAGGAAGAACCCCCTCCATAAGCTCCCCACATCATCATCCAGATGGAGGAGGCCGTCTCCGCCATTTTGGACAAGGGCAACATATATCAGCATTATCAGCATTGCGCCAAAATGGGAGACAGTACCAATAATGAATATAAATAAATACATAACAGTAAAAAGATCTATGTTAAAAAAGGGGAAGGGAAGATGAGGGAAGGAGGGGACAGAAGGAAGGGGGGGGGGGAGACCCCAGAGCAACAGAGCTCATTTGGGCTATTTCCCATCCCTCTCCAATGACCCCACTAGTATAGGGGGATCTGTAAAATCAGATAAAAAGGGGGGAATACCCTGCTAAGAGTCCTCTAAAAAGGAGAACATGCCTGTCCTCAGTCGTGAAAAATAACATTCATAATATCATGATCTTAATAAAGTGCAGTATGCGAGTTCCAAATACAATACTACTAATTGCAACGCGTCCCATGATAATATATATACAGTACAATATACGTGTCCAATGATAATGTGTATTCCATACAATATACGTGATAAACCATCATGTCTAATAGAATAGACAATATTTCAGGTGACAGACGTGATGCAAAAACAGGAGACATGTGTTAGCTCTCAACAAACTCTAAAAAAAATGGCAACTAATGCCAAATACCATGTGCACACTGGGGCATGTCTCTAGAGGCCTGAGAACCCATATCCATATAGGGCTTAGTTTCCAAAGTTAATCCTGGGTTTGTTGTAGTCAGCAAAAATCTATATCTAATAGTCCCCCATAGTTTTATCTCCCCTCATGTCGCAGGAATAGGCACAGTCTCACAGGGTAACCATCAGGGGTACCACATCGGTTTTTCTGGAAGGTAATGACATGACAGGATGACTGTTAGTGGAAGATTAATGAACTGGTAAATCAAACAGTTAAAATAACCATATCTTAGATATATAAAACATAACAAACTGTTAAAAATATACAATGTGCTGGTAACCCGACAACCGAAGGCCAGAGGCCAACCACGGAGCACCGTGCACAGCCTTGCACTAGGAGGATGAGCCACTCTGTCATACCATATTGACTACAAAGAGGGAACAAAGCTATTTCCTTCATTGAGTCCAAAGGGGAACACCATTTTTAGGATGTAAATCCATTTTGTCTCCTTCTGTCCCAGGAGTTTTCTCCAATCGCCACCCCTTGGGGAGACCCGGTCAATACCTCTGAAGTGTAAGAGGGATCCATCACAGTTGTGCTTTTCTTTAAAGTCTCTGGCCACTATAATATGTTTTTTAAAAAAAAATAAAGAATGATGTGACATTATATGTATGTGATTGTATATTCGGTGAACACTTGGGTTGTTTCCATGAAAAAGGTATTCCCCTTTTTAATGGGGGAGGGTGCCAACTTGTCCAGTGCAAGTAGCCAATTGTTGCCATTGGTTTCCTATAGATGTCTACTTAAACTACCATCTTCCAATTTTTTTTATTTTCAAATCGAGGAAGTAAATCTCTTCCTCCTGTATTTCATGTGTATATCTCATACCAATGTCATTTAAGATGTCAACAAATTCTTGAAAAAGAGATTTTTTGCCTCCCATAGGATGAGAATGTCATCTATATACCTGCCCCAGTAGATTATGTGGCATGTATATAGAGACAACTCATCTGTAAATACTATGTGATTCTCCCACCACCCTAAAAAAAGATTTGTGTACGTTGGTGCACGAGTCGTCCCCATTGCGGTCCCCTTTATTTGTTTATAGAACCGCTCCTGGAAAGTAAAATAATTGTGTTGTAAAATAAATTCAAGTAGTGATAGAACAAAATCATTGTGTTTGTGAAAAGTGACACTTTTTGTGTTTAGAAAATATTTTACCTCATTTAGGCCCAAGGAGTGCTGTATGCTACTATAAAGAGATTCCACATCCAGACTTGCCAGAAAAGTGTTTGGAGGGAAAGACATATATTTGATTTTTAAAAGAAGGTCTTTTGTGTCTTTTATATACAAAGGTAATGCCTTTACAAAACATCTTAGTACTTGGTCAACATAGTTACTTATTCTTTGTGTCAGGCTATCATTTCCTGACACTATAAGTCTGCCTGGAATTGGTGTTTTCTTTTTGTGCACCTTAGGGAGAGCATAAAATGTTGGGATAGTCAGAGTTTTGTTATATAGGTACTGAAATTCATCTTTACTGATCAGATTTTTCGTTTTTGCTTGTGTAAGAAGTTCTCTTAGCTCCTGTAGGTACTTCTCAGTGGGATTATCAGAAAGGTCCCGATAAATGTGTTTGTCATTTAGAAGTCTCAGAACCATATTAACATAATCTTATTTATCCTTTATGACAATATTACCACCTTTATCACTAGATTTAATTATCAGTGTTTTATTTTTACTCAGCTGTTCTAATGCTTCATTTTCTGGAGTCAGATTTGATTTACTCCGTTCTTTTTCTGAGTTTTAAAGTTTGTATATCTCGTGTAACTAAATTTACAAATGTATCTATTTCTTTATACTGAGACAAAGGTGGTGTCAGTTTTGACTAGTTTAGAGGTATTTTTAGGCCTTCACTTTCATTTATTAGACTCCCCAAAGTTTAATGATTATTGTGGCGAAACCAACCGCGCCACTGGGTTTTGGAGGGGACAGATTGCTCGCCTCCTGCCCTGCGACTATGGCCCCATGTATGCTTGTCCTGTTTGAGCGGTGATGCCCCAGATAGCTCTGCTATGGAGCCCATTCGTATAATGAGAGACTATGGGAAAGACTTTAGCTCCATGGCAATTGAACTGGATGTGTGTGGTCTGAGCGCCATTCAATAATGTGCGCTCAGACCTAAGCTATCTGGGGATATGTTGCATGTATATGTTTTATGTAGTAATTGTAACATTGTGTAATTTTATGTCCTTTTTCAACCATGTGCTCAATGGAGTCTGCCTCTATCCTTGGATATATTGAGCGCTCAGATCCAAGCCATCTGGGGATATGTTAAATGTCTGTGTGTACTGTAAAGGGTGGGACATTGTATATTGAATAGTGATGTCTGTCCTATTGTCCCCACGTGTGTATTGGAGAATTCCTGTTTACCATCAATACGGAGCCTCGTCTCGTACTTGGGGGGAATTGCTACGTCAGAACGTTCTCTTGCCTGTTCCAGGAGAGGAGGACTTCGTATGGTTCCAGTTCGGTGGATTCCAGCGGTTGTGGGTTGCTGTGCTCTTCGCCAGGGGAATCGCCCGAACGGTATTAACCCTCACTATACCGGGTTATACCGTAACAACTGGTGGCAAGCAGCGGGATCGTTCCTACAGCCAGAAGGACAGCAACAGAAGGCACCGTGGAATTTGAGGGCAAAGCGTGTCCCAGTACAGCACCGTTATGGAACCACTAGTGGAGTATGATGAGGGTGTCATGGATGACCGAGATGCAGTCCGCAAAGGCATCTGGTACCAGGCACTGGGTATTGTGGAGTATCTGCGGGACGAGAGGCTCCCCAAGGACGAGCAGCGACAGCAGAAGCGAGTAGCCCTGCGGATGCCCTTCCTAGGAGAGCAGCCCCTGGAAGAGTGGGTAGAAGACCTGAAGCACCTGGTAAGGCGGGAGATGTGGCTGGAAGATGCCTACCAGGCACTCTGGTGGTATGAAGCTCGGTACCTACCCGGACAGCCGAGCATGACATGCCAGAGGGAGAGGAGTTTGATGGTCCTGGCTTGTTATGGGAGACTTTTTCAGAGCTGGAGTTTGGGAGCCCTACACAAGCCCGGTTCAGGGACCTCTTTGAGTGGCGGGAGAGCAGGTATGACTGGGACGACACTCACAAAATTGAGCAAGACCTGGTCCACCTGGTGACCCGGGAGATGGAGCTGGAACAGGACTACCAGCAGCTGTTCCACTCCAGTGAGAGGGCTCAGCGAGAGAGCAGAGTGTCAGACCCAGGTCCAGAGCCCTTCAGCTGGGAGGATATTGTGGAGGTCTACTGGGAAGAACTCCAGGTGGCCGGTGGAGATGGGACCGAGGTCTCTCCACCGGTCCTGCAGGGAATTGGGAGCCCAGTCTCCATTCCCCAGTGGCAGGCTGAGTTACAGGGGGCAGAGACAGTCGGTCCTGGCCCCAGCAGCAGAGTGACTTACTGGGAGAGGAGAGCCTTGTCCTCCCTCCCCATCAGCAGAGAGTCCGGCAGGGAATAGAGAGCCCAGTCTCCTTTCCCCAGCAGCAGGACACTGTATTGGAAGCGGAGACAGTCGGTCTCCCTTCCCAGAGGCTGGAAGTATGTCTGGGAGAGGAGCTTGTTACCCCCTCTCCCCAGCGGCAGGCTAAGTTACAGGGGGCAGAGACAGTCGGTCCTGGCCCCCAGCAGCAGAGTGACTTACTGGGAGAGGAGAGCCTTGTCCTCCCTCCCCAGAGGCAGAGTGTCCAGCAGGGAATAGAGAGCCCAGTCTCCTTTCCCCAGCATCAGGACACTGTATTGGGAGCGGAGACAGTCGGTGTCCCTCTCCAGCAGCTGGAAGAATGTCTGGAAGAGGAGGTTGTTACCCCCTCTCCCCAGCGGCAGCTTAATGCACCAGGGGGAGACAGTAAGCCCCACAACAGTGGATATGGGACCGAGAGCTCTCCACCGGCCCTACAGGGATGCTGGGTAGTCGGCCCAGATCCCCAGTGGCAGCCGGATTTTAAGGGAGTAGGGACAGTCGGTCCTGCTCCCCAGCGGCAGTATGTTTTGCAGGGAGAGAAGAGCATCGTCTCCATTCCCCATCGGCCGTGTGATGTACAGGGAATTGGGAGCCCGGTCTCCATCCCCCGGCGACAGTTTAACGCACCAGGGGGAGACAGTAAGCCCCACAACAGTGCAGATGGGACCGTGGTCTCTGCACTCACAGCACAGGGGGTAGGGACAGTCGGTCCTGTCCCCCAGCAACAGGGCCATTTAGCCAAAGGGGAGACAGTCGGTCTCCCCACTGGGTTTTGGAGGGGACAGATTGCTCGCCTCCTGCCCTGCGACTATGGCCCCATGTATGCTTGTCCTGTTTGAGCGGTGATACCCCAGATAGCTCTGCTATGGAGCCCATTCGTATAATGAGAGACTATGGGAAAGACTTTAGCTCCATGGCAATTGAACTGGATATGTGTGGTCTGAGCGCCATTCAATAATGTGCGCTCAGACCTAAGCTATCTGGGGATATGTTGCATATATATGTTTTATGTAGTAATTGTAACATTGTGTAATTTTATGTCCTTTTTCAACCATGTGCTCAATGGAGTCTGCCTCTATCCTTGGATATATTGAGCGCTCAGATCCAAGCCATCTGGGGATATGTTAAATGTCTGTGTGTACTGTAAAGGGTGGGACATTGTATATTGAATAGTGATGTCTGTCCTATTGTCCCCACGTGTGTATTGGAGAATTCCTGTTTACCATCAATACAGAGCCTCGTCTCGTACTTGGGGGGAATTGCTACGTCAGAACGTTCTCTTGCCTGTTCCAGGAGAGGAGGACTTCGTATGGTTCCAGTTCGGTGGATTCCAGCGGTTGTGGGTTGCTGTGCTCTTCGCCAGGGGAATCGCCCGAACGGTATTAACCCTCACTATACCGGGTTATACCGTAACAATTATGTATTAGTATTTTTTATGATTTATTTTCTGATATCATGATTTTAAGGGTATAAATTCATAATTGAATATGGTAGATTAGGCTTTATTGATACATATATATATATGCTGCTACGATTTATTGTACATCATTCACAATCATTATATATGTTTTTTGTGATCCTGTTTATTGTTGATCATGTCTCTGAATTAATAAAGACACTGATAACTGAGTATTTAGACAACCACATAGAAAATATTGGACCCATAAATCTAAAATAAAATCAGAATCATCTCTAAATAAACATCATTGCAGTACCCCCCCTTTGATCCTATTAGAAAGGAAAATAACAGCAGAATGGAACTAAGTTTAATAATTATGCCTGGGGGATACAGCACAGCATTAGGCCTCTTTCACACAATGTTTTTTTCCGTTTTGCGGGTCGTTTTTAGCGTTCCGTATACGGTCCGTTCCTTTCAATGGTTCCGCAAAAACAACTGAAGTTTTTCCGTGTGCATTCCGTTTCCGTATTTCCGTTTTTCCGTTCTGTGCAAAGATAGAACATGTCCTATTATTGCCCGCAAAATACGATCCGTGGCTCCATTCAGGTCAATGGGTCCACAAAAAAAATGGAACGCATACGGAAATGCATCTGTATGTCTTCCGTATCCGTTCCATTTTTTGCGGAACCATCTATTGAAAATTTTAAGCCCAGCCCAATTTTTTATATGTAATTACTGTATACTGTATATTCCATATGGAAAAAATGCTGACGATCAAAGCAAAATGAAACTAAGTCCATAAACATGCGCAGTAAGAGGCAAGGGGAGAGAGTGGGGATGTTAATACAGCGAGAAGAGGAAAGAGGACGCTTCTTCTTTCTAAGGCTACATGCACACGACAGTTGTTTTTTGCTGTCCGCAAATCACGGATCCGTCTTCCTTTTTTTTTCACATCCACATCTGTTCCGTGTGTCCGCAAATTTTGTAAGTTGTGTTTCCGTGTGTCTTCCGTTTTTTTTGCGGATCCGCAAAAAAAAACGGAAGGCTTGAACCAGTTTCTTAAAGTACCTGTACAAGTGCCCTGGTTTCCAAGCAACCATCCGCAAAAAAAAACGGATGCAGATGACAAACGGATGGCTTCCATTGGTCCTCCGCATTTTTTGCGGACCCATTGACTTCCATGGGTCCGCAAACCGTTTTTTGCAGACAAGAATAGGACATGCCATATTTTTTTTTGCGGACGTGAAATGCGGACAGCGGACGCGGACAGGCAACGAAAGAGGCATCCGCATTTTTAACGGATCCATAGAAATGAATGGGAAACCATCGGACTGTCGTGTGCATGTAGGCTAAGGGTACTTTCACACTTGCGTTGGTGCGGATCCGTCTGTTTATTTGCACAGACGGATCCGCACCTATAATGCAAACGTTTGTATCCATTCAGAACGGATCCGTTTGCATTAGTTTGAAAGAAAAATGACAAAGTCAAAAACGGATCTGTTTTGAATTACATTGAAAGTCAATGGGGAACGGATCCGTTTTCAAATGCACCATATTGTGTCATTGAAAACGGATCCGTCCCCATTGACTTAAATTGTAATTCAAAACGGATCCGTTAGTCTCCGTCTCTTCAGACGTACACCAAAATGCTGCATGCTGCGTTTTAGTGTCCGTCTCCAAAACGGAATAGAAGCGGAACGGAGCCGAACTGATGCATTCTGAGCGGATCTTTATCCATTCAGAACGCATTGGGGCTTAAGTGATCCGTTTTGGACCGTTTGTGAGAGCCCTGAAACGGATCTCACAAACGGAATCCAAAACGCTAGTGTGAAAATACCCTAGGTTCCACTCTTTCTGAGAACCATAATGGAGGATATTTAGGAAAGAGATTGTCTGGAGAAAGCTAGCTCAAATTGAGCAGGGAACGGGTATAAGATTGGCAGCTGTGATATCTAGAAAGTAAGCGAAATTAAGTGAGTTGAACAGTGTAACAAGCTATCCTACTCATAATAAATAATGTTGCCGACAGAGAGACGCTGATTATTAGAGCTTTTCAGAACACTCAGGAAATAAGCTGAATGTTTGGATAATACATACAAGGTGTTCTAACAAAGCAGCTGCTAATAACTGATAAAAAAGACATCTCCTTATTATTGTAGCGGTGGTGTGCGAAAGCTAACACAACCACCGCCATAATATATCTATACCGAAATAATAATACCATTAATACATACAGAAGATTTGAAAAAAACAACACTAATGTTGTTAAAAAGGCTTTTGAAAAAAGATAACACAGAGAGATCCAAAGATATATTATCATGTCTTGTGTTTATTTTAAAAGAATATAATAAAGGTTAGAATAAATAATTAGGCCTAAAACAGAATTGGTATTGTCCTCGGCTATTGATTTATGTTCATTTTCAAAACATTCTGGGCCAAAAGGGTCATTATTTTCTAAAAGGAATACTAAATTACCATCAAAGAATAATTAGAATATCCTAGTGAAGTAATACTGTGAGTTTGACTAAAGTAGCATTCCCCAAATATATATATTTTTGGGGGATCTTTTGATACCACCAGTATTAGGCTACCTAAACATCTGCGATCCTGGCACAGAACAAGCTGCCGGAATTCTCCTGATCCGGCACTGTCAGATGCAACTGGAATGCCCGCCAGACTCATTAACTATAATGGGGTCCAGTGGAGATTTTGCCTTAAAATTGCTGAGAATCGGCCAGACAAATAAAGGTTCAAGCTGCGGTTTGTGTCCAGCTGATTCCCAGCATTCTCTGCCGGAACTGGCGGTCAGAGCACCCTGCCACGGATGTAAAGGTAGCCTTAGCTGAATATATCTGGAATATTCATAATAATACAACTACTACAGCAGCATCCCTGTATCTTAGTGATTCTAATACTGTGACAAGTCTCAATTCTACCGCTCTCCAGACACCTCCTTGTACACTTGGGCTGCTCACAGTCACATACTTACTGCAGAACTACTATATAAAGGAGTTGTAAAGATGGATGCTACCAAACACACCACTAATACTACTGCACACCAGCAGTTTTGGGCTCATGCAGACGATTGCATGTTCAGTCCCCATCCGATCCGTATCTTTTGTAATGCTTGCCTGAGAGTTAAATATTGATGACTTAACCTCAGGTGGGGGTCTGACTTCCAACACTCGCGCCAATCAGACCTGTAACCTGTCATATGCATCGGTTGCAAGGCCTTTCTGCACCTAAATCCCATTCGAGTGAATTGAGCTGAGCTGCAATTCCAAGCACAGCCACCATGAAATGGATGGCGCTGTGCTTGGCAAACAATGATAAGGACGCATCGCTTGTCCAAGCAGCTTAGCCCCTTTCAGCTGATTGCCGGCAGTACTGGGAGTCGGACCCCATGTTGACATGCTGGTGACCTATCGTCATCAATATTTAAATCTCTGAAATACATTTGGAAAGTTGATTTTATAGCTATAAATCTGTAAATGTGTTGTATTGGCATCCTGTGCCCGCCGCTGCCCTGCTCCTCTTCCTGGCGGGCACCATGCTACTTACTTTGCCAGCCTCTCCTACCATCTAGCAATCCTTCCCTGCCAGTGTTGGTCCCGGACGCCGACTACTACTGTGAATGCGGCAGGCTGCAGCTTGTACCTCCTGTTGTAGGCCTCCTGGCCTGTTCTCTAGGGCTAATTCCTTTCCCAGCCAATGGCTGTCAGTCCCAGTGGTAGGGTGCCTGAGCTTTAGGTTCCTAGTTCTTAATTACCAAGTTAACGTGGGTTTTCTGTCTGACTACCCAGGTACCATACTGCAGCCCGACTACCAGCCCTGTCAACTAGCCGCCTGCCCCTTGTATTGCTTTACTGCTGCCTGCCCTGTCTTCTGACTTGTCTCACAGATTTGTTTGTATGCTGCCCGCCATGACTTAGACCTGTCTCCTGGCATACACATACTGCCTGACCCCTCAGTGCTTTGCACCACTGTCTTTGACCCCAGCCGCGAACCACACCGGGACTGTCTGAAGTAGCAGCCTGGTAGCTTCCCTGCAGCGAAGTCCAGATCCCTGTATAGGGCTTAATGGGTAAATATCGGGGGACAACCAGAATAACGTCCTAAGCTAAACCAGTTGGTTGGTACAGGGGGTCCACACCCACTGTTCATAAGAAAATGGAAGCCGAGCCAGTTATAATATCGCCACAGTTCAGCAGAATTATTGTAGTCACTTGCGGTACACTAACATTGCAATACTTATTATTGGTAATCAGCACTGCCGGTTTGTCTGGCGCAGCATGTGCCAGTGGGGGGGCCAACTAGCCATGCAACCTTGACCAGGGTATTTAGATACGGGGCTAGGGCAACAAATTAATCTTTGCGCTAACAAAGGAGAGCCTAGCTAGGACTTATGGTTTCACGCCTTTGAGATTATGGTGAATGCAGAATCTGACGGCTGAGTGCTGAGGGGCAGGGCTCCATATGACAGCCTCTCCCGATATGTTATAGATTTGCAGCAGCAGACCCGGGATTTATTGCTCGAGACTCTCGTCTGTTGCTAGGAGACAGGGAAGAATAAAAAACCTTGAAGGCCAGGATAGGCTGGGGCTCTGCAGACGCTGGCTTTTCAGGAATTCACACTGGCTATGATGTGTCCTAGAGATACAATTGCTGTTTTCTGTTCTACCTGTGTTTTTTTCCTGTAAGGTGATACAGTGAAATACAGTGAAAATTGGATAATTCTAGAAAACCCGGGTGACAAAAAATCAATATGGGACCATTATATTCTAGATCTCATTGGGGTTATCCTCCAGTTTTACTGGATTGCAGTGTGTGAAATTGACTTAATTATATAGGAATATATGGGGGGAGGGGTATATTCTGTATGGGAAAGATGGGTGGTCACTCATGGTGGTCATATTGGTTCTTCTCACTAGAGTTGAGCGAACTTGTATTTTAAGTTCGGCGTCCAAAGTTCGGGTTCGAAATATCTTAGAATCCCGTTATGGATTCACTACCACGGACCATAACGGAATTTAGAATCCAAATTCGCACAACCGTCCTTCACTGCTCTACTTCCTTCTTCTCCTCCACACAGAGCACAGGAGCTCCGCCCCTCATGTCACATGATCATTATACCAGGCCCTTTACTACCTCTTATCCAATCCAGTACTGAGCCACGCCCCCTGCACTGATTACATGACGGTGACGTCACCCCAGGTCCTTAGTATTGTCCAAGGTTCGGGTTCATCGAAGAATCCCCTTATGGATTCAAAATTTCATTATGGTCCGTGGTAGCGGAATACATAACGGGATTCTAAGATAACCCCAACCCGAACTTTGGACGCCGAACTCAAAATACAAGTTCGCTCAACTCTACTTCTCACCCATTTTTCCCCAGAAACAGTTATATGCATTATTAAAAGATGTGTCCAGGTCTTTCAAATTGATGGTCTGTCCTGAGGTTTGATCATCATTATCAGATAAGTGGTGCTCCGACTCCCAATACCCCCGCTGATCAGCTAGCTTAAGAGGCAAAGACACATTTTGTGTTGTCTGTTCCTGGTACTTCAGCTCTCTGTAGCGCTGTATGGCGCTGTGCATGGTAAACAGTGAACGCCCGTTGGGTTGCCGTAACCACCTCATTTGGCTGATCGTTAGGGGTGCAAGAAGTTTGACCCCTAGAAGCCAGTCCTAAGGATAATCATCATTTTCAAAGACCATAAAACCCCCTTGGAGTTTTCCACCATTTGGCTATTGATGACCCATCTTCCAGATGGGTCATCTATATCAAATTGGTGGGGGTTCAACACCCAGCACCCCCACGATCAGATGTTTGTGACAGTCTTCAGTGCTAGAACAGTGGACGGAGCCTAAACAGTTGACATAGCCAGAAGTGGGATACTCCATCCACTGTGTGGAGGCCATGCCATCATAGTGCGGCTCAGTTCCCATTCACCTCACACGGTCGACAGAGCTTTCCGCTCCCTGATCCGTCCAATGTTTAGTTTCTGTCATCGGCAGCTTCCGCAAACAGCAGGACGGTGGTGGGAGTTAGACCCCCACCAATCTGATATTGATAACCTACATATGAACATATGACTCCAAATGTTCCAGCATGCTCCATCACCTATGGTATTACTGAGCTACTCTCACCTAGGAGCATTGCATCTTGGGAAGATTATCTCCAGCATATGGCACCCGATTGAGCATCATGTAGTGGAACTGCAATCCACCCGAGCCAATGTCTAAAAGGATATGCTTGAGAGAAGAGGTGCTCCATGATAAGCTTTTGGAGAGTACTGGGAACCACTGTTAAAGGGCTTCTATCACCCCCACTGATGTAATTTTCACTAGCTGACATTAGCTACTTGCTAATGTCAGCTGAGTTCAAACATATGTTTCCTCACTTTTTCTCTGTTTTCAATCTTCTAAAAAACTTACTTTTGTGATATGTAAATTAGCTTCGCTACCAGCAAGTTGGGCGGGTACTTGCTGGTACTTGCTGGTAGCCGCCACATCTTCATGCCCTTGGAACGCCCCCTCTTCTTTTGATAGACAGGGCCAGCGCACTCTCCTCCTCCCGCTGGCCCTGTCTGCAGCTGCAATCCCGCGCCTGCGCCGTATCGGTCTTTAGTCGGCGCAGGCGCTCTGAGTGAAGGACGCTCGCTTAGGCGCTCCGTCCTCAGTGCGCCTGCGCCGATGACGTCAGCCCTACACCCGGAAGAAAAGAAGCCGGCATCGCCTGCTCCTTACCAGGGATGCCTAGCGTCTTCTCTTCCGGGTGTAGCGCTGGCGTCATCGGCGCAAGCGCACTGAGACGAGCGCTCGGCGTCACTCAAGCGCCTGCGCCGACTAAAGATCGTGCAGCGAGCAGCTGAGCAGAGCCAGCGGGAGGAGAGAGCACTGCCCTGTCTATCAAAGAAGGCGTTAGGGCATAGTCGGCGGCTACAGCAATGCCCGCTAACTTGCTGGTAGCAGCTATACATGTCACAAAGTAATTTTAGAAGGCTGAAGAAAAAGTGAGACATATGTTTGAACTCAGCTGACATCAGTAGCTAATGTCAGCTAGTGAAAATTCGTCAGTGAAGGTGACAGAAGCCCTTTAAAGGGGTTTTCCAAAACTTAAACACTGATAACCTATCCTCTGGATAGGTTATCAGTATCTGATCCTTGGGGGTCTGCCGATCAGCTGTTTGAGGAGGCACCAGCACTCACAGTAGCGCTGTGTCCTTTTCTCAACTTTCCAGTGACAACACATTCATCGGTCACATGGCCTAGCCTTAGACACAGCTCAGCCCAACTGAATGGGGCTGAGCGCTATACCAAGCACAGCAGCCATACTATGTATGGCGCTGTGCTTGGTGAGCAAGGAGAAGGCCTCAAACAGCTGATTGGCGGGGGTCCCAGGTGTCGGACCCCCACAGATTAGATACTGATGACCTATCCAGATTATAGGTTATTAATAGTCATGTCTTGGAAAAAGCTTTTAATGCTTCAAGTTTAAGGAGTCTATTAAAAAAACACCTCATATCTCAGCTTCCTGGCCCTCAGTGGTCATGAAAATCAGAATTAAGCAAAATTTGTCTTTAAAGGGGTTGCCTGGACAGTATTTTTTAAAGGGTCAGAATGGCTTAAAAATGTAAAAATCTAATATTCACCTCTTAAACACCTCAGCTCTCCTGGTCCATGCTTTCCAGGCATAGGCGTAGCTATAGGGGGTGCGGCGGTAGCAGTCTCTACCGGGCCCAGGAGCCTGAGGGGGCCCAAAGACCCTTGTGCCGCATAAGAAGACACACAAAGCACTGAGGGAAGGGGGGCCCAAGCTGAACTCTTGCACCAGGGCCCATCAGCCGTTAGCTACGGCCCTGTTTCCAGGTCTCTACTTTAAGGGAGACTGACAGGGAACCTTGGAAGTATTGAAACAAGACTGTGTATTACTTTTTATTTTTGTAAGCCATTCTGACCTTTAACAAAAAAAAAAATTTTAAAACCGGAGAAAACTCTTAAAGCGTCACTGAGCTTTCAACAAACTTTGCATTCATCAATAGTACAGTGAGTGTACATGAGGAATAACACTATTTCTGACCACTATATGACTTGTATCTGCCTTTCTCTTGCAGGACAAGAAAAAGGATGGACATCTACTTTGCAGTCCTCTCAGACTTGGAGGAGACTAGCTGCCATCCACTGCACATACAAAAAGTAGAGGAGAATCTGCTTCCTGTCTCACAGTCACTCAGAAGCAGCCCCATCCCAGGATAATGGAGGACATTACAGATAAGTACTGACCTGTATTTTTGTGAATAAAGCATTTGTGATCAGCAATAACCTTCCTATGTAGCTGTGCAGTCTCTCTGACTGTGTCTGTCTCACTCTTCTCACTCCTTCCACCTTCACTCTCCATAGACTTTCATTGACATGTGTAATATGATCCTCCTGCAGAGATGATCCCATCCTGGACTGTAAAAATTTGTATTTTTCTAAGTGAAAAGCAATAAGCTGGGGAAGGGGGGGAGGGATAACAGGGATGCTAAATTTTGAGAACTGAATTTCTCACTGACAAAACATATTACAAAGTTTCTTGTGGTCACATGTACTATTGACTAATGCAAAGTTGTGTGAAAAGTTGATGACTATTTTAATCGAAGGCTATCAGCAATTTTTTTGCAGCACATGCCATTCACGGTCATGTGACAACTGCAATAGAGAAACTGGGTAAAAAGATCACATGAATATGGCGGTATTAAAAAGTTGTTGTTGCAATTGTGGATAAGAGCGCAGGTACCATAGAGACAGCCCATGTAGGTATTGTCGGGCCCGTGAGAAATGTTACCCACCTTATCCTCCCCTTTAAGCGCCTCCATAGGGTTGCCCCTCAGTGAATTTTTGTTTAGACGGTCTGGGGTATGTATTCATTTTGGCTTATGGCGAAGGGGGTTATATGATTTAATTGGGGGGGTGTCCTAATATGAATGGGAGGGGCACAATGGTTATTCATTTTGCGTGTGTCTCTTTAAATGCTGCTTTTCAGACTCTCCCTTCTAAAGAGTTGTCAAGTATGGAATTTTGCTGGTTTCAGCCTTTATTTAATTTTTTTGTCAGGGCTTAGAGTACTTTCACACTTGTGTTGTGAGGATCTGGTAGGCAGTTCCGTTGCCAGATCCGAAAATAATCCGTGTGCAAACAGAAAGCATTTGTAGACGGATCCGGATGCGGATCCGTCTAACAAATGCATTGAAACACTGGATCCGTCTCTCCGGTGTCATCCGGAAAAACGGATCTGGTATATATTTTTTTGCACTTTTAAAGGTCTGCTCATGCGCAGACGGGAAAACCGGATCTGTTTTGCTGCAACACTTGGTGCCGGATCTGGCATTAATGCATTTAAATAAAAAACAATGCCGGATCCGGTATTCCGGCAAGTGTTTCGGAATTTTGGACGGAGAAAATACTGCAGCATGCTGTGGTATTTTCTCAGACCAAATACCGTAAGAGTGACTGAACTGAAGACATCCTGATGCATACTGAACGGATTGCTCTCCATTCAGAATGCATTAGGATAAAACTGATCATTTTTTTTCCGGTATTGAGTCCCTAGGATGGAACTCAATGCCGGAAAACATGCCGGAAAACTTTAACGCATGTGTGAAAGTACCCTTAGAAATAGCATTTTCTCTATTCATCAAAGAACTAGTCATTAGACTCCACAGAATGTGAGGAATACGGCGGCTGAGGTTAATCATGTTATAATCTTGTTAATCCGGCATTTTTGTTATAGACAAATAGCCAGTTTCCCGTTACACCAGTTTTGATAAATCTCCCTCTAAGTTGCCCATAGCAACCAATCAGATTCCACCTTTCATTTTCCACAGGAGCTCTGAAAAATTAAAGGTGGAATCTAATTGGTTGCTATGGAAAACTAAGCCAGTTCTACTTTACACAAGTTTTGATAAATCTCCCCCATAATCCATATGTTGCCACACTGCATAAGGCCCCCAGGGCACCAGAGAAATGAAGCTGCAGCATAAACCCGTCACATAAAACAAGTATGGCTGGTCTGAAATGAGGACCGTTATGGCGTAAACTGATTACAATAAGCGTGCTCTCTGCCGCTGATTTTGTAATACTCGTAACTAAAGAATTTATATATGGGACAAAGAAATATACATTTATCCCGAGAAGGAAATAAAACTGCAACTAAGCAACATCACACCACACCCATAGTGTGTTATATGCAACAGGGGTCTGACTGTTGCCTCAAGTTCCCCTAGTTACTAGCATTAGCCTTGCATTTGATTCTGGGTTTGGTTACCACCTAGCCTTGCCTGGTTGGTTTGGGTGGAGTTGCTGATTGTAGAGTCTAATTAGATCCAAGCCTCCCTTAACTCTAAGGCCCCTTTCACACGGGCGTTGCGGGTGCACTCCGTCAAACAGTGCGGGTGCGTTGCGGGAATCGCCGCGATTTTTCCCTGCGAGTGCAAAGCGCTGTCATGCGTTTTGCACGCGCGGGAGAAAAATCAGCACTTTTGGTACCCAGACCCGAACCTGCACTTTTTCACAGAAGTGCATGTTTGGGTCAGAAATTGTCCCGCTGGTTTTATTTCACATTATAACATAGTTATAATGTAAAATAATACCCTTGGCCATCTTCCTAATGTTTAAACCGGTGCAGAATGGGTTAAAAATAATAAACTAATAATAACTTACCTGGTCCATTTGATCGCGAAGCCCGGCATCCTCTCTGTTAGCTTGCTAGTAGGAAAAGGACCTGTGATGATGTCACAGCATCACATGGCCCAATCACCTGCTCCATCACTATGGTGATGGAGCATGTGATTGGTCCATGTGACCATGTGACATCATCACAGGTCCTTTCCTACTAGCAAGCTAACGGAGAGATGCCGGGCTTCGCATCAAATGGACCAGGTAAGTTATTATTAGTTTATTATTTTTAACCCATTCTGCACCGGTTTAAACATTAGGAAGATGGCCAAGGGTATTATTTTACAATATAACTATGTTATAATGTGAAATAATACAGAACCGGTTACACATCCCGATGGTTGCATAGCAACCATGCGGGAACATCGCAAAGCATCCGCACTTGCTTGCGGATGCTTGCGATTTTCCCGCAGCCCCATTCACTTCTATGGGGCCTGCGTTCCGTTAAAAACGCAGAAGATAGAGCATGCTGCGATTTTCACGCATCGCAAAAGTGTTGCGTGAAAATCAACTGTCATGTGCACAGCCCCATAGAAGTGAATGGGTCCGGATTCAGTGCGGGTGCAATGCGTTCACATCACGCATTGCACCCGCGCGGAAAACTCGCCCGTGTGAAAGGGGCCTAATGGTCATGTATATTGTTTGTCATGTGCATATCCTCCAAGAATCCACAGGGTTTTGTGTGTTGCTATTTTTGGGATTGTATTGTCCTGGTTGAACTGCTGGGTGGAATTTGAATAGCAACAGTTCAGTACTGCTCCATTTTATCTCAGGAGCTTGGCACTTGTCCTCAGCATGTAGGGATGAAGAGCCCCTAGTAGTAACGCTCACACTGCACAGACCCATGCAGCTCCTCGCACTTCATCTGCCTAGGCCAGACTCACTGGCTGATGCAATCAGACTACACAGCTCCTCCCTCAGAGGGGGAATGTCCAGCCTTCCTTTTGCTAAGTAGGTACAGCTTTTCTTTTTGCAAAGTCCAGTATCAGAGATGAAGCTTTTGGTCCCCATTTAAAAAATTGCAATAGGCTCCCCAACTAGAATTTGCCACTTGTAGTACCAGTGTCTTCCAATGTGGCAGAGGGACCATTGGGACCACTTAATTATGAGGACCTAGGTGCCAATTCAACCTCTGCACCTTCTATAGATAAGCCTTGTCCTGCAAAATCTGAGCTGCAATAAACTACAGTACCACAACAGCCAGAACATAACATAGCAGAAGCCTGTGACCTCGACCTATGAGCCTGATAGCATGCGCCATGAAGATGCTATCTGATACTACAGGTGATGAATCACATCCTCTGGGTTAGGGACATTTATTCCTGAAATTTACCCTACAAAGGGTCAAGTATAGTGTGTGTCGTGGATATTGCAGCCAGGAGACGGGAAGCAGCACTCTTGCACTTGGCCTTTGATGGTGTGCTTCTTCTATGTGCTCCTTGGGGAGCCAAGTCTTCATGTATTATGAACGAGCTTCTTAGTCATGCATTATAGAAGAGGTCACGTTCTCCATTCAAGCAGAGATCATTCTGGCTTTCAGGATGAAATAACGTACAATTACACCTCCAGCTTTCATATTTGGAAATATTTC
Source organism: Bufotes viridis (assembly GCA_033119425.1). Classification (NCBI taxonomy): domain Eukaryota; kingdom Metazoa; phylum Chordata; class Amphibia; order Anura; family Bufonidae; genus Bufotes; species Bufotes viridis. The sequence continues at coordinate 39,473,681 of CM065592.1, read as the reverse complement.
AGATCTTGGTTTCAATGGTCTTGAGGTTGAGGAGGTTCAATAATGTGCACTGTGGTCCTATACTCCAGAAACATAAAGAAAAACCTGGCTGATCTGATAATCCAGAAAATCTGATAAACTGGCTCCTGTTTACAATGAGTTTCACAGGACCAAAGGCATTGAGCATAGACATTTCTATGAATAAAAAACGCTGAAAGTCCTCAGGCAGATGGCAATATTATGGCACCATGTCTCTTCTGCACCGTCACGTCTCTGTTTTCTTATGAAGGCATACCGAGACTTTAAACTGGATTATGTCTGAATCCAACAGAAAAACAAAGTTTGGCAAACTTAAAAGGGTTTTCTGAAATTTCTGAACTGATGACCTAGCCTCTGATCGGTGGTCTGACACCCAGGACTCACTCCAATCAACTGTTTGAGAAGGCATTGGTTCTCGCAGTACGACCACAGCCTTCTCTCAGCTCACTAAGCACAGCGTTGTACATTGTATAGCGGCTGTGCTTGGTATCGCAGCTCAGCTCCATTCACTTCTATGGGGCTGAGCTGTGCCTAGGCCATATGACCGATGAACGTGACATCACTTGGCCTACAAAAAGCTGCAAGAAGGTCATGCGACTGCCAGAGCCTGTGCCTTCTCAAACAGCTGATTGGAGGGAGTCCTGGGTGTTCGAAAATCTCAGAAAAACCCTTTAATCCAATTCGGGATGTACAAATTTGTACAAATCTTGCTTCTAGGAAAGAGTATCTCTGTACATACTTTGTGCTGAATGGAACATATGCAGCAGCAAAGGATGCCCTATGTTTTTTATGATTTACCTCTGTGCCTTTAAGACACTGAGTTGCCAGCGAGGGAATGGTAAATGTATGATGGCTGAGACCATGGCAGCAGGGGTGGGATTCAAACTTTTAACAGGTTCCCTATTGAACAAGGAAGAGCAGACATATTTTAAAAGACACAACACAAATACACCTTCGTCATATATACGCTATACACACATAAATAGCCATTAAAAGTAAGAGAAGTCCACAGCACTCGCCATTAACTTGGCCTGCATAAGGCATCAGAGGACACAAGACCGTCACTAGCTGATCTCCATATGCAGCGAGCATCGGGGGAGCCAGTGCAGAGGATAGGGGTCGTAGTAAGCCCTTATGAAGTGTGAACTGGGGATCGGTTCAGTGGAAAAGTAGTATTGAAGAATAAGACCAGAATTAAATGTATAACAATCCTTTCTTACTAAGTGCAATGTAGAACAGAACTTCAAATACATCCAATAGCAGCAGATTTCAACGGCAAAACTTCTGTGACACCAGTAAGGATTATGGAGGCAGGTTGGACGGCAGCAGTTTAGCATTTAGGTCATCTTGGGTGAAGGATTTCTTAACCGTAGTCCCTCACCTTCCAGCGGTGCCTCTAATGCTGGTTGTAGCAGTTCATGCCGCTGGGACCCGCACCTACAACGAGAATGAATTGGGTAGCGCTGTGGATGGAGGACCCTGGATTTCCCAGGGTCCGTCCACCACCTAGCGCTGCTCCCCGCTGCTCCCATAGAAGTTAATGGGAGCGCACCGCGAATGTGTGGCCCATGCTCCCATTAATTTCTATGAATAGCCAGCACTCGGCTATTTTCGGCAGCCACATAGAAATGAATGGAGGGTGGCTGCGCATGTGCAGTGCGCCTTCCGTTCATTTCCCCGCTCCGTTCTCATTGTTCCACCACTGGGACCCGCACCTATCAGACAAGGGGGTATATCCTAGCGATATGCCCCCATTGTCTGAGAAGGGAAAAACCCCTTTAATCATTCCTCATCTTGGCCTTGTTTCTAGGTCCACAATGTTCTCAAAGAAGATGTCCTGATGATTACTACAGATATAATTTAGCTAAAAAAAAAAACTAAAATGAGAAATTAAAGATTAAAACGTAATTTATACCCCAAAATAAGAGAGCGCTATATTCATAGAAACCAACAACATCATTCAATCCTTGGGGGATTTCAGTTTTCAAAATCGTAATCCATTTGGTTTCCTTTTTGTAAAAGCATCTTTTTAACATCACCACCCCAGCACCCTAAAATGACTCTATTGATAACCCCTTACATGAAACCCCTTCGGATCACAATTGTGTCTTTCCTTGAAGTGTAGAGCTACCGATTGCACTTTTGCCATATCCTCAGCACTGGCCATAGTCGCCAGTCTAATCCTACTAGCATGTTCTAGGATCCGTGCCCGAAGTCCTCTTGTCATACTGACATATAGTTTATTGCAGGGGCAAGTGGCTAGGTATACCACTGCTGTAGTTCTGCAGGTAATGAGGTGGACAATCCTGTATTGACGAACTCCATTGGAGTCGTTAAACTTGGGCTCCTAACCCCATACCTGCAGGTCTGGTGTTTCTTTTCACCATGACAGTCAGCTGTTTGTGAATGCTGCAACACGTCCTCCTTAACATGCTAATTTTATGATGTGCCAATTACTACTCTCACGTGTTAATTTGCACTTATCTGATCACACATCAGTCAGACGATGTTACAAGAAAGAATTAGCGAGTTGACTTGACAAAAAAAATCCTGTTCAGATGTGAACGCTCCATTTATCTTCCAAACATAGTTTCTCATCTCTATTTGCAGATATATGGAGCCACTAGATGTGATGCAATTATATTGTACATATTGGCTCCTATTAATATCTAGAACAAAGGGCTTTCCCTCCACCAACCAGACATTGATAGCATCTGACCATATTACAGGGGTAAGACAACGGCATATATGGCATAAGCCATAGGATATCCCAGAAATGTCTGATAGCTGCAAGTCCCACCTTTGGAGAAGAGGGGTTCCCTGCTCCTTGATTTAAATGATGAGGAAACCACTCAATCTTTATTTCTTGCCACATCCTTGTTGGTAAATTCAGGGCCCCTGGGAACGCCACACACCTGGCCAGGAATGCCCACTTCTAGTTGGGGCTCAGGGGTGGGATGGAAAATTAAACTGGCTATGAAAACAACTAAAAGTGGCCCCATTCTGTAGGTGAGTACACATTGACAGAAGGCAGGGAAACACAAGCCCCACATGTAGGAATGCCATAAACCTGGTCGGGAATGCCCACTTCTGGATGGGGCTGGAAACTTTAATTGGACCGGAAAAAAACTAAACAAGACCTCAAAGTGAGTCCAAATTAACAGAAGGAAGGGCCAACCCAAGTTGGTTCGACCAGCACAATTAGGTGGATCCAACACAAATAGGCAGAGCCAGCAATACCATAGTGTTGAAAACATACTGCCTCAACAGCGTCAGATAGCAGCACAAAATACCTCACCAGAAGCTGTCCTTCTGTGGTGGCCAGCGCCAGCTGACACATTTCATCCTTCTCCACCTTTTTCTAATTAAGATATGTCGGATGGATCTGAGGAGGGGAGACGGGACCACAGCACCAAGCCATAGGTTCAGGAGGCTTCCTGGTGTTTCAGCACTACCAAACATACAGGAGAGTACAGCACTATATACGTATTACATCCAGCTCGACGTCTCCTCATATGTAGATGTTCTCTTTCCTCATTTTCTCCATTTTGGCCCAGACAGCTATGACGACTTCTCTTAACCACATATTAACTCGGAAGAGTTTGCTGCACTGACATCTTAGATTTCTCACTCACAGGGTAAGAAGCCGTCATCCTGAGGACAGCGTTATAGTTGAATGCAGGAGAGCACCTGTGGCAACAGGCCAGGTACATACTGAAAGGAACTGATGCTCCCAGGGTTAATCAGTGCCCAGAGGCCAGACCTCAGTCCAGTGGAGAATCTGTGGCCTGACCTGAAGACTGATGGACTCCTACACAAGTTCAAACAGAACAGGCATAGACCCCGGGTCTAGATGTGCTGAGCTAATAGAGACATACCCCGAGAGAAAGCAAAAGGGGGGTCCACAAAGTATGGACCTTCAGGGGGTGAATCCTTGCACATTCAATAAAAGTTTTCTATTTTTTTGTCTCAATTATTGTTTGTGTCACAGTAAAAAATAATTTTCAAAGTGCAAATAGTGGTCTGCTATGCATTAGAACCGTTAGTGTGCATGCGGATGCGGACCCATTGACTTGAATGGGTCCGCAAACCGCAGTAGACGGTTTGCAAGAGATGTTCCGCACTACAAAAAAATAGGACATGTGCTATTTTTTTTGCGGTGTAGAGTCACGGACCAAAATCCCACATTAGTGCTTAGCAGTGGTTTTGTGGGCTTCTGATCTGTGACTCCACTCAGCACTGCTTCCTATCTTGAGGATTGCGGACCTATTCAACTCCTGGCTAGTGCTCGCTGCATGAGGCTGCAATACGGGCACGGGGTACATACGCTCGTGTGCATGACTCTTAAAAAGTTAGTGAAAGCTAAGACACTGAGTGGAGAGGAAGCAGAAAGAGCAGACCCGGGGAGTCCAACCAACCAGCTTGAGAGGCAGAGCCATAAACCAGCCTCAGAGGAAGCAAATAAGCATTTATTCTGAAGGTAGAGCAGCCGTCACAGGGGAAAAGCGCAAGGGACAAATTTTCTGTCTGTCAAACACCTCCACTCATTGTGCATGTCAGGATCCCAACAGCAGAATAAGGATTGAGAATTGCTTGTATGATACCCATTGACATAGTGATTTGATGAAAAAGACATTCTTGCACTGAGAAAAAACATTTATTTTTTTGCAATACTCTCTGAAAAAAGCCAGGCAGAACCCCTTTCTGCTTACAGTATATTGAGAATTGAAAAAACTGCTGTTTTGTATGTATCAGTAACCTGGCTTGCAGTCAGTGAATGGACTATTGTACTATAGCAAGTTGCTGCTGACCAACCCATGAGGGGTTAGCTGTGAATTGTTTGTTACATTAGTGCTGTAGTAAATGCCCACTAAGAGCAGAAAAACTATGTGCATGGTCCATTGAAAGCGGGAACGGCTAAAGACCGTCCCTCTGAAAGAATTATTGCTCTATAATAATCATCTTTATTTATATAGCGCCAACATATTCCGCAGCGCTTTACAACCAGGGGGGTCATGTGAGAGAGTCATAAATAATACAGCAACAAACAGGTCAACAATTAAAACAAGAGGAGCAAGGACCCTGCTCACAAGAGCTTACAATCTAGAAAGAGGTAGGGGCGACACAAGCGGAATGAAGGCCCTGCTCACAAGAGCTTACAATCCATGAGGAGGTAGGGGCGACACAAGCGGAATGAAGGCCCTGCTCACAAGAGCTTACAATCTATGAGGAGGTAGGGGCGACACAAGAGGAATGAAGGCCCTGCTCACAAGAGCTTACAATCCATGAGGAGGTAGGGGCGACACAAGAGGAATGAAGGCCCTGCTCACAAGAGCTTACAATCTATGAGGAGGTAGGGGCGACACAAGAGGAGTGAGGGTCCTGCTCACAAGAGCTTACAATCCATGAGGAGGTAGGGGCGACACAAGAGGAATTAAGGCCCTGCTCACAAGAGCTTACAATCCATGAGGAGGTAGGGGCGACACAAGAGGAATGAAGGCCCTGCTCACAAGAGCTTACAATCTATGAGGAGGTAGGGGCGACACAAGAGGAATGAAGGCCCTGCTCACAATAGCTTACAATCCATGAGGAGGTAGGGGCGACACAAGAGGAATGAAGGCCCTGCTCACAAGAGCTTACAATCTATAAAGAGGTAGGGGCGACACAAGTGGAATGAAGGCCCTGCTCACAAGAGCTTACAATCTATGAGGAGGCAGAGATGACATGAGGTAAAAGTGATTGATTTGTACAATGGGCTATCTTTACACAATACTGGAGTAGATATAAAGCTGCATGAGCCGTCCCCAACTGCTATCTGTAGTGCCTCTGAGTGCGTGGGATGTGGTGAATGCTTGACGATGGATCAAGTTCAGAAGAATGATGCTGAAAGGTGGTGGTGGGAGGCAGAGAAAGGTTAGGTCAGGGGATGCAATAGACTAACCTAAAAATATGTGTTTTTAGAGAGAGACTAAAACTGTGTACATTGTAAATTAACCTAATTGCTTGGGGTAGGGCATTCTAGAGAACTGGTGCAGCTCGGGAAAAGTCTTGGAGATGGGAGTGACAGGTTCGGATTATGGTGGATATTGATCGTAAATTGTTTGCAGACAGTAGAGCATGGGTGAGGTTGTAGACAGAAATAAGGGAGGAGATTTAGGAGGGTGCAAGCACTGTGGGGGGCATTGAGGGTAAGAATAAGCAGATTATGGGCAACCAGTGCAATGACTGGCACAGGGCAAAGGCATCGAAGTAGTGACTGGCACAGGGAGGAGGCATCGGAGTAGTGGCTAAACAGATAGATGAGCCTGGCTGCTCCATTAACGATAGATTGGAGAGGGGAAAGTCTGGTAAAGGGAAGTCCATTTTAGTAATGAGTTACTGTAATCGAGACAGCAATGGATACAATGAGAGTTTTTGAGGTGCAAAAGACATGATTGGACAAGCTATTGAATATAGGGGGTGACGGAAAGATCAGTGTCAAACATAGCACCGAGACAGAGGGCATGCTGCCTAGGAGTGTTGGTAGTGCCACATACTAAGGGAGATGTCAGGTATAGGTAGGTTAGTAGACTGATCTGCAGTATCCTTAAGGCCTATAGATTGGAGTATGGTGATTAGGAGATAGTGGTTACAGTGTCATCGAAGAGAATGAGTAGAGAGTAGTCACTGTTGCATTTAGTTGTCTGGAGGCCGTTTGCAGAAACCAGAGTGTAGTGGATCAAGGAGAGAGTTACCATTGGGATAGCAGATGAGGCGAGAGACACTCCAAGAGTTTAGAGATGAAGGGTAGATTGGAGACGGGTCTGTAGTTAGTTGTGCAGTAAGATACTAGAAGATTAAAGATTTTAGTTAGAGTAGTGACAGCTGTGGAGAGAGACTGGAGGTGGTGTGAGGGAATAGGGTCAGTAGTGGATGTGGTAGAGCGTGAAGAAGAGAGGAACCTGGAGACTTTTTCAGTGACTGGGTCGAATGTGGAAAATGAACAGGGGGGGGGGGGGCATTGGGGCAGAAGTGGATATATAACACCTATAGGCTGAAAGCTGATTTCCTAGCAGATGTTTTCAATTTTCTCTTTGAAGTAGGTGGCCAGATCTTCAGCACAGAGGTCTGTGAGAGTCATCTGCACCTTTGGACTGAGGAACACACCCTGCTGCCTGAGACTCTGACACCAAGGGGACCCTGAACCAGCACTAGGCAGGATGTGCCCCGAGAGGACCACGGTGCGCCCTCTCTCCACTGTGCATGCAGCCCAGGGGATGCCAGGGATGACCTGTAGCCACCATGAGGAACTACCACCACCATCCACAACAACTCACATCCTCTAGCCTTCCACCCGGCCCCTGCACCAGCAAATTCCACAGAGCTTTACAGATGTTATCACTTGCTGTCCCCAGTGGAGCTCACAATCTAAATTCCCTACCAGTATGTCTTTGAAGGATGGGAGGAATTCGGAGTACCTGGAAGAGAACCCAAATACGGGAGGTTGTTAAGGGTTTTGGTATAATTCTTTATTCATGGCAGTTTTCTTAGGCAACATTCATTGTCAGTGAGTCCACTCCCTTGGATGAGAAGCAACCTCACACATAGATAGAAATGCCATCAATCATGGGCGTAGCTATAGGGGGTGCAGAGGTAGCAGTCGCTACCGGGCCTAGGAGCTTGAGGGGGCCCAAAGACCCTTGTACCGCATAAGAAGACACACAAAGCACTGAAGGAAGGGGGGCCCAAGCTGAACTCTTGCACCAGGGCTTATGAGCCGTTAGCTACGCCCCTGCCATCAATGTCTTCCATGGGAATATCCCTTTAAATGTAGAGACACTCAGAGGACTTGTGGCAAGTTTATCTTCCATATGATCTATAGGGGACGTGTATTGTTGCAAGAGGGGGGGGGGGACTATCAGGATCTCCTATGTCAGACATGCTTCTCGGAAAATGTACACTTTCTAACGCCAGTCGGAATCTAGTTTGACACTGAGCATGCAAAAATTGTACCAGTTGCACTAAACCTAGAAGTGAGATAGTAACAGGGACGTGGTGGGGGATTGACTGTGCTGTCCAGATAAATAGCAAAACTTGGAATTTATTAAAACATGAAAACAAATAAAATATTTAAAACGATAAAAAATGCATGCAGTGTGATGCGTTTTAAAGGCGATCATCTTAGGAAGAAGGTAGACCGCCCTCGAAACGTGTCATACTGCATGCATTTTATTGTTTTAAATATTTTATTTGTTTTCATGTTTTAATAAATTCCAAGTTTTGCTATTCATCTGGACAGCGTCCATCATCCTTCCATTACCACAACTATTGGGACCCTGTGGAGATGCCACGAGGAAGGAGCAGCAGTCTGGTGATAGATCCACCACAAAACACTTTACTGACGTGCCAGGACCCTTGATGAGTCCAGTGAGTGGATTCAGTGGTTTTACTTTATTTTACCTATTTACTGTTCCACACATGGAGCGCCTTTTGTGTTTCTATATCTAACCAGATCAGAGGAAAGTAGTGATTATTGTTCTCATTTCTTTTCATATCACAAGGTAAGGGAAGATATCAGAAGACACGGGAAGTCATCGAAAGAAGTAGCTGAAATGAGAGTTAAACTTCAGAGGGGTTTATTCCTGTAGATTGCACTTAGGAGCAGGGCGTGTCGTGTTCTGTCTGATGTCTGTCTGGAAGGAACCTTCTGGAACTAAGGGGGTTATCCAGGAGTTTGATATTAATCAAGGATAGGAAGGATAGGATAGGTTACCAACATCAGATCTGTGGGGGTCCGACTCCTGGCACCCCCTGCCAATTAGCTGTTTGAAAAGGCTGCTGCGCTTCCGGTGAGCACTGAAATCTCTTCAGAGCTTACCAAGCCCAGCGCCATTCATTGTATAGCGGCTGTGATTGGTATTGAAGCTCGGCCCCATTCACTTGAATAGGAATGAGCTGCGCCTTGGCCACGAGACTGACGTCACTGGCATAGGAAGAAGCCTAAGTGTTCACAGAGAGCCACAGCCTCTTCAAACAGATGATCGTGGGGGTACTGGGAGTCGGACCCCCACCAATCTGATGACCTATCCTGAGTGTATGCTAACAATATCAAATCCTCGGATAACCCATTTTACGCCTTTACCTTTATTTCTCACATGTAAAGACACAAATCTACCTCTTTCTATACAGAGGCGAAACTTTACGGGTGCAGACATGAGGCTGTCTCATCAAGAATTGCGAATGAGACTCAAATGTACCTCTGCCGCAAGGTAAGTTATTGGAGATGGGGATGGCCATCATGGATGAGGAGTACTAGAAATAGGGGTTTACCTCTGTATATATTTCCCTCTTTCTCTTTCACAGGCACATATGCACACAACGCATACCTATCTCTCTATCTATACAGGGGTGTAACTATACAGTGCATAGCTGTGGCACCTTGGTCCTTGTACCTAACTAGCCCTAAAGGTTAGTCTACCAATTTAAAACACAGCTCACGGTAGATGGAGGCCTTTTCGTAAATACATGGGGTTGAAATAAGAGCTACGCCTATATATCTGTCTCTTACACACATACATGACCTCTGTCTCTGCGCTCCTCTCCCTATCTCTGCACTCCTTTCCCTCTCTCACCACATCTATCTCTGCACTCCTCACCCTCTCTTGCCCCCTCTATCACTGCGTCCCTCTCCGTCCCTCACCACCTCTATCATTGCGCCCCTCTACCTCCCTCCCTCACCACCTCTATCTCTGCCGTCCTCTCCCTCCCTCACCACCTCTATCTCTGCTCTCCTCTCCCTCACCACCTCTATCTCTGTACTCCTCTTCCTCCCTCTCCACCTCGATCTCTGCTCTCCTCTCCCTCACCACCTGCATCCACCATTCTGCAGTTCTTCTCCAGACTCCCATTGAGTGGGTGTAGGACCTATAAGGACATCATGAGATGATGATGTCATCATAGGTCCTCAGAAACTGTGCTGATACTGCAGGACTGCTTCAGAACTATCAGTGTAGTTTAATGTTGGGTGGCACCCTGACCGACTCACTGGAAATCTTAGCAGCCCAAGCTTGGTGGGGTTTACATAATCCCTGGCCATTTTTAACTTAAAGGCTATGGGTGCTTCAGAGGCAATTTTTTTCTGATGGCATTTTACTCATTTTAGGCTAAAAATCATTTTTTTAAATTGGTCTTTATTCAAAATAAAGGGCTAACAGTCTAGCTGTGTGAATCATACTTTCACTTTGTGCCGGTCATCTAATAAACCTTATCTTTAAATTACTAAAAGGTCATAAACACTTATTTAAGCCACATTCTTATCAAGAAAATAGAAATAAGGAGCCATCAGCTGAGCTGCCTGATGGAACAGAGTAAAGATACAGAGCTTGCTACTAGAGAATCTCTAGGCTGTACAAAGAAAAGGGCTCAACATTTTTAATAAAGACCAATTGAAAAAAAAACTTTTTGCTCAAAATGAGCTTAATGCAATAATTGAAAAGCCTTTAAATTAGCTGGGATTGTCTCAGAAAATTTGGGACTTTCGGCAATTATGCCCTTATCAATTGTGTTACCTGCTTTGATATAATTTGATAACTGCTTTGTAAATCAGCCATGTCTCTTGATTGCTTCTTTTTTTATAATAATGCTTACTTTAGCCACAGCTGACTGGCACTGTATGTCAGGTACACTCACATCTCTGCACTTAAATCCAGCATGGAGACATTCATTACATGGAGGAAAAGAGATTTATACATCAGTACAGGAAAGGATTCTTTACAGTTAGAGCAGTCACGCTATGGAATGGCCAACCCCAAGAGGTAGTAATGGCAGATACTATGTCAGCATTTATAAACGGGTGAGAGGCTTATCATTAATCTAACAACTAATGTCATATAATTGACCTGAGAACGGTGGAACTTGATGGACCTCAGTCCTTCTTCAACTAGTGATTCTCCTTAGGCTATATTGAGGACGTGCACATTTTTAGCCCTCATTCCCATTTTATTATATTTGCCTTGTCTGTGCCTAAATTATCATGTCACTTGGAAACATTACGTCAGCCATCTTTGTATAAAACCCTCAAACATCCTGACTTTGTCCTGATACATTGAGCTACGATAAAGAGCCCTGCGACTAAAACACGTCTGGAAGTGGCGATTTATACGTAGGCGTCTACATATAACTCACGATGCTTTATTACAGATCGTTACTGTTGGGTCCTGTAGAAGACCTGACAGAGGGTCTCAGGGGGCAATTCATGGTTGTAGCTTCGGATTACCTTCTGTGTAAATAGGAATCATTGATCACAATTCTCTAGAGACGAGCCCGGCGTCTATCTGATTACCAGCTTCATCTTCTAACCCTAGACCTTAACTCGTCACACAGCTCATAGAAAAGTATTTCTAAATGTGCTATATCCACCGCAACCCCCTCTACTCAGGCTCCCTAAAAAACGTCCTCAATCAACATTGGGAGACTTGGAGACTTCGGTTAGTTGGGCTGTTAATTCGACACTAGATAGCATAATTATTTGAGTACTCTATGGGGGTATTCATAATTTGGGCACTGTGTGGGGGTATTATTTATTCAATGAATGGGAATAATACTTAGACTTTGTATAGTGCTCTTTAAGGGTAACGTGTGGTAATATTTTTTTTCTCTCACTTGATAGCACTGTTATTGCAGCACTATTTGGGGCAGTGTACTGTGGTATTCTTTGTTCACTGGATAGCACTGTTGCTTCTGCACTGTTTGTAGTTACTGTTTGGCGTCTGATATGATGGTATTATTTGCTTACTGGATAGCACTGTTACTCCTGTAATATTTAGTAGTATTATTTGCTCACTGTTGTTTCCACTCTCTTTGGTAGTTACTACTGCACTATTTGCTCACTGGATAGCACTGTTACTCCTGCTCTTTTTGGTAATTACTACTGTACTATTTGGGGCACTGTAAGGTAGGATTATTTCTAATTGCATAGTGCTTATTCCTGCACTATTTGGTAGTTACTATTTTACTATCTGGGGCACTGTATGATGGTATTAATTGCTCACTGGATAGCACTATTACTTCTGCACTATTTGGTAGTTACTACTGCACTATTTGGGCACTATATGGTGGTATTATTTGCTTACTAGATAGCAATGTTTCCTCTCTATTTGGTAGTTACTACTGCACTATCTAGGAAACTGTATAACTATATTATTTGCTCATTAGATAGTACTAATACTCATGCACTTTTTCGTAGTTACTACTGCACTATTTATGACACTGTATGGTAACATTATTACTCATTGGATACTTGTGCACTATTTGGTAGTTACTATTCCACTTTTTGAGACTCTGTATGATGGCATATGTTGACTACTGGATAGCAGTGTTACTTATGCACTTTTTGGTAGTTACTATTGCACTATTTAGGTCACTGCATAGTAGTATTATTTTCTCATTGGATAGTGTTGTTACTTCTGCACTTTGGTGGTTGCTACTGCACTATTTGGGACATTATATGATAGGATATGCTGCTTACTGGATAGTGCTGTTACTATTGCATTTTCTGGTAATTACTACAGCATTATTTGGGGCACAGTATGGTGGTATTATTTGCTCATTGGATGGCACTGTTGCTTCTGCATTAAATTTTAGTTTCTGCAGGAAAATTTGTTATTGTTTATCATCATTAACTAAACAGTTTTTCTTCATTTATAGCTTAAAAAACAGGGGACGATAAAGCTTTCCGGTCCCTGCTCTTCATGTAGGCCCAGCAGCCAATTAAAGATTTCCAAACCTGCCGATACGGTACCTGATGAGTAAGGGGAGGCCCCCACTGTCGGGAAGAAGCACGATAGGCTGTGTTCACTAATACCCTAGTAGTACTGTGTACCCTAGGACTTCTGCTGCGGATGCGCAGCAGATTCATTCAATGGAGCTATCCAGTGGCATTTCCTTCTGAAATAAGCGATGTGCCAGGTATTGATATCCATTGTCTCTAGTACTGTATGATGCTCCAGCTATAGCCGCCATATGTTTATAATAATTAGACCCTGGTTTATAGGCAGTGACTTTTCGAGCCCTTGGTTACCTTACTTTGCTGTCATTTTTCACCTACTGTCAATTGAAGGCAGATCTGCTGCATTTCATTTCCAACCCGAGACACGGGAGATATAAAATCTCATCAAATCATAAATGAGGAGGACGCAGTGCTCCTTACAGCATGTACATCCACAAGTGCACGTGATTATGTTGCGATCGACTGAAATGCGTGATGACCATCATGGAACCCTGCCCCAGATGAGAGAGATTTCCTTATTGGTTCTGCTTATGGTCATGTAAAACTCTGCAGTATACAAGCACCATAGAAAATCCATTAAAACAGATGGAATGGCAGCAATCATCAACGCGTTTCAATCATAAACGTTAACAACCGTGCCAAGGGAGTACCCATCCTCCGTGTCATGAAGTGGTTTGAGAAGAGCGAGGGAGGATTTTCACTCCCTTTGACAGATGTTAATATTCCCCACTGTTATGACTGAATGGGAATTTACAGCATGCAGTGATAGCACAGTGTTCACACTGTGACCAAGATTGCGTTTGTATATTCTCCTTCAGTCACAAAATGGTTAAAAAGTGGAAGAGGATGGGTGTCGACTCTCTTGGCATTGGTCTTAACGGCTCTCACAATCATGACTGAATATGGTTGGTTGGCATTTAAGGAACAATATTCACACCATGACTAAGATCGTGTTTACGATCGAAACGCGTTGGTTGTTGCTGCCATGCCAAGGGGGTGTCATCTGTTTTAATGGATTTTCTACAATAAAGAACATGACTTTAACGGCCCTGGTGCTGGATCGCACCTTTTGTGGATTGCACGTACTGGAACAAGGTCCATGCACAGGGGTGAAATCAGTATATCCGGTCAGTTGGCGTGTTTTTATGTGGAGTAGATTAAGGCCTCATGCACACGATTGTATACGTTTTTCAGTCCGCAAAATATGGATTGGATGGGGTCTGGGTGCCGTCCGCATTTTATTTGCAGACCCATTGTTTTCAATGAGCCCGTGGTCTGCATTTTGTGGACATGTTCTATCCTTTTGTGGATATCCGTGTGCTTTCTGCATTCGCATGTTTATTCAGCAACAGGATAGAACATGTCGTCCAGGGCTGGCCTTAGGTGTTCAGGCGCCCTGTGCGAGCTAATCTTGTGGCGCCCCCCAACCCCCCAGTTCACCTAAACACAGTAGTGAAGGTATACATCAACTATAGATCAGCTTCAATGTCACTGTCTGCCGGGGGTCTTTGCGAATTTGGCAAATTCCCAGACAGTGACAGTGACACTTTAATAGTATAATCCGCAAAGTCAGTTTATGTATCGTAGAAAGAAGAGCAATGTTGTCAGTGCACGATATTTAACCATTTTACAACACTAAGCAGGTATAGCCTCTCCCTCATATCTTCAACCCACATCTTTGTTTGGCCCCCTCTAGGCAATTTCTATGTGCCAGTAATAAGAGCCCCCTACCATCATGTGCCAGCAGCCAGAGCCCCCCCCCCCATATCATGTGCCAGTAGCCCCCCTTATGTGCCAGTAGCCCCCCCTTATGTGCCAGCAGCCCCCCCCTTATCATGATGACATCATCGCGCCCACTGCACCGGCCTCTGATAGGCTGCCGGCCTAGTGCTGGCAGCCTATCAGAGGAACAGAGGGGGGACACGCCTCTCCCTCCTCTGCCGCAGCACAGACATCTCCTCAGGATGGCGATACAGATGACTATGGAGATGAGCGCAATGAAAGCACTCATCTCCTGCTGTGCCCTGCCGCTGGCCACCCCCACTTGTCACCAGGGCCGCTGTATTCCAGTCCGGCCCTGGTAGCCTGTAGCGTCTGCGAGATGTGTCGGCCGCCGGGCAGGGCACCCCTGTTGCCATGGCACACCCCAAAAGCCGCCCCTGGTGTCGTCAAAATGCAGACTACGGAACCATTGAAGTCAATGGGTCCACAAAAAGTGTGGACGCCACATGGATGGTATCCGCAAGTTGGGAATGCAGAATACATATGGTCATGTGTATGAGGCCTTAGGAAGAGTCTGGTCTGTGGTAGTCTGTTGTGGACACTGTATTAGCTCAGGGGTTTTGGAGGGTCTGCATTTATTTGGGAGTCTGGTCTGGGGGGCTGTATTTATGTATAGGTGCATAGGTAATTATGGGACCTGTATTTCTTAAGGGGATGTTGTCTAGGGTCTCTGCTTAAGGGGGTTTGGTCTAGGTCTGTGTTTAGAGGGTCTGGTTTGGGGGGCTGTATTTATTTAGATGATTGGGACTACAGTCTGTATTTATTTAAAGGGATTGTCTGCTTTTTTATATTGATAACCTGAGGATAGTTCATCAATATAAAAAAAAGTGGACAACCCCTTTAAGGAGATCTAGTTTGGGGTCTGTTTTTACTTAAGGGGTTATGGTCTGGGGTCTGTATTTGTATATGTGGTCTGGTCTGGAGTCTGTATTTATTTAGGCGGTCTAGCCTAGGATCTGTTTTCACTTAAAGGGGTTCTCTGGGAATAATGAGTTTTAAGTAGGTGCCGCAGCTTGCCTCCTTAAACAGAAGATTCCTACTTACCTGCTCCTCGCTGTTCCAGTCCTCCGCACTGCCTCCATGTTCCAGTCCACGGAGTGTTTACCTCTGGCGCTGCATGGTCATGGTTACACACTCTGCTGCAGCCAATGACTGACTTCTGCAGTGACATGTTCATAAGCAGCACATCAACGCTGAAGCCAGTCATTGGCTGCAGTGGAGCATGTCACCATTCTTATGCTGCACCGAATGTCAACACTGCAGGGACCAGAACATGGACAGCACGGAGTGGCGGGGAGCAGGTAAGTGTAAATCTTCTGTTTATAGATGCAGGCTGTCGGCGCCTACTAAAAACTCATTCTTCCCAGAGAACCCCTTTAAGAGCGTCTGGTCTGAGGTTTGCATTTGTTTAGTTGGTGTGGTCTGGTCTAAGGTCTGCATTTGTTTAGTTGGTGTGGTCTGGTCTAAAGTCTGCATTTGTTTTGGGTTTGGGGTCTGGATTTGTTAGACAGTCTGCTCTGGGGTCTAGATCTCTTTAGGGCGTCCGGTCTAGGGTCTGTAGTCGTTTGGAGGGCCTGGTCCGGGGTCTACCTTCATTGAAGGGAGCCATATGCTCTAATTGAGATTGAAATGCCGTAGGTTGGAGCAGGTCTTATAAAGGGGCAGAACATGCGGCCATATATGTTGCGCTTCTCTTTATAGGTTCCCTTTTAGAGTCACCTTAATGTCCATTCTCAAAAGTTTGTCATCGGCATTTAAAGAAAAATGATGCAAATGATCGCCTTGACCAAAGGGACAAAAAACAGAACAAAAATGGCTGCCTATAAGAATAAAAGCTTCGGGTATAAAGGAGGGAAGAGCGAATGATAAATGATGAACAGTCCACGAGTGGAGGCGACCTGCACAGACACATCAACTTCTAAAAAAAACTGAATGGCTTGAAACGTGTGGGCTCGATACATGCAATCTTCTTGTCATACAAAAAGTATAACCAGTGCAGAACATGTACAGGTAAACGTGACCGGCCAATATGGCTGCATGCACAGGCAGGCAAAGGGTTAATGTGCCTAGCAGCAGACTTACTGTTCTTCCATTCAGCATTCCCTGCCTGTAGATCCAGCCCCTCCTGTCCCTTCCTCCACAGCCTCCCTTCCTGCCAAGGAAGCAGAACTATTGGCTGCAGAGCAGACAGCCCCCTCCACCATAGCAGAGAGTGGTGATATCCAGAGCACCCAGGCTGAGAGCCATACACACACAGGAAGCCCAGACCTGTCCACTGAGCACAGCACAACCATGGGAGTGGAGATAGAGACCATCACCCAAGGAGACGGTACGCCTGCCTGACACCCCTCTGTAACCATGCCTTAGATTGTAAGCTCTTGTGGCCAGGCTGCTGGGCCCTCTTGTTTCAGCGGTTGGAGGGGTTTCTTTTGTTCATAGAGTTTGTTATATATATTTTTTTTCATAGAACAGGTGGAGCAGAGCTAAATTTGTCAATGAACTGTTTCTTTTGTGCACGATATACCACCTTTAACATGTGGTGAAATAGGGAGAAGTGCAAAACTCAGCTCTGCTACATCTGCATAGTGTAAAAAGGGTGCAAAATATGTGTAAGCTGTATAAATAAATGATTTTATTAAGAATATTAATGCATAGCTAGTGCCTAGTGCAAAACACTGAAAACCCTGCAGAGATCCTTCAGCACTACATCATTACTCTGCTACACCGACAGACAGGTAGATAGACAGATTGATCGATAGATAGAAAGAAAGATAGATAGATAGATAGATAGACAGACAGATACACTATGTTCTGCATGTATATATACCTTTTTATTATGATTATTATTGTCAGTTATATTCTTTCTTCCTAGAATGCAATCTGAATGCACCATATACAGATGTAGCAGAGTTGAGCTTATCATATGTATCATGTCACTTAATACGATACATTTCAGGTCTCTGGATCAGCCTACTAAATTAACCTAACTCATGGCGTACAAACCATATCCCCCTAAAAGTGTAAAATGACAAACTCAGCTCTGCTACATTTGAGATATACCGGAGCTGAATTTTTTTGTCATTTACGTCATGTAAAATAACCCAGTAGGTTTACCTGCAGTCCTATGTAAAACCACAGATAGCGTATTGCGATATCTCCAGGACAGCTGCTGCAATGCCTGCCTCAGCTCTGCTACATCTGTACGTATATTTTCTATTTTCGTCCACGTAGTAGGTATTGTAGTACGTGCTGTATATTTTCTGACCCTTCAGTCACACACTACATCGCCTATAACGCTCTGTTATACATAGTACCCAGGCATTTTCTATAGAAGGTAAATCTACGTTTCACGTAAAAACGAAATAAATAGTCTGTTTGCCAGGACTGTGTGATAGGATGGTGCTTTACATAGGACTGCCGCATGGTCCTAGAGAATTGTCACAATTCACAGTGCGGCACAGTAGATTCACAGTATGCCTCTGCTACATGCGTATAGTTGTATATTTCTTGCATACGTTTTACCTTTGTGTTTGCACGCATCCCCCAACGCGCTCTCTCCATCTGCATGTGGTCTCTGGATGCTTCTATGAACATCTGCGGGTTTTTGCTTCTAGGTATTTGTCTTATCTTAGGTCACATTGTAGTATGTCGTTCTCCAGTCAGAGATAGTGCCTGTCTGGTGATCGATGCTCATACAATACAGTATTCGCTGTGGGTTATACGTTGGCTATTAGAATTGGGCAGTGACACATGGGCGGTTGTAGAACTACTAGTTCCATCACAAGGCTCCAGCTAAATTTGTTGAAGCTTATGTTAATGGTCCCCTGGCACCTAGGATCTCATCCTGCAGCACATGTCGCCCAGGGGGGTACCCACCATATCTAGGAGATATTGCCTTAATATTGTTCAGCACAATGATCACAGTCTTGGGGTATGGGGTAATTGGCTTAGGAACGTCACCCTGGATCTTCAGCCTGACACCGGTGAAGTCCACTTTCCCTATATTCACCTCGAAAGAACATGGAAATAAATGGATATTTCCATGTAATCATCTATCATGGAGCCACTGGTAAAGCCCGAACCACTTGAAGATTATAATGGTGCTCTTTCCAGCACCATGCCGATCAGAGATTCCTATGACTTGGTATCTCCAACACTCCGAGTGGCTTGGAAGCGGTTCAGATACTGTACAGTGACTTTGACTTGGGTTACCAGAGCTCATTGCTATCATGTCGTTATTATATGTCAATGTCTACATGGTGGAATTGGTTTGACTGGAGGAAGGGAGGGTGGCTGTCAGATATCCATGTTAATTGTTATAACCCAAAAAACAAGAGTCTGATATCCACCGTAGACATTAGGCAGGTGGACCGAAAGAACTGATATTCATTAGGTATCTTCTGCTCGAAACATGTGGAGCTGGCCATGGCCATTAGAGCTAAGCTGGTTGTATCACGGCCAACTGGTGGTGTATACTCCCTGTTATCCCTTGTCCTCTGAGAAACCTCTCAACTGTTATCACCCCAAAAGCAAGAGACTCTGATATCCACCGTAGAAATTAGACAGGTGGATCGAAAGAACTAATGTTCGTTAGATGTCTTCTGCTCTAAACTTGTGGAGCTGGTCATAGACATTAGAGTTGAGCTGGTTTTGTCATGGACAACCAGTGGTGGACACTGTCTCTTATCCTTGTCATCTGAGAAACCTATCTCAACTGTTTTCAAAAACAAGAGACTCTAACATCCACTGTTATCCCTCGCCCTATGACAAACCTATCTTAACTGTTGTAACACCCAAAACAAGAGAGTCTGATATCCACCGTAGACATTACACAGGTAGATCTGAAAGAACCAATGTTCATTAGGTGTCTTCTGCTCTGAAGATGTGGAGATGGCCATAGCTATTGCAGTTAAATTACTGGTATCACGGACAACTGGTGGTGAACACTCCATGTTATCTCTCGTCCTCTGTGAAACCTATCTCAACTGTTGTCATGCCAAAAACAAGAGAGTCTGATATCCACCGTAGACATTACACAGGTGGATCTGAAAGAACTAATATTCATTAGGTGTCTTCTGCTCTAAAGATGTGGAGCTGGCCATAGCCATTAGTGTTAAATTACTTGTATCATGAACAATAAGTCTTATGATGCCTTCAAACGTACAATAATGTCTCCAAAAAGTAGAACGTTCACTACCCATGAGGAACAGATACATTTTCCATGGTCACACAGCGGATCCTGAGAGAGAATTCCCTAACAAGGTGTATAGAAATGGGTTTTACAAACTGGTCGACCACTTTAAGAGCCTGTGAACACAGCATTTATACTGGGTGATAAACGAAACCGTGGTAAACCATGAAAAGGACAATAGTTTCTGCCGATTTTACTCATTTTCTCGGAATCGAGTGATTTCCTCTAGTAATGTATTCTGCTGAGTTTGTTGGTGTAGACTGTATCTATGGGAAATAACGTGGCTCATGCTGTGAGCCTCCTCGCTCTATGTGACATTCACACTGTGTTCCCAGTGTAACTGAAGCTGGAGACTGGGGAGGCACTTCAGAAAAGGTCAGGCGTAAGAAGTTTCTATGTTTAAACCCTTTACTTTAGCACCAGATGGGTTAACCTTTTACTTCAAACCCAGATGGCACATACATCAGGGTATACATGGGTGATATTGTACGCGATGCCCAGGCTGTTATGGCTAAAATCCAATGACACTACAGCAATTATTTCTATGCTAATTGCCCGAAATGATGGAGGACATGCAAGGTGGTCTGCAGCACAATGGTCGTCCAACCATATGCGTCAGTTGACTGCAACATTTGTGTGAGAACCACAAGGCAGTGACAGGGGGCGCCACATTAAGGCTGGTCATACGCATTAGATATCTGCTGTCCGGCCAACAGTTGTTCCTTCCAACCCCCCTTTCCCCCATTCCCCTTCCTCCCCTTACACATTATTGTCCGACAAGAAAGAGGTGGGTTAGTTCCTGCCAACCTACCTCGCCTGACAACAAAAGAATCAGACATGTTGAAATCAACTGCCCGAATCTTCTTTCCATGGACATCTGTCATCAGGGGAGAGTACAGATACTCCAATACTTATTAGATGGTTGGCTGGTCCCTCCACAATCCATCCAGGAAAATCAGTAGTACGTTGTAACAGTGTTTTTTTTTCAACCTATCACAGTAATGGTGCCTACTGCCTGTTGCAATCTCTGTGGTAGCTATGGTTTGTGGCTGGTGGAACTGGATGCCAAATAGCCAAACTACCTTGGGTGGGATATTAACATAGAGGGATAAGGCAGAAGACCGAAGAAAAGGGTAACTATGGCTAACTAAGGACCCTCCTATACAATAAACTATTGTCAGCCATTTTAGGCAGCACCGGCCAATCTAATGTGTATGGGGAACTACGACCTCTTCCTCAATGATGTCGAGGGAGAGAAGGATCAAGCATGATGAATTGTACCGGCCAATCCTTTTGTTCTCCTGGGAGATAAGCTGCCAGCTGAGATGTCTGTCAGAGGCCTTCTCCTCTCTCCCCATTGAAACGTGCTCAGCTTGGCGTGTAAGTGTATGAGGGAGTCGGGAGAGATAGCTGTTCGGCCAACACATATGGAAGGTGCATGAGCAACTTGAAGGCTAACTCCTTGTGTTCTTTACAGATCAGTCCAGAAAGTCATCTTCCCCCATGTATAGTATCTGATTGTCTTCAGGATTTACATATTGATGGCCTTTCCTCAGGATAGGTCAGTGATGGCTAACCTCTGGCACTCCAACTGCATGCTCCATTCATTTCTATAGAGTTCTGAGAACAGCCAAGCAAGGGGGCATCTTGGAAGTCATAGTTTTACCACAGCTGGAGTGTCGGAGGTTAGCCATCACAGGGATAGGTCATCAATATGAGATCAGCAGAGGTCCGACTCCCGTAATCCGTGCCGTTCAGCTGAACGATGTACAGCACTGTGCTTGGTAAACTGCAAGGAAGACATGCCACTGAGGGAAACGCTGCAGCCTCCTCAAACAGCTGATCGGTCGGGGTGCCGATCTCATATTAGGGATAGGTCATCAATATGTAAATCCTGGAGAACTCCTTTAACATCTATATCTGTGTATGATATGATTGGCTTGCTTTGAACATTCACAGCCTTTGTTGAATAGTTTGATGTCTTTTAAATAGAAACTCCATGAAATTCCACCTCCCTTAACACATTAAAAAAATTTGGTGTGGACCCTTATAGTGGCCAGGTTGGTGATTGGGCATGAATGTTTCAAAATGGCACCCCGAGCAGTTGTCTTTATTTGCCTCCCCAGAATGTTACCCAGAAGGAAAATTAAGCATTGAGGTGAAATTAGACTTTGAAGGCCAAGCTCCATGTAATGTGGTCTGTGTAATTTGTACCGTTTTAGCTATAGAGGACATAATGTTATTTCCTCCCGCAGCTTCAATTCAGAGCTGTAATTATAACAACAAAGTCTCTCCCTGTGTGATAATGATGCATCCTTTGGCATTGAGGGTCACAGTGTCTTCTCGGGTTGGGGTGGAGGTCCTCTCTTTGCAAACCTGATTATCTCTGAGCCAAATGGAGACTTGCAGCGCTCTCTGTTACCTAGCAACAGTCAACATGTAGGAGAATTAAGCAGGGAATGCGTTATCTGATAAATATATGATTTGTCTCTTTGGGAATCTGTTGTAGTCTCTAGAAAGCACAGATCGACTTAGGAGAATGGTTATGATGGGAATACGTGGGAAAGGGGGTGTAAAACAGGGACAACCATTGTTCTAAGTACTTGGCTCTATTTCTTTCATTTTCCAATTCCCTGGGTGGAGGAGTTTGGTGGTGATGGCCTCCACCAGGGCAGCGATCATTATGGGTGGTACGTCCTCCAGGGGCCTAGCCACAAAGCTTACAAAAAAGGGTATAACCTTTTGTATGCCTCGTCTGGTCATCTTTCTTAACTGTTGACATTTGTCGTGAGGAGGGCTCCAGTGTTAGTCACATTGGAGAAAGGACGGGCCCTGTAATGTAAGGGGCCCCTGTTCCTATGTTCAAAGTAACCACTGCTTGAGCCCTGCTCTCACGGTCCTAATGCCTTTTGTTGCTCCCTTTTCTAGAGGAGGCCCAGATTCCTTGACTGTATGGGGTCCTTAAATTCCTAATAGTGGCCCCGGACTTTCAGAATAATATAAAAAGATATATAAAATGGTTGTCAAGTTTAGAAACCCCATTTCATATAGGGTTAATTTAGAGGATGGTGTCTCCTCTTCAGTGGAGACCAATTACAAAGACCATCTCTCGCTCTGGGTGACCTGTCCTGAATTATACACACAAACCGTTGAGGATGGCATGTAATGCTTAATTTGTCCTTGGCACCGCTGGGAAATTGAACACTTACTGCCAGGTTCCCTCTCTGATTATAGATGATTGTTCAAGGTCCCAGCAGCAGAAGACTTTGTGATCTGGTTACTTTTGAGGATCCATTTTAACAAAAATGGCTTGTTCAAAGTGGAGAACCCCATTACTGTTACTATATTTATAATTGTGGGGGTATAATATGTGATCAAGAGGTCAACCCCAGACATGATTTTACTACTTAGCTCTCGAGGTTAGGTCTTCCATTAAAGTAGCATAGTAAGACGTAAGACGTTCACGGTGCCTTCCGGTATTCCGGATCCGTATATCAGGAAATAATCCTGAAAGACGGATCCGGAATGAAATTTGGATGCGTTCTTATGCGTTTTTCCAGATCCGTCGTGTAATTCCGTTATGTGGAGTACACGACGGGTCCGGACGACGCAAGTGTGAAGGAGCCCTAAGCTGAACGCTCAGAATGATCACATAGACAATGTATGTAATGGCTTCCGATATGTGCCCCGTTATGTGCTATTTTCATCCCGTCCAGTAAACAACATTCATGGAAATTTAGATACTTATTGTAATGTAGTTATTGAAACATGTATGATCTTCATTTTCATTCAGATTTTCTTTTATTGTATTTTTAGCAAGAACTTTCCCCAAGAAGGGTCAGACATGTGTTGTCCACTACACAGGTAAGACACTCTATGGTATATCATCATGTCAAGCAAGATGTCCTCTGATGTACAATCTCTTTCTTGGTTCGCGAAAACTACCAAACATTCTCACTTTTTGTCCTCTCATCTCCCTGCCTTGGACCCACTGAAAGTAATTTTACCTAGGCCAGCATTTTCCAACTAGGAAACCCAGGGAACGTGATGTTCTTTGGAACCTAATTGAGGCCTCTGTGAAAGTCCCAAAAAGTTACTACATTAGGAGTAGGGTAATTGTATGGGTTTCCTGGGAGGTTACAATTTTCTCAATAGAAAACAGGTTGGGTGTTATTGGGAAGAGGCATTAGTTATTTGCAGGTTGAAACTTTATACATTGGCGTTATTAGGACATCCTATTTATTAATACTCCAGTTGGGATGTCCAGTTGAAGTGAGAGGTCATTTGGAAGACCCATGTGTTCTGAATTCGTATGCAGTTTTGACAGGGCCATGGCTGTGGGACAGCATGGTGGATCAGTGATTAGCACCATTAAGCAGCCATTTGTGGTCCGTGAAACATGGTCCATGTGACTGCCACATTTCCTGACTCAATCTGAGATAAACTTGCTGCATCATAGTGACCTATGATGCTGTAAGTCTGCAGTAAGTTCAGTTCGGATGAGCCAGGGTCGGTCCGGGATGTGGCCAACACATGGACTGTGCTTAATGCACCACACATGGCAGCCTTACCTCGCAGCACTGGGCACAATTCCAACCAGAGGACTACATCTGCATGGAGTTTGCATGTTCTCCTTCTGTTTGCAGAAGTTCCTCCAGGGTTTATTGGTTTCCGCCAGCACTCCAAAAACATACGGATAGGTACATTTGCTACAATATATTACCTAGGGTGGGCAAGAAGGGACTTAAGTTGATTTGCTGTTAATTTTTAGTGTCTTGAGAAGTCCGAAGAATGCTATGGCCACATGGAGCTAGTGTAATACACTGTCTGGCCAAAGAGTCATGTCTCATTTTACTATGGGAACTGCAAAAAGTTGCAGCAGTTGACCTACAGGATCTCATATAATAAGTAGGGATTTAGATAGGAGTAATATACATACCTCATACATTTGGTTTTTGCATCGGGGCCACATGAGAGTGGTCACTGTCATGTTACAGTATGTGCAAGGACTGCTCAGCTTTCAGATACCAGATCATATTCATAGGGTGTTCCTGGGCCATAGAAGTGCCTGGCTCGGCTCGGCATAATCTTCCTGTAATTAAATCTACCTCTAGGTTTCCAGCTATGCATTGCTCTCCCGGGCACCTTCAAGTCTTGGTTTGTGATGCCGGACGGTTCTTCTGACCATCCTGTACATCTCAATAACCGTTCAGATATATCCTCAGTGATGTTGCCCTGTCTGTCTGTCACTAGCCAGGCCCATTTAAAAGGAATTATTAAATTATTATTTTTTGCCTCAAACTGAGCACCACCATTGTCCATTGGCTGTGTCTAGTAGTGAAGATCAGACTCATTCAACTGAACTGAAAAAATATACCGGACATGGCCCATAGACAAAGATGGTGCTGTTTCTGGAGAAAAAAAAAAGACCCTGTATCTAATCTTGGACAAGTAGAATTAGTCAGATGATATGTTTAGCCTTTGGTTTGGAACATTCAACAAATTCTCGGATAGGACGGGCGAGAGCTTCAAAAGGCGTCTCAAAAATTTGAATAAAAAAATCCTATGTCTGAAGATCAGGATAGCTTTAGTCACGCATTTTGAAGAAGATGCTTAGGGCAAGGGTCTGAAGGTCAGGACTGGACTGAAGGGCAAAGGCTTAGACATGATCACCTGGACAACTAGCTCATGACATCATGATGAGGGCCCCCCCCCCTTATTTCTTTCAAGAGCTGTCCGAGCTGTGACCTCTTTGAAATGACCAGGTGGTGTGAACCCCCCTCCCCTCCTAACTCAAATTTGTTTGGGCTGATTTAAAAAAAAACATTTAGGTTTAATGCCACTTCCATACAACCAGGCTGCTTTCAGGCAGGCAGACAGTGTTTTTCAGGCAGTCAGTGTTTCTTCAGTGTTTGATTCTGTGATTTTCAACAGTGATTGTGAGCCAAAACCACAAAACAAGGTGCAAAGCTTCCCATTATACCTTATTTCTCTATAAGATCCACTCTTGGTTTTAGCTTCCAATCACTGATGGAAATCACTGATCAAACATTGACCAAACACTAAAAGTCTGAAAGAGGCCCCAGTGATTTGGTCAGTGATTTCCAACAGTGACTATGAGCCAAACCCAGAAGTGGAGGTTACACAGAGATAAGGTATAATGGTAACTGTTCTGTGTTTTTGCCTCGTACATGGTTTTGACTCACAATCAATGCCTTATTCACACGTCAGTGTTCGGTCAGTGTTTTTCATCAGTGATTTTGAGCCAAAACCAGGTGCGGCTCTAAACACAGAACAGGTGCAGATCTTTCCCTTAGGCTGGGTTCAGACTTGCGCGTATTTGATACGCGCGTAAAACGCGCGTTTCTGTCGCACGTATTACAGCGCGTTTTTGCAAATACCACTACTGTGGCGTCAATCACAATACGCGCGACAAAACGCCCCAAAGAAGCTCGAGAACTTTTTTGAGCGTAGGGCGTTTTTCAGCGCGTTCAAACGCGCTGTAAAACGCTCAAGTGAGAACCAGGGCCATAGGGAAGCATTGGTTTTCATGTGTTGAGCGTTTTACAGCGCGTTTGAACGCGCTGTAAAATGCGCAAGCCTGAACCCAGCCTTATACCTTATCTCTGTGGAGGCTCCACTCGTGATTTTGGCTCACAATCACTGATGGAAATCACTGACCAAACACTGACGTGTGAAAGAGGCTTAAGGCCTTGTTCCGTTTTTCACTGACGTGTGCTGAGTGTCTTCATTTTGCATAGACAGCACAGATACCCACTGATTTTAATGTGTTTGTTCACACCAGTATTTTTACTGCCCATGGTGCCGTGCACTACTTTGGTCCATGATGCGGAAACGTGCCCATTGAAGTCTATGGGTATGTGAAAATCACGGGCACAACACGGATGGAATCCATGTTTGGTCCGTTTTTCACTGACCACTGGTAGGAGATGCTTTGGAAATGAATTTTCAGCTGAGCAGTGTCCATGGAATACGGATGACACACAGAGGGCAAAAAAACGGACACACGGATCCTTCAGAGACAACTACATGGATGAAACATGGACAGATTTTTTCACAGATGTCAAAGGGGCATGGAAATGTGAAGGAGAACTAAGGCTGGGTTCACATCATGTTTTTGTCTTACATTTAACGTATATACAAAAGCAGTATACGTTAAAGGATGCCTCCCACAGAGCCATGCAGTGGCATCCATCACTATAAATTTTCATTGTAAAAAAAAAACGTACACGTTTGTTGCCGGACTCTGAAGGATGGAAAAGCGTACTGTACTACAGTGCATGGCCACCCAGAGCATGGGCTTTCGGAAACCTATTTTGATGGTTTTTGGTGCAGGTTTTACTCTTCACTTTGGTATATGATGTAAACTTAATGAATCTGGATCATAAGATATCAGAATCCTCTTCGATGCCACATGACTAAGATATTAGTCCTAATTTTTGTTTAAGGGGTTGTCCAGATTTGGAAAAAAAAGTTCTGCTTTTTGTAGAAAGATGACCACTCTTATCCATGAGTTTGTGCCCAGTATTGCTGCTCAGTTCTATTCTCTTGAATGTGGGCGAGCTGCAATACCAGACACAACCCACGTACAAGAGTGGCGCTGTTTCTGGGAGAAATAAAAGCAGAAACTTCTCTGTGTTCCAGGACAAACCCTTTAATACAGCACCGATTGTGATAAATACGCCAATATCTTTTGTTGGAAAGGGTTGGGTTTCTAATGGTCTTCTAAGGTTCCTTCCAAATCCATTAGCTTTACTGTAATAAGTCATAAAATATTGATAACGAAGTTTTACGTGCCGGTCGACAGTGAGCATAATTTATCCTTAATACAGACGGCGGTTTACACGGGAATTGGCAAGAGTTTTCTTATTCAATCACAGGATGCGGTGGGGCATAATGGACCGGAGCATTATGGATTGGTTTTCTAGAAATGATGCTGAATCAGCTGTGATGAGGGAGGTTGGGGGGGGGGGGGTCTCCGTCCAAAAGAGGAAGCTCCATCGCTTAGCCAGACTAGCAACTGTAGGTCTGCAATTCTTCTTAAACTAGACATTATGCCCGTTACAATAACGGGCGCTAGAATTGGCCGGCGCGCAGAGCAATCTTCACCCTGCACTCCGGCCGATCAACGCCGCCCCCCACACGCCATCCCATGCGGCGAAGGTGCCACATGCGCACTGGCTGGACAACTGTCTCAGGAGAGGAGGGCGGCAGGGGAACTGTGCAAGCAGCGGAGGACGGCGCGGGTGAGCCATGGCCACCCTACAGGTTTAAATGTAGTAAAACCTGTGAGATGCGCTGTGTCCGTGTGCAAAAAAAATAGAGCATGTCCTATTCTTGTCTGTTATGCGGACAAGAATAGGCATCTCTATAATGGGCCGCGTTCCGTTCCGCAAATTGCGGAACGGAACGCGGAGCAGCTTCCGTGTTTTGAGTATCCGCGGTTTGCGGACCGCAAAACACCAACGGCCGTATGCATGAGGCCTTAGTCTAACGTATATGACCGCCTTTCAACCTCCTCTTAACGTATACCACACACCTGCTATCTCCGAGCTATTGCTGTTTTCTTCATCCATACACCCTGTTCATGGCTGGTGCCAACACCAGGCAAACCTGGGCATATACCATGGCCCCACTTAGGTTGCGAGGACCCCATTCCCATCTGGAGGAACATATTAAGCCTGTATGTAGACAGTGGGTCCTACTGTGATGTGACCAACATAAACCTGGAGCTAGTCTTGACCCTGTCCCATGTTATACACCTCGTTTCAATAGTACTGGTAGTCCGTTTCCATAGAAGTGCTCTATTTCTTTAATAAGATGGTGATTGCTCCTAAAACATCCTGTACCCAACACCACCAGCAGAACCAGCACATACGGAAACCCTCCTTTCTGTCAAGACTGAAGAGCCCAGCAACTTCCTTGCAATCTGGTGACTTCCAGATGGCGCATAGTTCTTTACAAAGGAATAAATCCTATTTGGAAAGTGTGGATTACATTTCGGAGCTACATCTGATTCTTCTAGAAGACATTGACCGGGGACATGTCCCTCATCATTGGTGCTTCAGACGGTGTTTTGTACCAGGGCTTTACGCCTCTGATTCACCATCTCTCCATGTGGTAGCTTTGATGTGAGATGTGAACACATCATTGTCCCCCTCGGGACAGGAGGGATGAATAAAACATGTCTGTGATTCACATGGAAGGACGTGACGTGGGTTCTTTACTGAACCACTGTGTGAGTTTTTTAAAATATTTTTCCCGTTTTGTTTAGAAATGTGAAAAAGACTAGGAAAAGAAAATCTGTATCTTATCATTTGTACGTAGGCGTAAATGTGACAGAAAGATGGGGCTTCAAGTCAACTAGACAGGAGCTTTTCTTGTTCTATTTAAACAGAGATTTTTTTTTTCTTAAAGGAGAACCCTAATGAAAGCTTAAAGTGATCCTCCAGTTCAAGAAAATAAGTTCACATTAACTGGGGAATGAACGGGACACGTACTTGGCGACCTGCTTTCATTTTTTTAGTTGGAGATGCTCTAATTCTTGGGTTCCTCTTCTGCCATTTAAGATGGCTGCACCCATTCTCATACTGATGCACACTCAGTAGCCCAAGACACCTCCTACTTGTCCAGCCCTGCTTTTCGATTGGCCAGCACTGATCATGTGAGCAGTGCTGGCCAAACCATGGGCAGAAGGACTATCAAATTCACAGTATGCATTAAGCAGTCTATGAAGTGGTGTGTGGCCATTTTGGTGGCAGAAGACCCTAGCAGTGGCAAGTGATTGGCTGCAAAGGCAGCTCTCCTGGACCTTTCGGGATCCTCTGGAACTCTGGTGCGTCAGTCCTCCAATTCAGGGATTCAGGGTAATAGGCGATTCAGATGCCAATTACATAGACTGCAATACAAGAGGTTACAAAATTCCTTGGGGGTGCAGCAGACCTCCAGTATTTTTGGAGTAAAGTGATGATACAAGATTATAAGATATTTTCGATTAACAGCTTTTTCCCTTGATGCCAAAAACCTCGGCACGTACATGGAGCGGCTTACAGCGTGGAAATGATTATGTATGTATTGATCGGACTCCATATCTGACTGATTGCGACCACATTAGACGTCCTTAGCACAATTATTGTATTTTACCAGTCAATACATAATCCACATCCATTCAGATGGTATTATTGGATGACATCCAGACGCTGTTCACAGCTCTAGAAAAGCTCATGTTTAACCCTCCTGGGGTCATTTACTTTGAGGAGGCTGAGACCAGTCCGCGTTACACGATGTCTGCCCACAGCCCCTCACTCATCGGAGTCTTCCTTGTTCCCACTTATTTCCCCCTTGCAGTTTTTACAATCTGCTTTTACGGGAAATATTCTCCAAAAATGAGCTAATCAATAGTTATCCCACAGGTGGAATCCCCAGCAATCAGCTAAGGTCTGTAGAGGAACCTGGCAGCAAGTGTTCAGTTTCCCTACACTGCCTCCATAGGGGAAATGAAGAATTACAAGGAGCTTATAAAGATCACTGTGGTGTCCATGTAATGCATTCATGTGCTGGGTCCTCCAGAAAGTGACAGTGTTGGTAACCACTCTCTGCTCAAGCAAAGAAGTCTCCAGTAAAGGAGCCCTCTAGTAATTCGGTATGTCTTAATAAGCTGCAGACATTTCCTATAAAGGGTTATCCCACGAAAAAATAAAAAATCCATAGTAAAGCACGCCATTATTTTAACTATATCAGGACAAAAAGTGTTAATCCCCTTTTTAGATGTCTCTCATTTTAGCCTCTTTACTCCCCTTTCTGCAGCTCATCACAGGATCCACCACTGAATGCGGGAGAAGGTGAACCAGAAGGAGAAACAGCAGGGGGCGCTACCAGAGGGAAAACTTTTATGTACATTTAAAACTGAGCAATATTTTTATTAGACGTCAATACTACAATAATATGTCGTTGGCAATGCCCTGTTGATTGCATGTCAATACTTTTTATGACAAGGATGCAATACCATCATATGATGTAGAAGAGTGGCGCTGTTGGAAGAAAGCCTTTTTTATCCAATATAGGCTAACATATAATCAGTCACATAGCGCGGGGGAGGGATGCCCAGCCGCCAGATTAAAGCTCTTGCTATCAAGGAGGAGCAGGTCTGATCCCTGGCAGTCAGTGACAGCCGGGGCCCCCGAGGAAAAGACAGGAGCAGTTTATTACCACTTCTGCCTTCTACTTTGCTCGGTGCATAGCGCTCAATGAGTGGACCCGGCGATCACATAATTGGCTCAGGGGCAGAGCAGAGCTGTTGGCTCTTAGCAGACCCTAGGTACCACTAGAAACTATGACCACATCAGTGCATGTAGCTGCAAGTGGTGAAATGGTGGTCACCCTAGCAGAAGTCAGGTGGTTGCTAGGCAACATGATCCACATACATGCAGAATACAGATAAACAAATTCTTCAGAAACCTGTACTACTAATTTTGCTCTGTATTTTTGTTATTTTTATTGTTTTTGTTCCATTGTACGATGTAGTAAATGGAGCAGTTATGACTGGCTTTTATTCATGGCAGTGTAGGCGGCGGATATCACTCATCTCGAGGCACACTGTAGAGAGTTGAGGAGGTGGACTAGACTTTGGGCACAAAGGGTGAAAGAAAAATACCAGAGAATAGACCAGTGTCCTCCGAATGCGTATCCTTCATTATACAGGCCAAAAAAGAAACTTCACACTTGCCGGTAAATGATATTCTTAATAATGGGATTTCTTCATTTGTTGAACAAAAAGTTCCCAGAGTGCACTGCTCTGATGTCATTCGAAGGAGCAAATTAGAGCATTTGTAAAGCCGCTGAAGTGATGGGATAATCTGACCTTTTCCTGCCCGCCTTGTGATATGCCCATTTCTAGCGCGGGCTACCGGCATGGGGAAGGCAAGGGTTACTAAATCATAGCGCATTATGGGGGAGATTTCTCAAAACTGGTGCAAAGGAAAACTGATTTAGTTGCCCATAGCAACCAATCAGATTCCACCTTTAACTTTCCAAAGGAGCTCTGAAAAATGAAAGGTGGAATCTGGTTGGTTGCTATGGGCAACTAAGCCAGTGCTACTTTACTTCAGTTTTGGTAAATCTTCCCCATTTCGCTATCTACGTTTGAGTAGTCCCTGCAAGTCCGGGCTCCGTGGTTAGCAATTTAAAGAGGTCATTTCGCAAAACATAGGGGGAGATTTATCAAACTGGTGTAAAGTACAACTGGCTTAGTTGTCCATAGCAACCAATCAGATTCCACATTTCATTTTCCAAAGGAGCTGTGAAAAATGAAAGGTGGAATCTAATTGGTTGCTATGGGAAACTAAGCCAGTTCTACTTTACACCCATTTTGATAAATCTGCCCCATAGTCTACATTTTTCAGACCAGCACCTGGATCTGAATACTTTTGTAATTGCATGTCATCAAAAATTTAGCATAGCCACTGAGCTATTCAATAAAATGTGTCTGTATAGCGCCACCTGCTGTTTGTTCTTTTCCTAATTTTTTTGTCTGTCTCACTGAGCTGGTCGCACATGCTCAGTTTAAATCTTCAACTGCCACCAGCCATATCTTCTGATAGAAGCAGATTGGCAGTTACAGGGAGGGAGCTGTAGCAGAAAGGACACATCCCCTAAGCTTCCATGCTGAAGATAATCTAGCAGAGCAGTGAATGTGGAGATCTCTGGATCCATGTGAGGTACAGGGCTGGTTCTAGCTTTGTTAGAAAGAGATTTGCATGTCCTATATGATGTCTGATTTTAATTTTTTACATCAATCATGGCATAACCCTTTTAAGTACTGATTTATGAGTGGCCACTCATTTGGGCAGCCACAAGGCCCCACGAAAACTTTTACCCACTGGCCTCAACCAACCTTAATTTGGTCCTGGTTCTTATGAACCCTTAACAGGCCATTGTATGGAGTGGATCTACACACTGGTGTACGACAGGGGTGTAACACCGCCATCCGTATGTGACCAGTAGCCACGTTAGATAGCTGGGGCATAATGCAATTATTTATACCTCCCACCATTTGGGCATTTAACCCCTGCATGAGCCTCTTGGCGGTCTATGGGGCCTGTGTGGCCCTCAGGTTCCTTATCCACCTGCAACCTAGCCCCCTGACTAAACTGGGGGCATAGGTCCAAATCTGACCTGGGCACATCTATATGGAGGTTGTATGTTCTCCTTATATCTGTGCAAGTGTCCTTTGGAAATCGGATTGTGACCGATACCGGTACGCTCTCCGTACAGCGCTGTAGACGATACTACCGCTATATATATAACTACATAAATAATAGCCACCTATCCCCCCAGAAAGTCCCCTGACAGGTCATATGTCATGGACAGGGCGAGGCCTGACGTACAGACAATTGACAGATGTATTTTTACTTCCAGACGGACACATGGTCCCAGGATAGGGGCAGATGGACGGGGATCTAGTGTTTCTGATGCAGTTGCTTTTTTCCACGGCTAAGTATAGCCGGCCGGAGGAATCCCACCACCTCCAGTTACATCGGGCTGGTAATATTGCTTAATGGGCATCATTCGGAGGGGTATGCAGACGGCAGACATATTAATCATTTGCAATGCCCAGACAGATTACCGCTATATTACGTTACATGCAGCGTGCACAGCTCTGCTGCATCACACGGGCAGAAATATCAGTGACAGGTCGTGTCTTGTAGCAGGCTAGGCTCGCGCATGGGCCCAAATCCCGTGTTTATTTTCCAGAATTAACACCTGCATCGGACCTGGCAACTGGATTTTTATCAATTTTTTTTTTTATTTTTTTTAACCGTGAGCCTGCGCGGAGTGCTGCCCTCACTGCTTGGCCTCATTTATGCATGGCGCGGCTTTTTGGTATCGGTTATACTAATTACAGCAAAGCCCTCAAAAAAAACCATAGGGCTCATGCACACGACTGTATGTATTTTGCAGTCCGCAAAACACAGACCTGACCTGAAAACAGTGACATCTGTGATACATCGGTATTTTTTGCGGATCCATTGTAACAATGCCTGACCTTGTCTGCAAAACGGACAAGAATAGGACATGTTCTGTGTTTTTTGCGGAACGGCCATGTGGACACATGGATACAGAATGCACATGGAGTCATTTCTGTTTTTTTGCGGCCCCATTGAAATGAATGGTTCCACAAACAGGCCACAAAAAAAAAAAAACGGAACGAACATGGACAAAAAATACGTTTGTGTGCATGAGCCCTGACGGAGAACTCCCATAGACTCTGCCATCTGATTTTTCCAGGGAAGTTGCCAATTTCCTCTGAAGCGGTCACTACAGGCGAAATGTGGTATTACATGCGGACCCTCAAGTGAATAGCCCAAAAACGTCATCTTCCCGGAGGAGAGGCACTGCTTGTCTACTACTCTCCTATATGGAAAGGGGCATCTATGAGACAACCCTATAGTCTTTAAAACACTAAACCATAATAGGGAATATGTTTGCTTGTAAAGGAATCAATGCTATTAGTTGCAGTCTATCACGTAATTGCAAATTGTGCAATTTCTTCTTTTTCTCCCCGTAATCTAAAGCCCTCAGAGTCTATTGTGAATTTTATTCTATCATTTCTTCAGCTATTTCTGTTCTTTTAAAGCTCCCGTGGCAGCTGTAACCCATAGTAATAAATCATAAATAATTCTGGTTGCCTGCAGTCACCACTAGAGGGAGCATGGAAGCTTACTGCATACTGTGTTATCATTGCTTTCAATGTATAAATTGTATGCAGTGAGCGCCCTCTAGTGGCGGCTGCTAGTAGCAAAAATCTTATCTTTTAACTGGCTGTACAAGGGATTTAGAGCTTTGTATCAGGAAATAGAGCACTGACCTCTACAAAAATATATTAGGAAATAAATCAGCACAGACAGATGGACCTAAAATGATACAGTATGAAAAAGTTATCACACATGAACATTGCTTTTTCCTGTAAATATATGATGGGCCGTGTGAAGATTACCTAGGAGGACATGCAAGGCCTCCAACTATAAAGCAGTAAGGAAAACATTCCAAACAATACAGAAATGTATTTGGATCCGCATCACTAGTTTAACCCTATAGAGGATGTTTTGGTGGAAGAGATGCAGTCATGCGGGAGAATAAATTCCTTACGTGCTTGAGTAGGGCAGACTGTCTTCATGGTCTGTAGCGCTTCTGAAACTACAAGTCCTAGCACGGCCTGGATTTTCACTTCTGAACATGATTGTGGCTTTTAATTTAAAGATTCTCTACTGATTTATGTAATTAGTTTATCAGACAGAGCTGTCTAAAAATGAACACTCTGAAGTCCTGCAGCCTACCACTAGGGGGAGCTTAGAAAATGTGCACATTGATAATAAAACAGTATGCGGTAGGCTCCAAAGCTCCCTCTAGTGGCAGCTGCAGGAATACAGAAATGTATTATTTAACATTACCTCTGCAGGGGATTGGGAGTTTTGTATCAGATATCAAATGAATCAGTGCAGAATGTTGGACCTAAAAATGACCTGAAAACATAATCTCTGCAAAGTCCCTTCTTCTAAATGTTACTCTCAGTGTGCCTCACGGACCTACTCTCTTTTCCGTGGCAGAAGATTTTTACTGTGCTCATTGCTGCCCCCTGCTGAATAAGGCACTTGGAATAAGTAGCCAAGTGATTGATCACCTCAATACGATATCTCTTCTTAAAGGTGTTTTAGATATTGATGACCTATGCTCAAGAAAATATCAGAATGGTGGGGATCTGACTCCCTGTACCCCCGCCGATCCACTGTTTAAGGGAGTGGCGGCGCTTGGGCAAGTGCTGCGGTCTCTTTACAGCAGGGTTGCTCAACCTGCGGCCCTCCAGCTGTTCTAAAACTACAACTCCCACCATTCCCAGCTGTAGGCTGATAGCTGTAAGCTGTTCAGGCATGCTGGGAGTTGTAGTTTTGCAACAGCTGGAGGGCCACAGGTTGAGCATGCCTGCTTTACAGCATACCGCTGTAGATTGCATAGTGGCCGTGCTTGGTATTGCTGCTTAATCATGTTTCATTATTTATTAAACTCACGTATATAGCGCTACTATATTCCGCAGCGCTTTGCAGACATTAGCATCCTATTGTCCAAAATGGGTCTCACCATCTAAGTTCCCTATCAGTATGTCTTTGTTGGAGTGTGGGAGGAAACCGGACGCAAAACACCATGCAGATGTTGTCCTTGGTCGGGTTTGAGCCTCTGACCCCACTGAGCCACTGTCCTGCCCACGTCATCAATGTATGTGACGTCACAGACCGAGGAAGAGGCTTCGTCATCTTCCAAAAATTCATCTGTGACGGTGATGGGAGTCGGACCCCCGCCGATCAGATATTGATAGGTCATCAATATTTAAGCACTGGAAAGCCCCTTGAATCAACTCCAGCAATTAGTATACCGCCCCTTAAGTATACGGTATATTCCTGTCTGGATGGGAGTTGTAGTTTTGGGAAGCAAGGCTGCATGGAGACAGCAGCGAAGGGGTTTTGCGCAGAATATCTGAGCTGTATTAGCCGTTAGCTGTAACATGTGTCCCCATCCATACGACAGAACACCTACTTGCTCAGTGACTAACAATTATGTGGGTCTGTGTGACTTCGGAGCGCTTTAGAGTGACAGCCTGGAGCAGACTGTGCCATTGTTCTACCCATTCCCCCCTCGCTGTAAAGCTCTAACCCACACACCGCTCCGCATGTCTTGGCATATGTTATTATATTAACATTAAGCTCTCTAATCCCGCTGGAAGATAAAGTGCATTACTGTTAATTAGCAGCTTTGGGTTCGTGCCTCAGAACCGGGTCCCGAATGATCTTTTAGAAAATTAAAAGGCGTAATGAGCGCGGATAATTTTACAGCTAGGATGTATAGGGAGAACCTGTTTCTATTGCCATCCAGTCTGTGTGCCTCTGTGGGAGGGGGCTGTCATCACTTCTTCTTAGGGTTCACATACACATCGAAAAAGACAATTTGCAAAAACGGTTTGCTTTATTTCTTGAAACAGCGCCACTTTCATCCACAGGCAGTTTATGGTATTGCAGCTCAGTCTCATGCACCTGAATTAAACTTAAAGGGGTTGTCCCACAAAAAATTATTATATATTTTTTCGAAACAACACCTGAATCTGAATAATTTTTTAAATGCATGTCATTAAAAATTTGGTATAGCGGCTGAGTTACCCACTGAAGTCCATCTGCACAGCGCCACCCGCTGTTTGGTCGTTTAAAAAATTCTTTGTCTTGATCACCGAGATGGAAGCACATGCTCAGTTCCACCCTTTGGGCTCATGCACACGAACGTATTTCCTTTCCGTTTCCGTTCCGTTTTTTTTGCGGACCGTATGCGGAACCATTCACTTCAATGGGTCCGCAAAAACAACAGAAATGACTCAGCGTGCCTTCCGTTTCCGTATGTCCGCTTGGCAGTTCGGCAAAAAAGTAGTGCATGTCCTATTATTGTCCGCAAATCACGGTCCGTGGCTCCATTCAAGTCAGTGGGTCCACAAAAAATACGGAATGCCTCTTTGCGGATCTATGCCCACTTTGCCCATGTGTTTACTGTTTACAAACATTACCGTACATTACAGTAATTATTACAAATTTTCTGTTTCCGTTTGCGATCCGCAAAAAACGGATAGCATACGAAAACCATACAGATATGTTTTGTGGCATAACAGAACGGATGCAGACACAAAATAGATAAAAAAAACTCAGATACGGAACAAAGGATCCGTGAAAAACGGACCGCAAAACTACAACGGTCGTGTGCATGAGCCCTTTAACTGCAACTGCCACCAGCTGCAGCAAAAAGGACACACACCCTGAGAAAGGACACGCCACCATTAAGCTGACTACACATATAAGACGGCATGTTTAGCTGCCGGCTATCCACCTGACCTGCCTATAGATTTCCTGACAGAAAAAGATTGAGCATAACGAAACATAACACGCCCAATCCTCAGCATCTGCCCTTCGGGGATGGGCAGGAGACCCCCTCACACACTAAATAATGTAATATGGATGGTTGGATCTACCTAAGGGCTCATTCACAGGACCGTATGAATGGGTCCGCACCCGTTCCGCAATTTTGCGGAAAGGTTGTGGACCCATTCATTTCAATGGGGCCACAAAAGATCTGGACAGCACACCAAGTGCTGTCCGCATCCATTGTTTCCCGTAAAAAAATATATAGCATGGCCTGTTCTTGTCTGCAATCCCGGACAAGAATAGGCATTTCTATTATGGGACGCCCGTTCTGTTCCGCAAATTGTGGAACACACACGAGCGGCCTCCGTGTTTTTCAGACTCGCAATTTGTGGACTGCAAAACACGGCGCGGTGTGAATGAACCCTAACGCAGATGTGTGAAGCCTATTCATTTACTAAAGCCGATGTTCATATATTGGGACATACAGGGATGACACAGATCGTGTCTCCTCTGCACAAACATGTTCAAGAACTCATCTTATAAGTAATAGATCCTAGTGGTCAGGGATTACCTCCAAATGTAATTGTCTTCTGCTGGACCTTGGGGGGCCCACTATTGTGTCACAGCGGAGATTCCTCTGGTACTCTGGTGGGGCGGCCTGACCCTAGGATCATAACCTCAAAATCACCAAAGTATTAGGTTGACTCCTATGACTTGCCACGTTTCATACGGTCTCTCCTGCCTTGAGGGCTTTGGGACTTTTGAGCTCCTTTATATACAAGCCATACATTCCTTGCTTTTTGTAGCCTCATATCAAAGCAGATCTGCAGCTGAATAGATGAAAAATGTACATTTTTCAAAAATGGCACCGGGAGGGGGCGTAATACATTTTCCTATGAAGCCCTAGGAGATCTGCGTGGGCTCCTGGACAGATGGTTCGAACCCTGATGTGAACAGAGGCCTACCCTGTGTTAGGCCTGTGATCTGTCCTCCATCATCCTCTGTTATAGACCACGATAGCCAGCTAAATACAGGCCTATCTCCCACGCTTCAGGGCAGGGCGTGCTGTAATATACGAGTGTAATTCCATTACACGTCCTCTTATTAGTATGATAAATCTAATATAAGCCTTTTATCTCAGGGAAGCCGCTCGTGGGGCGTGAATATGTATTGCTGGAGGCCGAGGTAATGCATGATCTTGGATAATAGATAACAAGTGATGCTCGGCAGCACCCAGGTCAGATGCAATCAGTACACATTACCAGGCGGCACTACTGAGGAAACTGAGTTATAGACAAGGCTAATTTGAGATTTCGGGAAGAAGACCATTTAAATTTTTTACATCACTTAATTCGGGGGGGGGATTTTTTTTTTATATTTTTAATTTTTTTGTGTTTCAGTTGTGTGAGGTTTTGTTTTTGCTGTTTCAGAATATCATTCACACTTTTCTGTGCGTACAGGGGGGAGATTTCTCAAAACTGATGTAAAGAAAAACTGGCCTAGTTGTCCCTAGCAACCAATCAGATTCCATCTTTAATTTGCCAAAGGAGCTCTGGAAAATGAAAGGTGGAATCTGATTGGTTGCTATGGGCAACTAAGCTAGTTTGACTTTGCACCAGTTTTGATTAATCTCCCTCATGAAAGGAAGGCAAAAAAAAAATACTTTTAAACACTGGGTTTTGTTTTTCACCAACCACGTCAAAGTGCAAATTATCTTTTTTTGTACAGGTTTTTATGATTTATATGTTTGTTTGTTTTTTACCACTAAGGTCTCGTTCACATCTGCGGCAAGCTGATCCGGCTGCTTGATCCAGGTTAAATGCCGGTGGTCGACCAGAACAAAAAACATTGCATTGTATGGCCAATATCTGGTATTTATGGTGGAAAGCAGCCAGATCACCTCCGGACCTCATTACAATCAAAGGGCATATAGAATCCGGCAATGCCAGATCCGGCAAAATATAAATGCGTTCTAACGAACGAGTAGATATGAACGCGGCCTAAGAGACTTTTCAAATCCAACTAAAATCCAAGCAAAATCTGCCTGAGGTTTGTGAGTTCTTGGGCGTGCGTGGGTTTTCTGTAGATGCTCTGATTTTCTCCCACACACCAAATAAAGCATACGGATAGGTTAATTGACTCAGTATGAAAGTTGTCCCACTGTATGTGTGTGAGAAGGAGAAATAGAGATCAGCCTCACGGGGGACAAGGATGACAATATCTGCACTGCGCTATGGCATGTGGTGCTGCTATATAAAATGCATTCGGAAAGTCTCTAGACCCTTTCACGTTTTTCACATGTTGTTATCTTGTAAGTTTAGCCAACTGCACCTCATAATAGAAAGTGAAAATAGAATTGTAGAGACTTTTGCAAATTTATTAAAAAGGAAAACTAGAATTTTTCATGGGCATAAGTATTCAGACCCTTTGCTATGACACTTGACATTTAGTTCTGGGTGCCTCAAATCTCTCTTGATCACCTTTGAGATGTTTCTACACCTTGAATGGGGTCCACCTGTGCTAAATTCAGTTGATTGGACATGATTTGGAAAGACACAGCCCTGTCTATATGAGGTCTCACAGCTGACAATGCATAGCATAGCAAAAACCAAGCCATGAGGAGGAAACAACTGCCTGTAGAGCTCAGAGACAAGATTGTCTGGAGGCATAGATCTGGAGAATGGCGCAAAACATTTCTGCTGCACTGAAAGCTCGCAAGACCACAGTGGCCTCCATAATTCTTAAATGGAACAAGTTTGGAATAACCAGGACTCTTCCTCGAGCTGGCTGCCCCACCAAACTAAGTAATCTGAAGAGAAGGGCCTTGGTAAGAGAGATTACAAAGAACCCTATAGTCACTCTGGCTGAGCTCCAAAAATCTTGTGTCCAGATGAGAGAAACTTCCAGAGGGTCAACTTTCACTGCAGCATCATTGTGGCAGAGTGGCCAGAAAGCCACCTCAGTAAAGACACATGAAAGTTTGGGACCTCCTGAAAGACTCTCCCACTGTGAGAAGCTGGATTCTCTGGTTGAAAGTTTTGGCCTCGGTTCTTAGCGTTATGTTTGGAGGAAACCAGGCACTGCCCAGCACCTGCCCAATAACATTCCTACAGTGAAGCATGGCAAAGGCAGCATTATGATGTGGGGGTATTTTTCAGTATCAGAGACAGGGAGAATGGTCAAGGTTGAAGGAAAGCTGAATGTAGCAAAGTCAGAGATGTTCTTAATAAAAACCTGGTCCAGAGTGCCCCGGATTTCAGAATGGGCTGAAGGGTCACCTTCCAACAACACAATAAACACAGAGCCAAAACAACGTAGGAGTAGTTTAGGTACAACTCCGAATGTCCTTGAGTGACCCAGCCAAAGCCCTGACTTGAACCCAATCGAACATCTATGAAGAGACCTGAAAATGGCCGTCCACCAACAGCCCCCATCCAACCTGACAGAGCTTCAGAGGATCTGCAGAGAAAAGTGGCAGAAAATCACCAAATCCAGGTGTGCAGACCTTGTGGCATCATACCCAAGAAGACTGGAGGCTGAAATCTCTGCAAAAGGTTCTTCAACTGAGTCCTGAGTAAAGAGTCTGAATACTTTTGTCAATGCAGGATTTTAGTTTTTCCTTTTTAATAAATTAGCTAAGAGTTCAAACATTCAGTTTTCACTTTCTCATTCTGGGGTATTTAGTGCAGATTGATGGGGGGGGGGACTAGATTTTTTTAATTATTTTAGCACAAGGCTTCAACATAACAAAATATGAAGAAGCTGAAAGGGTCTGGAGACTCTCTGAATGCACTGAGAGTAATGTCCAAAAAGGCATAATTACTGGACTGCATTGGGGGCCTTCATTAGAACCATGGACATGCCTATAAAATAATCAGCCCCGGTGATTACAGTGCTGGGGCTGATGATGGGAAGACAAAAGACGTCAATGGTTAAATGTCCAGCATTGCCACTGCAATTACCCTAACCTGTGAGTGATCACCCAACTGTACCTGCATGGTGAGAGTGCTTCTACTGTACCTGCATGGTCAGACTGCTTCTACTGTACCTGCATGGTCAGACTGCTTCTACTGTACCTGCATGGTCAGAGTGCTACTACTGTACCTGCATGGTCAGAGTGCTACTACTGTACCTGCATGGTCAGAGTGCTACTACTGTACCTGCACAATCATACTGCTACTACTGTACCTGCACGGTCAGACTGCTACTACTGTACCTGCACAATCATACTGCTACTACTGTACCTGCACGGTCAGACTGCTACTACTGTACCTGCACGGTCAGAGTGCTACTACTGTACCTGCGGTCATACTGCCGCTACTGTGCCCAGCGCGGTCAGGGCACTACTGTACCTGCGGTCAGGTACTACTATTACCTGCACGGTCAGAGTGCTACTACTGTACCTGCACGGTCAGAGTGCTACTACTGTACCTGCACGGTCAGAGTGCTACTACTGTACCTGCACGGTCAGAGTGCTACTACTGTACCTGCACGGTCAGAGTGCTACTACTGTACCTGCACGGTCAGAGTGCTTCTACTGTACCTGCAATGTCAGAGTGCTTCTACTGTACCTGCACGGTCAGTGCTTCTACTGTATCTGCACGGTCAGAGTGCTTCTACTGTATCTGCACGGTCAGACTGCTACTACTGTATCTGCACGGTCAGAGTGCTACTACTGTATCTGCACGGTCAGAGTGCTTCTACTGTACCTGCACGGTCAGAGTGCTACTACTGTACCTGCACGGTCAGAGTGCTACTACTGTACCTGCACGGTCAGAGTGCTACTACTGTACCTGCACGGTCAGAGTGCTACTACTGTACCTGCATGGTCAGAGTGCTACTACTGTACCTGCATGGTCAGAGT
Source organism: Bufotes viridis (assembly GCA_033119425.1). Taxonomy (NCBI): domain Eukaryota; kingdom Metazoa; phylum Chordata; class Amphibia; order Anura; family Bufonidae; genus Bufotes; species Bufotes viridis. The sequence goes on along the minus strand of CM065592.1, from coordinate 39,431,088 downwards.
GCTACTACTGTACCTGCACGGTCAGAGTGCTTCTACTGTACCTGCACGGTCAGTGCTTCTACTGTACCTGCACGGTCAGAGTGCTTCTACTGTACCTGCACGGTCAGTGCTTCTACTGTACCTGCACGGTCAGTGCTTCTACTGTACCTGCACGGTCAGAGTGCTTCTACTGTACCTGCATGGTCAGAGTGCTACTACTGTATCTGCATGGTCAGAGGGCTACTACTGTATGATCCGTGTGCTAGGACTCCATTATTGGGGTTCTAGTACTGTATGACCAGGGTGCTAGAACTGTAAATACAGGATGTTAGTACTGTATGATAAGGATGCTGAAACTGTATACTTAGGGTGCTTGTACTGCATGATCAGTATGCTAGTACTGATTGATCAGGGTGCTAGAACTGTATGATCAGGGTGCTAGAACTGTATGATCAGGGTGCTAGAACTGTATGAGCAGGGTGCTACAACTATATAAACAAGGTGCTAGTACTGTGGTAAAGTATTAGCAAATAGGGCCATACATTTATCATGTGAAGTAAAAATACTCCTGAAGCTATGTCCCTGAGTAATCCCTGACATCTGCCTGCTCTGACAACAACAAGTATATAAGGCTGCGTAATCATATATACATAAAAATAATAATAATAATCTCTCTCTCTGTATATATATATAAATATATACACATTTTTTTGTTTGCAACCCTGGTTACTACTAGTGTGCTGTGTTTCAGAGTGTCAGATGAATATGCCTCCTTTGTGCGGCCTTGCATACTGCTTTTCTGCTTCTCTGCTTTCTTTTACAGCACAATTTGCATAAAAATATACAACCTTTTCTTGTAACAGAAAAACGAGAAAGGGAAAAAAAAAATTTAAAAAAGCTGCATACTGTAAGGAAAATGTACAAAAGCCTTTGATTTTATTGTTGGGTCCCATTGCTCCGAGTCTATGCTGTGTACCTAATTATTCTCAAGCCGATTTGTTCAGAAAAGACCTCCCTGTAGAGTAGAAGAGTGCGGAACACTGGCTAATTATACTGCGCTCCATACATGCCTGCCATGCTGAAGTCTCGCTATTAATGTCCCCCCTCCACTGCGGCCTATTGAATAAGGCAGCATGAGAGTGTCCCCACCGCCAGCAGTCCAATGGCTTTTCTTTAAGGCTTTTATTCTGAAACTGTAAAAAAGCTACATTCAAAGCTATGCCCCAAGAAGCCCCAAAATTTGGCAGATTTCCACTCCTGGTGTTTGCATTCCTAGACATTACAAGAGAATCCATAACGAGGGCTCAGAGATTATCTGTATTCTGGTTTTGGAATTCTAAAACTACTATTTAGCAAACAGACAAGATTTACCAATATTTTTACATATAGTAGGCAGTATTATATTCTTGTACATAGAGCAGTATTATAGTAGTTAAATTCTTGTACATAGGAGCAGTATTATAGTAGTTATATTCTTGTAGATAGGAGCAGTATTATAGTAGTTATATTCTTGTACATAGGAGCAGTATTATAGTAGTTATATTCGTGTACATATGAGCAGTATTATAGTAGTTATATTCTTGTACATAGGAGGCAGTATTATAGTAGTTATATTCGTGTACATATGAGCAGTATTATAGTAGTTATATTCTTGTACATAGGGGCAGTATTATAGTAGTTATATTCTTGTACATAGGAGCAGTATTATAGTAGGTATATTCTTGTACATAGGGGCAGTGTTATAGTAGTTAAATTCTTGTACATAGGAGACAGTATTATAGTAGTTATATTCTTGTATATAGGAGGCAGTATTATAGTAGTTATATTCTTGTACATAGGAGGCAGTATTATAGTAGTTATATTCTTGTACATAGGAGGAAGTATTATAGAAGTTATATTCTTGTATATAGGAGCAGTATTATAGTACTTATATTCTTGTACATATTAGGCAGTATTATAGTAGTTATATTCTTGTAAATAAGAGCAGTATTATAGTAGTTATATTCTTGTACATAGGAGGCAGTATTATAGTAGTTATATTCTTGTACATAGGCAGTATTATAGAAGTTATATTCTTGTATATAGGAGCAGTATTATAGTAGTTATATTCTTGTACATATTAGGCAGTATTATAGTAGTTATATTCTTGTAAATAGGAGCAGTATTATAGTAGTTATATTCTTGTACATAGGAGGCAGTATTATAGTAGTTATATTCTTGTACATAGGAGGCAGTATTATAATCGTTATATTGTTGTACATAGGAGGCAGTGTTATAGTAGTTATATTCTTGTACATAGGAGCAGTATTATAGTAGTTATATTCTTGTACATATGAGCAGTATTATAGCAGTTATATTCTTGTACATATGAGCAGTATTATAGCAGTTATATTCTTGTACATAGGAGCAGTATTATAGTAGTTATATTCTTGTACATAGGAGGCAGTATTATAGTAGTTATATTCTTGTACATAGTAGTAGTTATATTCTTGTACATAGGAGGCAGTATTATAGTAGTTATATTCTTGTACATAGGAGCAGTATTATAGTAGTTATATTCTTGTACATAGGAGGCAGTATTATAGTAGTTATATTCTTGTACATAGGAGCAGTATTATAGTAGTTATATTCTTGTACATAGGAGGCAGTATTATAGTAGTTATATTCTTGTACATAGGAGGCAATCTTTATTAGTAAAAACAAGCAAAAATACAATAATACATTTCAGAATCAGAATGAACAAACAATTATTAAACTGAAATCATACATATCATCAAAATAATAAATTTATAATAACTTTAACTTAAGAGTCCATTGCAAATAAATGGGAAAAAAGATGAATAAATAAACATAATTTAAGGTACATGAACCAAAATTATTCCAAATATACATTCCTCCATAATTTTTCATTCTCGCCCTTTCTCCTAACCTCTATAGATCTGATCCACCTTAGCTCTGACAGGATGAGGTTTACGGCTTTCTCATGATTGAAGGGCTCACTATGGATGGACACTCTCGTTCTTGTATGCCAGTGATAGTATTTGATGGTGGTAATAATCAGATGCATGGTCCCCCGGTCAATGTCAGCTACCCGTGATGTCACACCATATACAATGTCTGGGTAGGTCAGAGACTGCAGCCTTGGGATTTTTAGCTTGCTGGTTATCTCCTGCCATATCTGTCGCCCTCCCCAGCACTCGGTTATAAAATGTTCCATAGTCTCCTCCTGCTGACAACCCAAGGGACACATGCGATCTAGAACACTCAGGAACTTTAAATTGCCTCTGACAAAAAGCTTCCCATGGAATGACAGCCAGGCGATGTCAAACAACTTTGCAGGAAGCCTTGGTCCGTTGAGGAACCTGAGACTTTTCTGCAAGGTGGCTGTTGTGCAGTCTCTCAGTGCTGGCTGCAAGTTATAGAAGGTCCTACAGATCCTGATATAGAGATCCTTCCTGGTCTTAGTCTCCAGATACACCTTCTCTATTCCCCATTTCTTCACACACTTTAGACCATACTCCAGGTACTGGGGGAGGAAGCCACGCGTCAACCGACCCCTCTTGAGACTGCCGCCTCGCACTCCAAGACTCTGCAAAGGCAATATCCAGTCCCTGACACTGTTCACCCACAGGGAGCTGCTGTTTGAGTCCAGGCAACCAAAATTAACTTTCAGAAACATGGAGTCAAAGAACACCCTTGGATTTAACATATCCAACCCACCCTCTCTCCTCTGTAGGTAGGTGATCCCTCTTTTATTGGGTTCAACCTGTTCCCCCATAACAGCTGGAAGAACAGGCTAAAGAGCCTAGCCGAGAAAGGTTCTGGCAAAGGAAAGACAACAGAGACATACAAGAAGACGGGGACCAGGTAAGTCTTCAACATAGTAACCCTTTCTCTATAGGTCAGCCTCCAGTTCTTCCATCGCTGAACCTTTGCATTTCCGGATTCCAACCTTTCTTCCCAATTTAGTTTGGCATTATCTTCCCTCCCAAATTTGACCCCAAGGATTTTAATATAGGTGGAGGCCTTTGCAAATTGTGGCAGATCAAAATCTGGATCAGTACTTGAAGTCCAGAGAGCTTGACTCTTCTCAAGGTTGACCAGAGACCCTGAGGCCTCCGAGTAACTTCTGATGGCTGCCGACAACATCTCCACCTCTCGAGGCTCAGATATCACCACAGTCACATCATCCGCATAGGCAACTACTTTCAAAGGCAAGCAGTGGGGACCGGCACCCCTGAAAATCACACTCCTGCAGTGACCTCAGGAACGGGTCCAAGGCAAACACATACAGCAGTGGACTCAAAGGGCAACCCTGTCTCACCCCTGCCTCTACTTCAAAAGTGTCCCCTTGCCAACCATTGATTAGAGGAAAGCTCTTCGCCTCACAATATAAAGTTTTCAGCCAATCTACAAATTGTCCCGGAATACCGTACTTTGACAAAGTGGCCCATAGATACTCGTGATCCACTCTGTCAAAGGCTTTAGCCTGGTCCAGACCTACAACATATCTCCCACACCTCAGAGCTTTACATCTCTCAAACATCTCCCTTATCGAGATGACTGCTCCAGAGATGTTCCGCCCTTTACTGTGCCGAACTGACAGCCTGCCAACAGTGCCCGGGACAAACAGACTAACCTAGAGAACAGGATTTTTGCCAGAATCTTCCTGTCGACATTCAAGAGGGCAATCGGCCTCCAGTTCTTGATGTCACTAGGCTCTTTCCCTTTAGACAGCAGAATTAACGAGGACACCCTCATGGACGGAGGCATCAGGTGATTTTCTAGACAATTTTTGTACACGTCCACGAGGATTGGGGCTAAGTGGTCTCTGAACTTCTTATAGAATTCTGCTGTTATACCGTCTGGACCTGGTGCCTTCTTCAGATGTAACTGGTCAATGGCCACTTTAACCTCCTCCACCGTTAATTCTGCTGTCAAAGGAGAAAAGTCCACATCGTTAGTATCAGGGCCTGGAGTTGCCTCCAAGAATTGAGTCATCTTCTCTTTATCCAAAACCTTCTTCTGAAATAAGTCAGCATAGTAAGATCTCACCACCCCCAGGATACCCTCCCGAGATTCCTGCAAAACACCCTGGGAGTCAGTGAGACCTGCCACCGATTTATTAGCCACACGCTCCCGACAGTTCTCAAAGGGATCAGGAGCCCCTAGGGTCCCATAATCCCGTTCCAGAACCAGGGAGGTGTACCTGCTGTACTGATACTGCCTTATCTCAGATTTCAGTCGGTCGATCTTTTGTTTTTCATCCCCACCCGCCGAATACAGTGACTCCAATTCTTTCCGCAGCCTGAGATACTGGCTGTACTTACTCTTCCCTCTTTTAACTGACAGTCTCTGTAAGAGGGATCTGATCTCCACCTTGACATCCTCCCACCAGTCGGCCACGTTGTTATAAAAGTCCACTCTGTCTAGCTGAACCTGGAAAAGGGAGTGGACACAGTCCTGGACATAGAGATCATCCAGTATGCTGGAATTAAGCCTCCATAGCCCCCTACCAATATCAGAGCGTTTAGTGGCTCCCAAGCAAAAAAACAAAGCCAGGTGGTCAGAGTAGGGGACGACCTTCTCACTTATCCCGCTAACAGTCTCTGTGGGGTTCACAAACGCCATGTCGATTCTACTGCTCCTGTCAGCACAAGAATATGTGAAGTTTGGCTTCCTGCCGCCCCATGTGAAGACATCACTTAGGCCAGCCTGCGATATTATGTTACTTAAGACTCTGGAGTCTCTGACCACCGCTCTGCCCGAGGACCGGTCACCTGATGACAAAGTAACATTAAAGTCCCCCGCCATTACCACAGGTATAGAGGTGAAAAGGTACTGCTTCATATCATTAAACAGCTGGATTCTCTCCGCCACTGTCTGTGGGCCGTAGATGTTAATAAAGCGGAGCCGTCTACCATGGATGGTCACTTCCAGAACCAGGCACCTTCCCATAGCTACCTCCGTTAACCTGTGCACAATCACGTCATTGGTGTTAAACAATATGGCCACCCCGGCATAAGGCTCCACAGCCAGCGACCAGTAAGAAGGACCAGACCGCCATTCACTCTCAGCCTCACGTAGATGCCCCAAGGTGTTCAAACGCGTCTCCTGCAGAAAGATGACATCTGCATCCAGGTATCTGAGGTGATCGTATACCGCGTGTCTGGTCCTTCTTACTTTGATGCTGTTCACATTGCTCGAAGCAACTTTTAGAGAAAACCCAGCCATCACAAGACAACAGAGAAAGAGCAGATAAGTGACTCCCATCATCAAAGGTCAGAATCGGAGGCTTCCTGCCGACCACCAGTCTCCATATCTGACTCTACTGGGGCTTCTACAGGAGGGGGCTTCTTCTTTGTTGGGGGGTCCCCTGTGTCTGCCTCACACTCCTTATCTATTCTCTGTTGCTCTTGCTCATAATCCCCATCAGACTCGGATAACGCCTCATATCTGTTTGATAGGACCATGACTCCTGCACCGGTACTGACTTTTTTCCTGGTGTTTTGGCCCAGGTTATGTTCCTCCTCAGACTTACGGGAAGACTTATCTTTCTTCCTCCTTTTGTTCCTCTTGGCCTCTTCACATACAGAAGGTGATACAGAGGCGGCTGCCTGAGGCTGGTCCTGAGTGACCACTTCCATGGTGCCCTGAGTGTTCTCTGAAGGCTGAGGTTCGGGTGTTGTCTCACCTGACCCCTGTTGTACCTCGTGCCTCGTCAGTATGGTCCCTGACATCAAAGCCTCCTCCTCTATGGCGTCTGCGGCCTCCACTAACTCCTCATCTGGAAGCTCCCTGCATACGTTATGCCAGGCATCTGGGCAATCCTTATGTGAGTGGCCTATCTGTCCGCAGAGATTGCACCTAACGTTCTTACACGTGGCACTCAGATGGCCGAGCTCACCGCACAGGTTGCACTTGACCACTGTGCACACATTTGCCACATGACCGACCTTGCCACACTTGAAGCACTTTCTAGGTTGCCCAGGATAGAAACAGACGCCCTTCTCTCTACCAATAAAGAAGGAGTTAGGGAGATGTAAGGTGACGTTATTGTGCTGGCGCAGCTTCACCAGCACCTTCCACCCCCCGTCCAGACACCATCATCGTCCCTGTTCTTGGTGAGGTCGGACACGAGGTCACAGTGCCTCCGGAGCCACACCACAATGTCCTGGGGAGGAACAGATTCATTCCAGAAAATAACATTCACAATAACAGTGTCTGGCTTGGAAATGGGAATGAAAATGAATTTATTCCAGCCCTCGGTGTCTCTAACCCTGGCAAAGTTTGCCCAGAACCTATCCAGACTAGACATAAGCTTAAAGCTGACATCATAGCCCTGCCTGTCTGGTAGATTTATCACGGCCAGGATGTCCTCTGGAGCAAACCCCATCTGGTGGCACAGGAGTTCCCTCACCACAAACCTCCTATCGGGAGGTCTTCTTTGGTGCCTCGGTGTTTAAACCTCACCACGTTCCTCCTCTTAAACGCCTGGCCTGTATAGCCTGCACTGGAGGTGAAGGATGGAGCGCCGCGGCTCCAGGCGTTTCTGGGGGGTTCCTGACGGGGCTCACTACCCTGAGTATTGGGGCGAGTGTCTCCACTAGAGGGGCCTGACAGGGGGTCACTACCCTGAGTATTGGGGTGCACGTCTGCACTAGAGGGGCCTGATGGGGGATCACTTCCCTGAGTATTGGGGTGCGCGTCTGCACTAGAGGGGACAGTCTCATCCGATGTGGGTTGTGTTAAGGGGGGGAAATTACAGACATCATTCTGTACACCTTCCTGACCGCCATCCACCTCTATATCCCACACAGACTGTACAGTATCCCCAGCCCCCGACCCCTCAGGTACATTATCAATGTCCCCGGCCTGTACCCCAGTAACAGAGCTCTCCTGCATCGCCGCATCACCCTGAACCATGGATACATGTCCACTGTCCTGCTGTTGGCCTGGCTCTGCTGGGACTTGTGGTGCCACAACTCCAGGATGTTGCTCAGGGACAGCTGAAGGTGCTTGCGGCTGCACTTGCCCACCTCCCTTCTGGAAAGAGAAACTTGCAGGTTTCAGTATAGTTTGTGTCACACGCCGGGGCTCCTCTGGGGACACGGACCCTGATTGTGCTCTAGAGGAGCGGGATCCAGAGTCACTGTTCTGTCTCTGCTGTGAGAAGCGTTCCTGGTTCCTGTAGGACTCGGCCAGGGGCCCCATCCTCTCCAGGACACAGTCCATCTCCTTCACCACCTGTGCCAGCTCTATGCTCAGTGAGTGCAGCTTGGTATCATACAAGGTGTTACTATCGGGGTGCGCAGTTTTAAGGTTGTATACACAGTCTATCTGCATCTGCAGCAGTTGTTTGTGGTGCTTTAACTCCCCCATTCTCCTTACCAGAGCCGGGATCTCCTCCGCCATCTGCAGCTCAGGTGCTCGCGTGGTCTCCTTCACCTGCTGTCCTGGTCGGGGCAGGGGTCCAGGCTGTGTGGATTCACTGGTCTCCTGCAGCTTTGCCTTTCCAGCGTTACTGCTAGTACTTGCAGTTGCATCTGCTGAGGCCTGTTCACACTTTGCAGTGTTTGTAGACATGGCATTCTTGGTTACCTGTAGAGGCATTGCTGCAGATCTGGTACGGCCTTGGCAGGCCATGCTGGAAACCACAACTTGCTGTTTCAGGTTTTCTTGCAATGTTTGTTTCTCCAGTGATGTCCGTCTCTGTCTGTGTGCAGGAGAGGGGAGCTGCTCACCTGCTGCACGGCCTGCGCTCATCACCCCTGCACCTTGCTGGCTGGACTTGGGATCCACTTCCATCTTCACTGCACTCACTTTCTTCTCTTCTTCTTTCTTCAGAACAACATTTCCTTCATTCTGCTGCTGACTGGAAACTTTGGGATTAGTATCCACTTTAGGAATAGTTTGGGAGTTTTCTCCCAGTGTAGGCCTGGAAGCCTGGGCCTTGCTGAGGGAAGTTCCCCGCCCGGGCTGGCCACACCCTGGGCTCTGGACAGACATCCACAGGCTCAGGAGAGCTACTCACACACGTCCTCACAGCTAGGAGGCAGTATTATAGTAGTTATATTCTTGTACATAGGAGCAGTATTATAGTAGTTATATTCTTGTACATAGGAGGCAGCATTATAGGAGTTATATTCCTGTACATAGGATCAGTATTATAGTAGTTATATTCTTGTACATAGGAGGCAGTATTATAGTAGTTATATTCTTGTACATAGGAGCAGTATTATAGTAGGTATATTCTTGTACATAGGGGCAGTGTTATAGTAGTTAAATTCTTGTACATAGGAGACAGTATTATAGTAGTTATATTCTTGTATATAGGAGGCAGTATTATAGTAGTTATATTCTTGTACATAGGAGGCAGTATTATAGTAGTTATATTCTTGTACATAGGAGGAAGTATTATAGAAGTTATATTCTTGTATATAGGAGCAGTATTATAGTACTTATATTCTTGTACATATTAGGCAGTATTATAGTAGTTATATTCTTGTAAATAAGAGCAGTATTATAGTAGTTATATTCTTGTACATAGGAGGCAGTATTATAGTAGTTATATTCTTGTACATAGGCAGTATTATAGAAGTTATATTCTTGTATATAGGAGCAGTATTATAGTAGTTATATTCTTGTACATATTAGGCAGTATTATAGTAGTTATATTCTTGTAAATAGGAGCAGTATTATAGTAGTTATATTCTTGTACATAGGAGGCAGTATTATAGTAGTTATATTCTTGTACATATGAGGCAGTATTATAATCGTTATATTGTTGTACATAGGAGGCAGTGTTATGGTAGTTATATTCTTGTACATAGGAGCAGTATTATAGTAGTTATATTCTTGTACATATGAGCAGTATTATAGCAGTTATATTCTTGTACATATGAGCAGTATTATAGCAGTTATATTCTTGTACATAGGAGCAGTATTATAGTAGTTATATTCTTGTACATAGGAGGCAGTATTATAGTAGTTATATTCTTGTACATAGTAGTAGTTATATTCTTGTACATAGGAGGCAGTATTATAGTAGTTATATTCTTGTACATAGGAGGCAGTATTATAGTAGTTATATTCTTGTACATAGGAGCAGTATTATAGTAGGTATATTCTTGTACACAGGAGGCAGCATTATAGGAGTTATATTCTTGTACATAGGATCAGTATTATAGTAGTTATATTCTTGTACATAGGAGGCAGTATTATAGTAGTTATATTCTTGTACATAGGAGCAGTATTATAGTAGTTATATTCTTGTACATAGGAGGCAGTATAATAGTAGTTATAGTCTTGTACATAGGAGGCAATTTTTATTAGTAAAAACAAGCAAAAATACAATAACACATTTCAGAATCAGAATGAGCAAACAATTATTTAACTGAAATCACACATATCAACTAAAGAATAAATTTATAATAACTTTAACTGAACAGTCCATCATAAAACAGATGGGGGAAAAAAAGCTTAATAAAAAAAAACATAATTTTAGGATACTTAGGCCAAAATATACATTTCTCCATAATTTTTCATTCTTGCCCTTTTTCCTTAGCTCTATAGATCTGATCCACCTTAGTTCTGACATGATGAGGTTTACGGCTTTCCTATGATTGAAGGGCTCACTGTGGATGGAAACTCTCATTCTTGTATGCCAGTGGTAATATTTTAATAATCAGATGCATGGTTCCCTGGTTAATGTCAGCTACCTGTGATGTTACACCATAGATGATGTCTGGGTAGGTTAGACTGCAGCCTGGGGATTTTTAGCTTGCTGGTTATTTCCTGCCATTTCTGTCCCCCTCCCCAGCACTCGGTTATAAGATGTTCCATAGTCTCCTCCAAGGGGCACATGTGATCTGAGACACTTTTAAATTGCCTCTGACAAAAAGCTTTCCATGCAGCGACAGCCAGGCAAAAAAACTTTGCAGGAAGCCTTGGTCCATTGAGGAACTTTAGACCTTCCTGCAAGGTGGCTGTTGTGCAGTCTCTTAGTGCTGGTTGCAAGTAATAGAAGATCCTACAGATCCTGATATAGAGATCCTTCCTGGTCTTAGTCTCCAGATACACCTTATCTATTCCCATTTCTTCAACCACTTTAGACCATATTACAGGTACTGGGGGAGGTAGTCACGAGTCAATCGACCCCTCTTGAGACTCCAGCCTCGCACCCAAGACTCTGCAAAAGGCAATATCCAGTTCCTGACACTATTCACCCACAGGGGACTATTGTTTGACTCCAGGCTACCAAAATGTACTTTTAGAAACATGGAGTCAAAGAAAACCCTTGGATTTAACATATGCAACCCACCCTCTCTCCTCTGTAAGTAGGACATCCCTCTTTTTATTGGGTTCAACCTGTTCCCCCACAAAAGTTGGAAGAACAGGCTAAAGAGCCTAGCCGAGAAAGGTTCTGGAAAAGGAAAGACAAAAGAGACATACAAGAAGACGGGGACCAGGTAAGTCTTCAACATAGTAACTCTTTCTCTATAGGTCAGCGTCCAGTTCTTCCATCGCTGAACCTTTGCATTTCCGGATTCCAACTTTTCTTCCCAATTTAGTTTGGCATTATCATCCTTCTCAAATTTGATCGCAAGGATTTTAATATGGGTGGAGGCCTTTGCAAATTGTGGCAGATCAAAGTCTGGATCAGTACTTAAAGTCCAGAGAGCTTGACTCTTCTCAAGGTTGACTAGAGATACGGAGGCCTCCGAGTAGCTTCTGATGACTGCAAACAACATATGAACATCACGAGGCTCAGATATATAGGAGGCAGTATTATTTTCGGTCCCCAATGCACGGAACGGCCCACCAACGGCCGTGTGAATGAGCCCTTATAGTAGTGATATTCTTGTACATAGGAGCAGTATTATAGTAGTTATATTCTTGTACATAGGAGACAGTATTATAGTAGTTATATTCTTGCACATAGGAGGCAGTATTATAGTAGTTATATTCTTGCACATAGGAGGCAGTATTATAGTAGTTATATTCTTGTACATAGGAGACAGTATTATAGTAGTTATATTCTTGTACATAGGAGGCAGTATTATAGTAATTATATTCCTGTACATAGGAGCAGTATTATAGTAGTTATATTCTTGTACATAGGAGACAGTATTATGGTAGTTATATTCTTGTACATAGAGACAGTATTATCATAATTGTAGTCTCATGTATAGGGTGTGGACAAGTATTATAACATCTGTAGTGCTACTATAAAATTATAATAGCATTATATTTTTGGCATCTATATTTTTGCCAGCATAAACTTTATTCAGAGTCATTCATTTTAGAGGTCTGGATAAATGGATTCTCGTCACAAACATCAGAGCCAGACTGCCATACGTTAATAACTCTTGGGTGGCATTGCTCTATTAAGTCTCTGGTCAAGCTTAGTATGGATTTAACTATCATAAGGGTCCGGGAGGGGGAGGGGTAAGGTTGATGAAGAGAATAAAGAAAGGTGGTCTTAATCATCTCTAAGCCCAAACTTTTTGCTTATATATAATATTCATATTTTTATGTCATACGCTACACAATACATTATAATACACCTCAATAACCCAAAATGAGGCACCTGTAGCAAAGTTCTAGGCCACAGGATACCTTTCTCCTGGGATCTGTTCAGTTCTAGATAAATCGGTGCTCTGAAAAGTCTCAAAAACTTTCTTCACCAAAGTATAATATATGTATAATTTCCCCTTCTGTGTTCTGCCTCCATTAAATGTTCTCAGGTCCATTACTGATGCTGACGTCACGCTCGTGCCTCAGACGGTCCTAAGTGCTGCTCAATTACGTTAGTGTCTATAATACACATTTCCTAGATACATTTACAACAGAGTTATTGAATTGTGCAAGCAGCCGCTAAATTAATCTTATTTTGGCTGAATTTGCATTTGCAATCTCATGGACATAAAAGAAAGGGAGGCGAGCAGTGAGTTGTGGAACACCATATTTTCTACATATAATTGCTGTGTCTGATTCTCCATCCATGTTGGGCACCATGATCCCCGACCTTATGGTACAGCCATATAGAGAACGACTGACCAGGCCTTTCACATTAGCACTCTATATCAGAGGGCAATATTATCAGACTAGTGGGTTTTTAACCCAATATTACATAAGACCTATTTATACTATTACAATGAGATGCTGTACACTACTACTATAGATCAGTTAAAAGGGCTATCCCATGATTAATGTAAAAAATTAAAATCAGACATCATATAGTACAAAATCTTTCTAACAAAGCTAGAACCAGCCCTGTACCTCACATGGATCCAGAGATCTCCATTCATTGCTCCATTGCTCTACTAGATTATTTCAGGTTGGCAACTCAGGGCTGCAGCAGAAAGGACACACCCCCTATCACATCTGAGGAGGGGGATTGGCCTTTCTGCTGCAATTCTCTCTCTAGCACAGCTTTGGGAGTGTCCTTTCCCTCTATCACAGCTCAGGCGTGTCCTTTGTGCTGGAACTCTTTCTATATCACAGCTCAGGGTGTGTGTCCTTTCCGCTGAAGCCTTCTCTCTCTATCACAGCTCAGGGTGCGTGTCCTTTCTGCTGTAGCTCTCTCTCCCTATCACAGCTCAGGAGTTGTGTCCTTTCTGCTAAAGCTCTCTCTCTATTACAGCTCAGGCATGTCCTTTCTGATGCATCTCCCTCTATCACAGCTCAGGCATGTCCTTTCTGATGCATCTCTCTCTATCACAACGCACGGGATGTGGCCTTTCTGCTGCAATTCTCTCTCTATCACAGCTTGGAGTGTCCTTTTTGCTACAGCTCTCCTTATCAGAGCTTGGGGAGGTGTCCTTTCCCTCTATCACAGCTCAGGCGTGTCCTTTCTGCTGGAACTCTTTCTATATCACAGCTCAGGGTGTGTGTCCTTTCTGCTGCAGCTCTCTCTATCACAGCTCAGGAGTGTCCTTTCTGCTGCAGCTCTCTCTCTATCACAGCTCAGGCATGTCCTTTCTGATGCATCTCTCTCTATCACAGCTCACGGGATGTGTCCTTTCTGCTGCAGCTCTCTCTATCACACAAGCTCCCTATAACTCCTAATAACTGTCACAGCTTCTAACTGAAATAGACTGGTGGCAGTGGAAGGATGGAGCGTGCACGTGAAGTGGACAAAGAAGTAAACAAACAGCAGGTGGCGCTATACAGATAGGTTTTATTGAATAGCTCAGTGGCTATTCTAAATTTTCAATTACATCCAATTACAAAAGTTTTCAGATCCAGGTGCTGGTTTGAAAAAGGTAGAAAATTTTATAGGACTATCCCAGGAAACAGACCATTATTCCTACCGTTCTGTTAGACATCAGAAAGCCTATAAAACAGAGCAAGTTCCTTATGCTAGGAACCCAACGCATTTCGAAGCCAGGGCGTGCAAAACTGAATTTTTGGCGGTGCTTTAATATTGCATAATTGCCGGTAGAATATTATTCTTTTTCTGATCTCCTTGAGCCCTCCATTGGCACTTGTCTTGGTAGTCTCAGTCATCACCCCGGCCTGGACAGCTGTGGTCCTGATTAGCTTGAAGACACAGTTGCCGAAGCTGTCATCAAGCCTAACGCTCTCTTAATTCCCATTCCTAGACTGTACATTCCTTGCTATTTTTACCCGTCCCATCTGAGGGCACTTTTCCGCCTTCTCCTTCTTATCAGCTTCCTGTAAACCTATGAAGGTGCCCGAGAACGACCACTGATCGGTCATATACTTTAGTGGAGAGGTCAGGTCACCAACCCTACGTTCATCTCAGGTCATATCTACCAGCCCCTCATATCCCCACCTAAGTTTGCTCCGTTTTTGTCCAAGGATGGCTTGCGGCAGGACACAATCCAGATCTGATATTGGCTTGTCACTTCTCATAAGGACGGGGGCTTAGAGCGGGAGCAGGATACGGTGTTGTTGATTGGATTTGGCCGCCATCTGTAGGAGAGTCATCTATCAGTCATGGATCCAATGTGATGACTCACCCGTCGAGAAGAACCATCCGAATTGCTCATCCATCAAGGGATGTATTTTCTGAGGAAAACACCTTCAAGGTTAATAATAATAATTAAAAAAAAACTTTTAGTTCTGCTAAAGATCTTAACCCCTTCGTGATTCTGTGCCTTAACGCTTCGACCGACAATCTTAAAGGAAATGTGTCACCAAATTTTTTTTTTCCGCCTGTTAGAAATCAGATAACGACGCATCTCCTTTTTTTCTAATCTGTTTTTATTTGCTGATTACAGATTTTTTTATTCTATTTCCTGAATATGATTATGGGGGCGGCCATCGTGCCAGAGCTGTTCTTAACAGCATTTAGAACGCATTTAAAGAATTACTTTACGGCAGCCCCATGGGCCATAGACACAATGGACTGAAGGGGACCTTATTGACTTCTATGGGAGAGTTATCTAAACATGATCCGTGACCTGTGCAGAGGTCAGGAGGGAGCAGATAAGCTGTGATATCACCTATTGTGAATGCAGAGGCATGTGTTATCTATACACAGAGGTGATATCTGTCATTCTAATCCTGCCTGTAATGATAAGCAGATAACTTCAGTAAAGTGATCTGTACAGAAGTGGCGCTTATGATTAGGCTTAGTGGCCAGTGGGAAAACTGCATGGTTTTATGGGTTTGGTTTAAATATTGACATAAAAAATTAAAAATAACCACCAAAATTTTTTTTTTAATGTGTTTCTGATCACACATTCCCTGAACTTGGAGCACTAAAAGGGGTCACTTACGTTTTAAGTGATGGCCTATCTTCAGGCTAGGTCAGGGATGCTCAACCTGCGGCCCTCCAGCTGTTGCAAAACTACAACTCCCAGCATTCCCTAATAGCTGTAGACTGTCCATGCATGCTGGGAGTTGTAGTTTTGCAACAGCTGGAGGGCCGCAGGTTAAGCATCCCTGGGCTAGGCTGTCATTATTGTATTGGCGGGGGTCCAACATTCGCACCCATGCTGACTGGCTGCAGTGGATGGAGCTGGTTACTGGAGTGATGCTCCCATTCACCGCAGTGGGAGTTGCAATGCAGTAAATCGTTCCGTCCACTGCAGAGTAGACAGAGATGTGTAGCTCCAGAGCTACTGCAGAACAGCTGATCAGCGGGGGTTCGGGGTGTCCCGATCAGATAGTAATGGCCTTTATTTTTCTGGACAACTTATCTCAAAATCATGGACATCCAACATTTTTTATGGACAAATTGGAAAACCATAATGAACAATAATGATTCTAAGTGATACATGTCTATAGCGCAATATACTGATCAGAACTCATTACCAGTATTTACTGTGAGCTGTAAAAGGATGAAAATTAACACCAAAATAATGTAATCAAGACCCACCAGCCCCAAAAACATAGATTTTTTTTCTTACGGACACAGGAAAAAATGTCACCTATTTTTACGGGCTGTCCAGAAATTTCTTCACGGTTGGCAACCCTGCCAAGAACTTCCAAGAAATGTAGTATTATTACGTCAATGTAGTCATATGAGGGCTTGTTTGTTCTTTGTTTTAGTTTTTTTTTTGATAAACGAGTTGTATTGTTTAATGTATTGTGTAACTTTTCTTACTTTTTACAAAAAAGGAAAGGAAAAAAACAAGCAATAACAGCATTGTTTTTTTGCTGTTGTTTTTATGATAAATGCATTCATTGGGTCTAGGGGTGGGTGATAGGGGCGATATAGACGATATGCGATATGAATTTGTGCCACGATATCTATTTTGTCTATATCGCCATATCGCGGTAGAACATGGTATGCGCCGGTCTCGGTGCACACCATGTTCTCCTGAGCCGGCACAGTGGAGAAGGAGGGAGTCCCTCCCTCCCCACTGCCTGCGGCTGCCGCTGGCCACCAATGAGAGCGGAGGAGGGGAGGGACTGTGGCCACTGCCACCAATGAAAGCGGAGGAGGGGAGGGACTGTGGCCACTGCCACCAATGAAAGCAGAGGAGGGGCGGGACTGTGGCCACTGCCACCAATGAATAACTGAATAGCAACGTAGCCTGCATGTGCCGGCCATATCCCATACCTGGCCTCTGACTGCACGCTGCAATCCACCGCAATTAACCCCTCAGGTTCTGAGGGGTTAATTGCGGCGGATCTCAGCACGCAGTCATAGAGGCCCAGCATGGGATATGGCCAGCACATAGAACCTTTTATTAGTTTGAACTTTATTACTTAAGTAGCGGCACATAGGGGGCAGTGGGGCACTTACTATTATATCTGTGCGGGGCTCCGTTCACCTGCTCTGGCCCCCGTTACATGGTGGGAACACCAGGGAGGAGACATCAGCCTCTCTCCCTGGGCGTTCCTTCTCCCTGTCTGCACCGCTGTCCAATCACAGCGCAGAACGTCACAGGCAGGGAAAAGGAACGCCCAGGGAGAGAGGCTGATGTCTCCTCCCTGCTGTTCCCACCATGTAACGGGGGCCAGAGCGGGCGAACGGAGCCCCGCACAGATATAATAGTAAGTGCCCCATATGTGCCGCTACTAAAGTAAAATAGTTCAAACTAATGAAAGGTCCTATACGACTGCCCCCCGATCATTGGTGGCAGTGGCAGTGATCGGAGCCACAGCAGTGTAATGCTGGGGCTCCGATCGGTTACCATGGCAACCAGGATGCTACTGAAGTCCTGGCTGCCATAGTCAGCTCCCTGCTGCTGTGTGCCCAGTGCACAGAGCAGCAGGGACAGTGCGAGGTCCTATTCACCCTGATAGATCTCTATCAGGGTAAATAGGACAAGGGTTCCAGCCCCTAAGGGGGCTAATAGTGAGAAAATAAAAAGTTGAAAAAAACCAAAAGTTTAACAATGCCACACTTTATTGGTCACTGCATTTTATTGGACGCTGGACTTTATTGGTCACTGCACTTTATTGGACGCTAGACTTTAATGGACGCTGCACTTCTTTGGGCGCTGCACTTTATTGGTCTGATTTGACTATTAAAGATGATTGATATGGATGCTACACAATATCGTGGAAATGTAAATACATTTTGCTGAATTACATATGCAGTAGTTCAGATTTCTTGAACTTTGTTGCACTTATTAGCGTTTTTGATTGCCCTTTAGGTTAAATACGCCTAAAAATTGAAACTACGGTATATGCCAAGCAGGGTCAGCGAGCTTTACTCACGGTTCTGCACAGATAATGCTGAGCTCACAAGTCGCCTGTTACAGTAACTGGGTTGTTTTGGTGAACTTCCTGGACGGAAAGTTCACAGTCTGTGTTATTCAGGAAGATGTTGTCTGGTTTACCTCTCTGGACTGGCTTCCAGACATGCAGTGAGGAGCATTGTCCTGCCACCGCTGCATTGCAAGTGTATGACAGGAGCCAGAGGTGACGGAAAATATGACACACACAGTGATGGATATTGTAATGTCTTCCAGTGTAAACCTTATAGTAAGCGAAACGTGATTCATCCACCTTCTGGTAACACAATGCTGGGTAATATATACCGTGCATCCTGATGAAGTGCAGATTAGGAGATGTGTGAGCTATCAAACAGCGCCACCTGTGGGCAATAATTAACATTACAGTACTATTCTCCATGGATTCCATAGTGATAAAAGTAGTTATTTTCTTGTACATAGCAGTATTATTGTAGATGTATTCTTATACATAGGAGACATTATTATAGTAATTATGTTCTTGTATATATGGGCAGTATTATAGTAGTTATTTTCTTGAATATAGGAGCAGTATTATAGTAGTTATATTCTTGTACATAGAAGCAGTATTATAGTAGTTATATTCGTGTACATAGGAGCAGTATTATAGTAGTTATATTCTTGTACATAGGAGGCAGTATTATAGTAGTTATATTCTTGTACATAGGAGCAGTATAATAGTAGTTATATTCTTGTACATAGGGGGTAGTATTATAGTAGTTATATTCTTGTACATAGGAGCAGTATTATAGTAGTTATATTCTTGTACATAGGGGGTAGTATTATAGTAGTTATATTCTTGTACATAGGAGCAGTATTATAGTAGTTATATTCTTGTACATAGGAGCAGTATTATAGTAGTTATATTCTTGTACATAGGAGGCAGTATTATAGTAGTTATATTCTTGTACATAGGAGCAGTATAATAGTAGTTATATTCTTGTACATAGAAGCAGTATTATAGTAGTTATATTCTTGTACATAGGAGCAGTATTATAGTAGTTATATTCTTGTACATAGGAGGCAGTATTATAGTAGTTATATTCTTGTACATAGGAGCAGTATAATAGTAGTTATATTCTTGTACATAGGGGTAGTATTATAGTAGTTATATTCTTGTACATAGGAGCAGTATTATAGTAGTTATATTCTTGTACATAGGAGCAGTATTATAGTAGTTATATTCTTGTACATAGGAGGCAGTATTATAGTAGTTATATTCTTGTACATAGGAGCAGTATAATAGTAGTTATATTCTTGTACATAGAAGCAGTATTATAGTAGTTATATTCTTGTACATAGGAGCAGTATTATAGTAGTTATATTCTTGTACATAGGAGCAGTATTATAGTAGTTATATTCTTGTACATAGGGGGTAGTATGATAGTAGTTATATTCTTGTACATAGGAGCAGTATTATAGTAGTTATATTCTTGTACATAGGAGCAGTATTATAGGAGTTATATTGTTGTACATATGAGCAGTATTATAGTAGTTATATTCTTGTACATAGGAGCAGTATTATAGGAGTTATATTGTTGTACATATGAGCAGTATTATAGTAGGTAAATTCTTGTACATAGGAGCAGTATTATAGTAGTTATATTCTTGTACATAGGAGCAGTATTATAGTAGGTATATTCTTGTACGTAGGAGCAGTATTATAGTAGTTATATTCTTGTACATAGGAGCAGTATTATAGGAGTTATATTGTTGTACATATGAGCAGTATTATAGTAGGTAAATTCTTGTACATAGGAGCAGTATTATAGTAGTTATATTCCTGTACGTGGGGCAATATTATAGTAGTTACAAGTATTACCTTTATGAATGAGATGTCTTACTGTTGTGTGACTACATTCCTGTTGCTTTCTTCTGACCAATGACACTTCTATTTCCAAATGAAGTTTTCTAACTTGCACCTTAAATTAATGGTTTCAGGTATGCTGCAAAACGGAAAGAAGTTCGATTCATCCAGAGACAGAAACAAACCCTTTAAATTTCGATTAGGACGATCAGAAGTGATTAAAGGATGGGATGATGGCATTGCACAGGTACTCTAGATCCTACAAACCTGCAATATCAAAAAATATGTAATGAAAAACATTGAAGGCCTGTAGCAAAAAATCAGGTTTTAGTTCTCATTAAACATATCTATTAGCCCATGGACCTTACCAGTAGCTATTGCTTTTCTATGTCATACACAAACCTCAAATTGGATGTGCAAAATGGAACAGATTCTTCGGGGTGCCACATATGGGGAGGTTTTCCTTAAAAGCACTGTTTTCGTTCTCATATCCAGCATCTGTAAGCCCCCATATGTTATAGCGGTATGCATGGCCCTGTTGAGTTACCGGTAAACCCTTTGCCCCTGGAGCACCTGCATGCTATAGGCTTCATGCACACAGTCATATCCGTATTTCAGTCCGCAAACTATGGATCTGCAAAAATCCTTCTGTGTGCATTCTGTAATGTTCTCATTTTCATCAATAGAATCAGCTATTCTTTTCTGCAATACGAGCCCGTATGGGACATGTTCTATAATTTGTGGAATGGTTACAGCGATCCGCATGGCTCCATAGAAGTGAATGGGTCCGTCCGTGTCCTAGCTTCAAAAAGTGTGGATCGCATACGGATGAAAAATACAATCGTGTGTATGAGACCTTACATGTATAGATGGGGCCAGTATCAGTACAAGGCAAAACCTGGGAGGACGCTTGGGCATGAGTGGCCTACATAATGTTCTGCATTATACTCCCTAATACAGGGGCTCATGCATGCAACACTAATACTGTACGGATCATTTTTGTGCATGAGGTCTTCATTCTACAGTATTTCCTTATGCTCGAGCTACCTATCAGGGCATATGGAGGTCGCCCTGATGGACACGAAAACAATTCTGAATTGTACTCCAAAAAGCAACAGCACGTAAAGGGATTGTGACACGAAAAATATCCTACATTTTTCAAACCAGCACCTGGATCTGAATACTTTTGTAATTGCATTTAATAAAAAAAATCATGTATAGCCACTAGGGCTGAAACGATTACTCGATTAAATCTAGTAATTCGACACAAAAAAAAATCGATGCAAATTTTTTGCATCGATGATTCGTTTGTGTCACGTGACCACGGAGCGGGAGTGAAGCGTTTGCTATTACTCCCGCTCCGTGGTCTCCCGCTGGCTCGGAATACTCATCTTTCCAGCAGGGGGCCTCCAGAAGCTCCACAGCATGTCTATGGTCCCGCGCTGCTCTGCGCCTGACGTCACACAGCGCGTCAGGTCACGGCGCGCCTACGTCGGTAGGTCAGTTCAGCGCGGGACCATGGATATGCTGTGTAGTGTCCAGAGGCCCCCTGCTGGAAAGGTAAGTTAGTGAAACTGAGGGGGTGGGGGCCGAATAAAGCCGGGCGCCCGGAGTGCACAGCGTCATAGCAACCAATGACGCTGTGCACTCCCGGTGTCAGGAGGAGTAGGGCAGCAGTGATGATGGCACAAGGTGGGGGGACAGATGATGGCACAAGGTGGGGGGACAGATGATGGCACAAGGTGGGGGAACAGATGATGGCACTGGGGTGGGGTGGAGCTAAAGTCACTGGGGTGGGGTGGGGTGGAGCTGACGGCTCTGGGGTGGGGAGAGCTGACGGCACTGGGGTGGGGAGAGCCGACGGCACTGGGGTGGGGGAGAGCCGACGGCACTGGGGTGGGGGAGAGCCGGCGGCTCTGGGGTGGGGGAGAGCCGACGGCACTGGGGTGGGGGAGAGCCGGCGGCACTGGGGTGGGGGAGAGCCGGCGGCACTGGGGTGGGGGAGAGCTGACAGTCTATTAATTCATTTTTTCTTATTAGATTACTCGATTAATCGTAAAAAATAATCGATAGAATACTCGATTACTAAAATAATCGTTTACTGCAGCCCTAATAGCCACTGAGTTATTCAATAAAATGTATCTATATAGCGCCACCGAGAAAGGACACGCCCCCTGAGCTGTTGGCCTGAAATAAATCTAGCAGAGCAACCAGAGTAATGAATAAGGGTATATCTGGATCCATGTGAGGTACGGGGCTGGTTCTAGCTTTGTTAGAAGGAGATTGTCATGTACTAGGTGATGTCTGATTTTAAATATTAGCGTCAATCATTGCATCTCCCCTTTAACTCATGGCTTTTCAGATGAACATCCCGTTTCACCAACAGGTTAATATGCTCCAAAAGTACTCCAATAGAAGACAGCACTCCAAAAATGAAATATGCTTGAAAGGAGGGGGGGGGTTATCAAATGACTTATGTGAAAAATTAACATCAGAATCATATAGTAAATAGAAATCTCTTTCTAACAAAGCTAGAACCAATTGCTCTGATAGCTTCTTTTCAGACAGCAGAAGAGGGGGTCCTTTCTGCTGCAGCTCTTCCTATAAAAGCTCAGTAGGCATGTCTTTTCTGCTCCATCCCTTTCCCTATCACAGCTCAGGAGACGTGTCCCTTCTGCTCCAGCTTTCTCCCTATCACAGCTCAGGGGAATGTGTCCTTTCTACTGCAGCTCTTTCACTGTAACCGCCACAGTTTTTAAAACAAGATCCAGCCGGAGGCAATTGAACTGAGCACGTGCGACCACCTCAGCCATGTTACTGAGGTGGACGGAGAAAAAAAGAACTGACGGCACTGTACAGGTAGATTTTACTGAATAACAGCAGCTATACAATTTTTTTTTTTTAACAAAAAAATCACAAAACTATTCAGAACCAGGTTGTAGTTTAAAAAAAGTAGAATATTTTTTATTGAACAACCCTTTAAAGTGTGAGTTTATTAATCCAGCCAGGTTTGCGCTGTATAAAAATATACGCAAAATTTATAAGAAACCCTTTCTAAAGTCAAACTCTGTTCCCACTTGCCTCTTGGAGCGGGAATGTACCATATTTTTGGGACACCTGGCTGGATTAGCAAACACCTAAAAGGCACTTTTTTCCTTATAAAATAACAGATATCAGACGTAGATGGCTAAAACAGATGCCAAATGTGCAAAACGGATGCTTGAAATACAGGATCAGTTTTTTTCTGTATTTTGCTGATGGATCGGAAGAACGGAAAAAATAAACAGTGATGTGAACCCGACCTGAGCTGTCAGAGGACGGTGGGACTGGCTCTTGTCCCCAATGTGGCACCAGTATAAATGACGCTGCTATTTTTACATCATAATACGAAATATTTGACATGCCCCAATGAGTATTTTCATCTCTGACTCATTATAGCCTGTCTCCTGCTAATATACCATCAGCAACTTATGATTCATGGTTGACTGACGGCTAGGTTGCTTTTTATAGAAAGGCAGGCAAAATTTCTTAAAGGATATCTGTCACCAGAATAATTGTAGTGAGACAGGCTGACCTGGGACGTGCGCAGGTCAGCAGAAGCTAGCAGTTTTGGTCCCACCCCCATCTGTGCCTTTATTTCAGAGAAAACTGAACTTTTAATATATAAAAATGAGCATTTAGGAGCAACGTGGGCGTTGCTGTTACTCCTTGACGCTCCAGTGTCCCTGCTAATGCCGCGCCCCTTGCACGTTTATTGACAGGGCCAGGCCCTGACTTCTAGTCTGTTGTGCACTTCAGTACCCAGCGCAGTTAAAGTACAGAAGAGCCCCTCGCCTGTACTGCTCCTGCGCTGTGTACTGAAGCGCACAGCAAAAGTTTGAAACTTGTCATTCAAAATGCAGGGGACGCAGCAGCAGCAGGAAGAACAGAGTCTCTAGGAGTAACAGCAACGCCCCCATTGCACCTAGAGGCTCATTACCACAAATGGCTAATTGTTACTATGATATAAAGAACACTCCCATCTATAACTATTTTCAATTTTTTTTTTATTGTAGACATATTTTATGTGACTGTATAAAAATCCTGATATGTTCCAGTTTTTACACTTCCCACTGCATTACACACATTTTCTGCAGCACACTTTTTAGCTTTGCTGTGTAGACTGGGACAGAGTCATCAGAGTCACCTCTGAGTGTGCTAGATTTAATGACATCTGGATTATACTGCTGTAAACCTAGATAAGGCAGGGGGTAGTAACACTATACACAGAGATAAGGCTTCGTATGAAGCTCCCCTTCTCTCTTTGGTCTTGGGGGAGGTGGCAGTACTCCATCACTTCCTGTAGACTGTAATAATCTATGAGATTTTTCTATCAATAGACCACCATACAATTTAGTTGATTTACAGCACAAACACTGTCGTGCTATCAACTAACTACGGTGTGAATAGTAAAAGTAATTTGTCTTATCTTTCTCCATCTCCAGATGAGTTTGGGTCAACGAGCCAAATTGACCTGTACACCAGATGTTGCATACGGAGCCACTGGACATCCAGGAGTCATCCCTCCCAATGCTACCTTGGTTTTTGATGTGGAGCTTTTAAAAATTGAGTGAGCGTATACAAGGGCAGGCTGAAAAAAAGATCTTCAAAACCATTATCCACCTCTTCCTTTACCTGACCACCTCCACCACCATCATCCTCACTGCTGGAGAAGTCAACAAGATTGAATAGGGCCACTTCAGCAGAAAGGGGCCACACAAGTCTTCACATTATACTACCATGACATTGTCAAAGCAGACTGCATTGGCTTCCATTGCAGTCTCCTCTGGCATTATTATGACAGGACTACGGAATTAATGGTCTTCTAACGTAGGTTGAGCATTGGTTTAGCATTGAATCCAGGCAGGCTCTTACCATGTTCCTTGAGATATGAAGAACTCATTGATCTCCCATGGCATCTTTTTCATCTAGATCGGTGATGCTGGTTCATGCTCAAGACATACGAGGACCTTCCAAATCACATACATTCCACATAGTTTCTGTACACAAATTTTCACTGTTGAGAAAGTGTCCGTAGGTTTGTGATATATCGATGGTGTCATTCATTGGCTGTTTATAGGCTGGAATTTATCTGCCATGTGCTTTCATCACAAAAATGTATAAAATATGAATGTATCTAATGTGTGGCCGGTTTGAAGCCAGAACTGAAAACCATTTGCTGCTGATCCTTAAAGTCGTCCTATTCTTGGCAGCTAAAAGAGGCAGTCCCTAAAATCGAAGATCAAACGGCATCAACCAGTGTAGTCAAGTGCAAAAGTCTTCAAAAATAATGTTATTTTAGTTTTAATTTTAGTGAGCCCATTTTGGACTATAGTATTTTAATTTTCGTATTCTTTTTTTTCTGTACACAGTTGGCTAATTTGCTTCTAAATGGTCCTTCAAAATATTTAAATCATGCGTGTAGTTTTTTAATTTATTTTTTATTTAGAATTTTTAATACTGTATGGAAGACTAAAAAAAATGACAAAAATTTGCCAAAGGGACTGCCTCTTTAAAGGGCCTTAAGGAAAACCTACCTATATTACCTTATTTTTCTCATATTTTTTTTTCATTTTTTTATGCATTCATCAAAGTATCTTCCTAGATCTTGGCCTCAGCCCAGAAAAAAAAAATGTAATGAAATTAAAAAAAAGTACACAAAAAAAAATAACAAATCTGCTCCACAAGATAGGGGGCGCTCATTGCTGTTATTGTCATTTTATTTTCTTAAGTGGTGTCTGTGTTTTTTGTCTTGAAGCTTAAAAACGTTGTTGATTTCTAAGAAGACAAGCAAAGGGGAAAGAAAAAAAGATTACAACCACAAACGCGTCTGCTATTTTTGGCTCTAACACTCTCTAAGTTGTACATTTTGTTAAGCATTTCCTTCCAGTGGGGTCAATGGTTTTTGGAAATTGGGTGTTAATGGAAGTGGCCATTTTGTGTGATGAACCAATCATCATGAGAACTTAAGCTAAGGTAGAGCTCCTCTTAACGTGTAAATCTAAGTCTAAACTCTGCCTCATTCTGTCCCGTTAAAGGCATTGTACAAGAAAGCACAAAAAGGGAGTCCTTTTTTTAAATAAAAAAAAAAAAAACACTGTCACACTCAATCATAGGCTTTGTATGGTATTGGAGATCAGGCTCCTCCAAAGGAATGAGGCTAAGCAGTAATACCAGTCATGGTCCATGGACAAGAGTGAATCTCTTTTTTTTTTTTTCAAATTTACCCATGTTTTAAATTGGCTATTTATAAGAATTTTTGTTCCACTGGTTGGGAAAATTTTTTAGAGAGATCCCATGAAGACTCATTTTTGCGTCAGTGCGTCTACAGCCAATTGACGTGACTATTTATGTTCTCTACTTCTTCCTCGGAGAAGTGAGTAAAACAACCCAAGGTGACCCCCCCAAGCCTTTTCATGTGCTAGAACTAATGCCGCCACTTCATTTCTCAGGGTTCAGTAATTGGAAAACTGCTGCTCAACCATGACAATTGGCTCAACAATCAAAATGGCTTCCTCCAAAGTTGCGTGGAATTTTTTTTTCTGATTGTAAAGCTCCGATGGGACGTCTGGAAGCAAGAACCTTTGATTTGCATGTGGCATAATTCACAATACAAAATAAATAAAAATAGAAATAATTATATACAAGATAAAGCCCACTGCCTTACAGTACACTTAGGAAAGGAGGTGCTCGGGGAAGTTCTCAGTACATTCTGCGCACAATTGGGCATTAGCTAACAGTTATCTGCTGTATCACACCGACTCAGTCCTGTAAGTCTCGCTTGCTGCTGATCTAAACAGAGCCTCTCCTTTAACTACGTATATACAGATCTATATATATATTACAAAGAAGAATAAATTTTAAGAAAATCATTGCTTTGTAGATGTGTTTTTTTGGTTCTTTTCTTTTTTTTTACCCTTTGTTTTACTTTTCTGCTGTTTTAGCTTGCAATTTATTTTTTCTTTGCCAGCAAAGTGATTCCCATAATGCTTCTTTTGCTGACTTGATTTATTTTCCCTTCACATTATACACTGCTCTTATCCAGGGGTTACGACCACCCTGCAATCCATCAGTGGTGGTCATGCTTGCATACTATAGGAAAAAGCACCAGCCTACACACACACCCGCATTTCCAGCCAGCAGAGAGGCCACCACTTTTCCCTATAGTGTGCAAGTACATCCACTGCTTCTGGATTTCAGGCTGGTCATAACCATGGAAACGAACAGTGTATAATGTGATGGAAAAATGAATCCAGCCAGCAAAGGGGGCAATATGGAGAATCCCAATACATAAGGAAGTGCCTGGTATTAAATTTGTCTACATGATAAACACCATTTGCTGAAGTGAGACAACCCCATACGTATGTAAACTGCACCAAACTACACATACAAGAAGGAAAAGAAAAGTCCCCAGCAGCACAAAACAAATACCATAGTGCAGCACACAGTATCTCCCCGGGAGCACAAAACAAATACCATAGTGCAGCACAAAGTACCTCCCAAGCAGTGCAAAACAAATACCATAGTGCAGCACAGAGTACCTCCCCGGCAGTACAAAACAAATACCATAATGCAGCACAAAGTACCTCCCCGGCAGCACAAAACAAATACCATAGTGCAGCACAAAGTACCTCACCAGCAGTGCAAAACAAATACCATAGTGCAGCACAAAGTACCTCCCCAGCAGTGCAAAACAAATACCATAGTGCAGCACAGAGTACCTCCCCAGCAGTGCAAAACAAATACCATAGTGAAGTTCAATATACTTCCCCAGCAGTGCAAAACAAATACCATAATGCAGCACAAAGTACCTCCCCAGCAGTGCAAAACAAATATCAAAGTGCAGCACAAAGTACCTCCCCAGCAGTGCAAAACAAATATCAAAGTGCCCCCCCAAGCAGCGCAAAACAAATACCATAGTGCAGTACAAAGTACCTCCCCTGTAGCGGTAAATACTACAGTGCAGCACAAAGTACCTCCCCAGTAGCGGTAAATACTACAGTGCAGCACAAAGTACCTCCCCAGTAGCGGTAAATACTACAGTGCAGCACAAAAAATTACCTATTCATCAGTGGCAAACAAAGGCAATAATGCAGCACAAAATATCCCCCAACAGAGTTGGATTTCTTGCAACCATAGTGCTACAGTCGAGGCAAACTGTGAGCATGCGGCAGTCTGAATGAGCCCTTAAAGGCGTTGTGTAATCTCAGACAATGGGGGTATATCAAATATCACCTCTGAGACCCGCACCTATCTCGTAAACGGAGCCGGCAAAGTCCCGGATGGCGCACTGCACATGTGCGGCTGCCCTCCATTAATTTCTATGAGCGCTGGCTCAGCTATTTCCTTCAGCCCCATAGTAATTAATTGGAGCAGTGGCAGCGGAAAGCGGAGCGCTCCCATAAATTTCTATGGGGTTTTTTAAAAAAGGCAAGCGACTTGGCGGGCCAATTGGAAGGCTTGGTGGTGGCCGGACACAGCACCGCCGGCCACCACTTTGCTAACCTCGTGCTAGGCTTCGTTTTAGAAATCCTCTGGGACCCGCACATATCAGGAAATGGGGGCATATCCTAGCGATATGCCCCCATTGTCTGAGATGGGAATACCCCTTTAAGAGGAAGTTTGGCAGGGGCGGACTGGCTTTAGACCCTACAGGGAAATTTCCTGGTGGACCGACACCCAGATGGCCGCCCGAGCCCTCCTCACAGCCGCCAGCCGGGTACATAACATTCTGATGCTCTCAGCATTAATTAATGTCGGAGGATCAGGTACTTCCGCCGGTGCGGATGCCCTTCCTCAAGACGGACATACAGTTGAAAAATGTGGCGAGGGCGACAGTATTTTGTGCTGCACTTGTGATATTTGGTCCTGCATGGGCGGTATTTTGTTCTGCACTATGATATTGCTGGCCCTGTCTTCTTTGCTTACTTAAGCTGGCCCTATCTACTTGTGTTGAGCCATTTTATGTCAGTTTGGACCCACCTACAACATGGGGCACTTTTAGTTTTTTTTTCCAGGGCCATGCCTGAAGTTTGGGGTCTGTGTTTAGGTGATCTGGTCTGAGGGCTGTATTGTTTTTTGGGTATGATGAAGGTGGGTTTCATGCACTATTTGGGATAGAAATGCCATAGGCTGGGGGCACTACCTATATACAGCAAATAGGTGGGCCATGAGGACACAAATTCTGCGGAGCAATTTATCCTTCTCATTTCAGAATGTTGATGTTGAATGTTAAATGTTGGAAAGCACGCCATCGTTGATCCTTGAGGAGTTCATCAATCCATGAATTCCCTTTTGACCTGTACTTGGTTTGTGGGGTTCTCAGCAGTACAATATATTAATACAGGGGGCCGATGATGTCAGCCGCAGCCCCAGCAGTAATGATAGTGCAGCCGCTTTATGTCACGCCGTCTTCCAGCAAGCTACGGTACACTGGCTGACACCCCTCCCATTAGCGGCAACCACTCTGACTCCTTGTATCTTCATTGTCATTGCAGCCCCCCATGATCCTCCTGACATCCCACCACCCATTCTCTCTACTGTGCGGATAATTATAGTTATGGTATTTTTCTTTCTTCCGCACGCACGGTTGCATGACATTTGCTGGCAATGAATTGTGCAGCTCCTATTTATGCCTTCGGATAAGAGCCTCCCCTGCAGCCATCACTGCTGTTTTTCTCTGCTTAACCCTGTGAGACCCAGGTTCACACAAATACTGCATTGCTGGGTTCTAGAATTTTGTATTGTTTTTTTGGCATTTTATATTTATATTCTCCCACTGATCATGATGTCTGAGCTGCAGGCCGCAGGTTATAGAGCAGGAGGAGCTGAGCAGATTATTATAGTTTTATGGGAAAAGATCCAGTATTAGGCCTCATGCACACAACCGTCGTTTGGGTCTGCATCCAGGACGCATTTCTTGTGGCTCGGATGCGGACCCATTCACTTCAATGGAGCAGCAAAAGTTGCGGACAGCGCACCGCGTGCTCCGTTCCGTGGCCCCGCATAAAAAAGTAGAACATGTCCTATTCTTGTCCGTTTAGCAGACAATAGGCATTTCTGTTACGGGTGGCCCTTTTCGTTCCGCAAACACGCCGCGACCGTGTGAACGTAGACTAAGGCTGAGTTCACGTCACGTTTTCGCCATCCGTTTAACGTATGTACACAAAAAACGTATACATTATACGGATGCCATACAGTAGCATCTGTTCACCATAGAGTTCTATTGAAAAAAACAACAACTGTATGTTAACGTATATGTTTTTTTACTGGACTATTGACTTCAAAGCCCATTATGAGAAGGAATTGTGCTATACATGTTATGAGCCTGAAAGCCTAGTATAGGCTGAAGCTCATTACTGCAGTGGAATGCCTTCCCCGATCTCTGCCAGCGGGAGGAGTTCCTGCCCATGTAGCGTGCTTCCGGCTTCTCAGATGCCATGGTCATATTTGACCACAGCCTCTTAGAGGTTAAGTGTCCGCGATCGGCATTACCGTCGGCCGCGGACATTAGCTGCAGGTGTCTGGTGTAGGTGTATGTAACAGCAGGCACCTGCTAGCTATGGCACAAGCTATACTGAATATTTCCCCATAAAACTATATATCAATCTGCTAAGCTCCTCCTGCTCAATAAACTGCTGCCTGTAGCTTACAGTGAATTTTCATGGTGACTGGTTCCCTTTAAACATTGCAGCCACTGAGCCCTCCTTTTCAGCTTGTGCTGTGTGCACGGAGGATCAGCAGTCATTTCATCAGTTGGAAGGATTGCAATAAAAGGAATCACCTTTTATAAAGCTGCAGGCGGATATCACAGGATGCACCATTGACAATAAGCGATGGACACATCTCACCTCCTCCTCCCTCTCGTAGCACAGCAACTTCTGAACGTCACAGAGCATGCTCACTACACTCACCCATGGAAGTCAATGAATCAGTTTGAGTTTTGTCATGTCCAGGTACCTGCTGTAAAGCAAGTCTCTACTGCAGAACTGAAGAGGCAAGAGGGTTGACCCTATAATCAAGTAATGAAAATAAGAAAAAAAAAATAATACGTTTCAGTATAGATTTCAATGATAAAAAAATGGACTCCTTCATACCAGAACCAATGTCAGACCCAGACAAACCTTGGAAAATTCCAGGGCTTATTGGGCATGGGGGCCCATGGTATTCTGGGTAAGTATGTTTTACAAAGTCCGACCAAGAATGGGATATGCAAGGGACCGGTGTGACTACAGCATAAAGACATATTGTACCGGCAAATATAGCTAAACACAATAAAATAAAAACCAAGAATGATATAACAATGTAATGGGAGTTCTGGGTTGTAGGGTTGGGTTTACCCTTTAACAAAACAGTTCAGCCCTTCACAGCGTCCTGACTAAGGCCCCTTTCACACGGGCGAGAATTCCGCGTGGGTGGGGCTGTGCAGATGAGCGGTAATTTTCACGCATCATTTGTGTGTTGCGTAAAAATTGCAGCATGTTTTATATTCAGCGTTTTTCACGCAACGCAATACCCCATAGAAATGAATGGGCTGCGTGAAAATCGCATAGCATCCGCAAGCAAGTGCGGATGCGGTGCGATTTTCACGCATGGTTGCTAAGGAGATGTAAGTGAATTGATAAAAGTCAATTTACTGTGTTATTTTGCCTTATAACATGGTTATAAAGGAAAATGAATGCACCCGGGACGCATCTGGAGCAAATCCGGAAACCCCGTGTGCAAGAGGCCTAATAGTCTCTTCTACATCCTACTACAGAGCGTCAAGTTCAGAGCACTGGGACCAGCCGGACACAATCAACCGGGTACATAGTGTCATTGGGTAATCCGGCACCCCTTGGAAAATGGCGGCAGTCAATGGTGGCCCACTGCTACAATCAAATACAACTCAAATAGAAACCTGTGAAAAAATGTCATGAGGTCTTTATTGCTAAATAAAACTGGGGGGCGTAATGTATGTTCCCTTAGAACTCTAAAAAAAAAATGACTGTTACCATGACAACCTTCCTATTCTATTATCTGAATGTCAACGTGACTTGAACGGAAATATTTTTCTAATCAACATCTACATAAAAGGCTTGTATTTCACGCCAGGGGTGATAGGAGCAATAGAAATCATGCACACGAACGTATTTTCTTTCCGTGTCGGTTCAGTTTTTTTTGTGGACCGTATGCAGAACTATTCATTTCAATGGGTCCGCAAAAGAAAACGGAAATTACTCCGCAAAAAAATAGAACATGTCCCATTATTGTCTGCATTATGGACAAGGATAGGACTTTTCTTTTAGAGGCCAGCTGTTCGTTCTGCGAAATACAGATGTCATCTGTATTTTTTGCGGATCTGTGCGGACCGCGAAATACATACGGTCGTGTGCATGAGCCCTTAAGTGAATAAATGGCTGACTTTCCTTAATTCAAACTGAGCATATTCTGCTCCGGGAAACTAATGTTAGTAAATTACATTTATCTCAAAATAAAATCCCAAAGAGATCACCAGTAAAAATAAGACTTAGGGCTCATGCACACGACCATATGTATTTTGCGGTTTGGAAAAATTACGGATGACGCCCGTGTGCATTCCATATTTTGCTGAACAGAACAGCTGGCCCCTAACAGAACAGTCCTATCCTTGTCCGTAATGCGGACAATAATAGGACATGTTCTATTCTTTTGCGGAACGGACATACGGAAACGGAATGCACACGTAACTGACGTGTGTTTTTTTTGCAGACCCATTGAAATGAATGGTTCCGCATATGGTCAAAAAAAGTAACTGACACGGAAAGAAAATACGTTTATGTGCATGAGCCCTTAAAGAGGTTTTCCACGACTTAGGCCCCTTGCAGACGAGCGTTCCTCACGCAGCGAGTCTGCAACGGAGCTCCCGGCCTGACCTCCCAGCACTGCCAGGGATCACATAGCATTATATTGATTTATGATGCTATGTAACCCTTAGGCCCCTTTCACACGGGAGAGTTTTCCGCGCGGGTGCAATGCGTGAGGAGGACGCATTGCACCCGCACTGAATCTGGACCCATTCATTTCTATGGGGCTGTGCACATGAGCGGTGATTTTCACGCATCACTTCTGTGTTGCGTGAAAATCGCAGCATGCTCTATATTGTTTGTTTTTCACGCAACGCAGGCCCTATAGAAGTGAATGGGGCTGTGGGAAAATCGCAAGCATCCGCAACCAAGTGCGGATGCAGTGCGATTTTCCTGCATAGCTGCTTAGCAACGGGACCAGATCTTTATTATTTCCCCTTATAACCATGTTATAAGGGAAAATAATAAATTCTCCAGAATACCCGAAACCGGACTTTAGTGATGAAGTCCAGCTTCGGGTCTGGGTACCAAACATGGCGATTTTTCTCACGCGCGTGCAAAACGCATTACAAACGTTTGCACCCGTGCGGAAAAATTGCGCATATTCCCGCAACGCACCCGCCTCTTATCCGGGCGTCAAACATGACGCCCGTGTGAAAGAGGCCTTACAGTTCTGGAATGTATTGGATAACACTGACAGCATTATGCTAGTGTTATCCAATACATTCCAGAACTGTAAGGGTTACATAGCATCATAACTCAATATAACGCTATGTGAATCCCATCAGTGCAGGAAGGTCGGGCCGGGAGCTCCATTGCGGACTCGCTGCAAGGGGCCTTAGATATTGATGGTCTATCATCAGGATAGCATATCATCAATTTCAGGTCGGTGGGGTGTCTGACACCCAACACCCCCTACTCTGTTAGCAACGCAGACTAAACAGTGGACAGACCCTTGCTTTCACTGCATATTTTCTGACACCAAACTGCTAATCGGTGGGGGAGTTGGGTGTCAGCCCCCGTCAATCTGATATTGATGAGCTATCCTGAGGATAGATCATCAATATCTAAATTCTGGAAAACCTCTTTAACCCTTTCTCGCCTTTGACTATATACGTCTGGGTGGTCGTTTTTCATCTCTGCACAGATGTTTTAAAACTCTAATCGTGCTGCTGCGGGAGCAGGGAGCCGGCTGTCAGTGACAGCAGAGCTCCCCATAGAGAAGGCAGGGACAGTTTTTCACCATCCTTGCCTTCCCCATCGCTCTACACACAGGGCTCAATGAACGCTGTGTACAGAGATGCAGCTTGCTGCTATGGTCACTGCGGTCATATGATCGCTGGGGTCAGCAGTTTGTGCGAGCTGCTGGGTCCTAGCAGACCCACATCAGCTCTCCAGTCATATTGTATAGTTCTGTGCAACCTCTCTGGGGGCTGTATTTCCCCTGTATCTGGGGCTACTATGTCAGCAATAAAAAAATAAAAATAAATTAAATGTCCCTCAAAAGTCTTACATGACCTTATGGGAGGACACAAAGTGTAAAGAAAAAAAAAAAAAGCCACCGCACCACAGCTTTTAGTCTTGCCCCCACAGACCATAACCCATACACCCAATATAGCAAAACAACCTTTATGGAAAGGTGACATAATGAAAAAAAAACCGGAAGCAAGTGGCATTTATCATGTGGAGAAAGTTAATACAAGGCACTTACTAATGTATTGTGATTGTCCATGTTGCCTCCTTTGCTGGCTGGATTCATTTTTCCATCACATTATACACTGCTCGCTACCATGGTTACGACCACTCAGCAATCCATCAGTGGTGGTCGTACTGGCACATTATAGGAAAAAGCAGTAGTCTATGTGAGCTCCCATAGTCCTGGCCACCAGAGAGGCTGGCGCTTTTTCCTATAGTGTGCAAGCATGACCACCGCTGATGGATTGCAGGGTGGTCTGTAACCATGGAAACGATCAGTGTAGAATGTGATGGAAAAATGAATCCAGCCAGCAAAGGAAGCAATATGGACAATCACCATACATTAGTAAGTGCCTGGTATTAACTTTCTCTACATGATAAATGTTATCTGCTGAAGTGAGACAACCCCTTTAACATGTTGTCATTTAAATAGTCTTAAAGCATGTGACACTGGGGAATAGGGGAAAAATATCCAAGGGAAAGTGGTGATTTCCCAGCTATGGCTGGCTTGGGTCGATATAAAGTGATTGCTGTGTATGAGCAGTTATTGTAACTTCCAAGATTTCAACTCTGTGGACCAAAAATTTTTAAGCATAGGACAACAAAGGTCTGAGAAGGATCAGGCCTCCTTCTTTTGGCTGAGGCCAGCTGTAGGAGTTGTAGAGAGAAGGTGAGGATTGACGAAATGCGAGGACACACTTGTCTCTGAGAGGTGCCCCCGCTCCTCAGGATCTGGCAGTGAAGAGGTTTGAAGGCTATGTACACATCTGCAGGCAATATTTTCATTGTACTCATTATAGCTAAAAATCTTTTTTTTTTTTACTAATTTTAATTGGTCTTAATTAAAATTTTTGAGCCCCTTTCTCTGTACAGCCTTGAGATTCTCTAGTACCAGGCTCTATTTTTACTGTTTCCGACCAGCACAAAGTAAAAGTACAATTTACACAGCTAGACAAACCGTTGACTAGGCTTAAGGTAGTCTTGATATGGGCAGACAATATTGTAAAGCCTGGCCTCCATCGTATGACATAAAATAAAGCCACATGTACGTCCAGATCCGTCACTAAATGAGTCCTACCTTTGGATCACTCTAGGTGTCACTCCTCACCCCTTTAAACGTTTGTGCCGCTTCTGCATGGATGACGAGAGGCTTGATTACTAATATTTACAGCGATAGAAGGTGAGACCCCCCCCCCATCATACATACATGGATAAATGGACCATGGCCCTCGGGTCGCCTCTCTCTCAGACTATATGGAATAGGGCGGCCCAGTCTTCTATCTGCACCACATATAAGGAAACCCAGTACAAACTGCTAATGCAGTGGTATCATACCCCTGCGCTACTACATTCTATCAACCCCGCTATCCCATCTGTCTGCTGGCGGTGCCTGAGCAATGTGGGTTCCTTGTACCATATCTTTTGGACATGCACCCTTATCACTCTGTTTTGGGAGGAGGTGAAAAAGGTGGCACACTCCCTCTTTGGGTCCCCTGTCCCACTAGACCAGGGATCAGCAACCTTCGGCACTCCAGCTGTGGTGAAACTACGACTCCCAGCATGCACACTTGCTTAGCTTTTTTCAGAACTCCCATTGAAGTGAATGTAGCATGCTGGGAGTCGTAGTTTCAACACATCTCGAGTGTCTGGTTGCTGAACGCTGCACTTGACCCAAGAGTCTACCTGCTCAACTTACCACCCCCGGGATTGAATAAGTGCTCCTCCAGGCTGTTTCTCTTCTTATGTACTGCAGCTAAATCCCTGACTGCCAGGTCTTGGAAACAGACTAGCCCTCCTACCAAGTCCATGCTGGCTAGCGTTCGCGACATCAGAACCTTGGAATATCTCACGGCATCCCTCAACAATGAGGGGATCAATTCCAAGTGACCATGGCTACCCTGGGACTCCCACTTGACATACTCCTAAAGGCCCACGCCCCTCACTCTCGCTTTCCCCTTTTGTGTTGTGTCGGTTGTCTTGTCCTTTGTCCTGAGTGCTTGCATTTAACCGTTGATCATAGTTAGGGGACTTGGTTTGCTGCATAAACTGTTCTTGCACTCTTCCCCATCGCAGTGGCTCTTTGAGCGCCCTTACGTGTGCTTTGATGTACCATTCTGTGTTCTGTCTTCTGTATTACTGAAAATATGTACGTTTGTACTAATAAAAATCTACAGTTTCAAATAAATAAAGCCACATGTATCACTGGAAAAAGGCGCAAAAATTATTTACCGTACATAACAAAAAAAAAAAAAGTTATGGCTTTGACGCATGTATTTTGCAGTGATGAGTGGATCCAATCCATCCGTACAGTGAGGATGCCCAGGGTCTGTAATATAGTTTATGTCCCTTCTGAATGAGGGATCCCTTCACTATCTAGGGGCGTTTGGTAGAAGGGGGTCCAACTGGAGCTGGAGGTAAGAGATATCTAGTGAGGCAGATGTGTGTATGAACATTAGTGGATGTGCCCAAAGACAGTGACTCAGCGACCCGTTCACCAAACCCAGAGCAGGTTGTCTCTGGAACGTTGCCCATTAGAACATTTCTCGGAGGAGATATGCATCCTCTAGGAGATATTCTCAAAAACATTTTCCAATAGGAAATGGATGGGATGTATTTTCGAGCTAGATTATGTACCAGGATTATGGTCCATGCAGCCATTCCCATCGAGGCACTCTCAGTCTGAGTACCGAAGATAAAATAAAACCCGGTAACTATTAGGACATCTACAATATGCAACAAAAGTGGGGAACATCTGAACCCAGCCCACCCCCTGCCCAAATATTCTGATTGTGGGCGCCAAGAGATTCGTGCCTCATGTGTCCGCTCCTTCACGCTGTGCCTTACACAGCCAGGCCTAATGGACAGCCTAACATTAAAAGGGTATTCCTATCTTACATATTTATGGTATATCCACATAAATGCTTTAGGCCCCTTTCACACGGGCGTTGCGGAATGGGGACGGATAGGATGCGGGTGCGTGGCGGGGAAATAGTGCGAGTGCACATGCAATTTCAGTCAGTTTTGGTTAGCGTGGTTCAGTTTTTTTCCACGCAAGTGCAATGCGTGGAAAAAAAACTGAATGTGGTACCCAGACCCGAACTTCTTCAATAAAGTTCGGGTTCAGGTTAGTTGTAGTGTAGATTGTATTATTTTCCCTTATAACATGGTTATGAGGGAAAATAATAGCATTCTTAATACAGAATGCTTAGTAAAATGTGGGTTGAGGGGGTTAAAAAAAAAATATATATTTTAACTCACCTCTTCCACTTGTTCACGCAGCCCGGCTGTTCTTCTGCCTTTGGTTGAGGACCTGGGAGGTAAAGGACCTTTGGTGACGTCACTGCACTCGTCACAAGGTCCATCACCATGGTGATGGACCATGTGACGAGCGCAGTGACGTCACCAAAGGTCCTTTGCCTCCCAGGTCCTCAACCAAATGCAAAAGAACAGTGGAAGTGGTGAGTTAAAATTTTTTATTTTTTTTTAACCCCCTCAACCCACATTTTACAAAGCATTCTGCAGTGAGAATGCTATCATTTTCCCTCATAACCATGTTATAAGGGAAAATAATACAGTGAATAGACGTTTATCTCCTAGCAACCCTGCGTGAAAAATCGCACCACATTCGCACTTGCTTGCGATTTTCACACAGACCCATTAATTTCTATGGGGCGATTTTCATGCAAAGCAAAAGTGATGCGGGAAAATCAACGCTCATCTGCAAAGCCCCATTGAAATTAATGGGTCTGGAATCAGTGCGGGTGCAATGCGTTCACCTCACGCATTGCACCCACGCGGAAAACTCGCTCGTGTGAA
The DNA here is from genome assembly GCA_033119425.1 of Bufotes viridis. Classification (NCBI taxonomy): domain Eukaryota; kingdom Metazoa; phylum Chordata; class Amphibia; order Anura; family Bufonidae; genus Bufotes; species Bufotes viridis. Next base: position 39,392,746 of record CM065592.1, on the reverse strand, counting down.
ACGGGCCTTAAAGGGGTATTGCAGTGGTTACAAGTTATCCCCTAGAAATGAAAGGAGCGGTCGCGTGCATGTGCAACCGGCTGCTCTTTTCTTTTCAGGGGGCAGCAGGTCCCAGTGGTAGAACCCCACTGATCTAATCGTTATCCCCCATCCTGTGGATAGGGATAACTTGTAACACACGGAATTCACCGTTAAGTCCTGATAGATGCAGGTTCCACTCTAGAGCGTTAGCTTTTACCATTAAAGTCAACAGAAAGGTGGCCATGCTTCCTTCATTGAAATCTATCGAAGTTACACCATTCACTTGGCAAGATTACGTAACTTAAGTGATTTCAATAAGGAAGGTGGTTAAGGCAATCATTCTTTCAAGTGCTGTACCCCTTAAGTTGATGTGGTGCCCAACGGAATCCAAGGAGCACTGTGCCCAGAAGAGTGCCACTGCCCATTGTTTTTGTCCCTTAGTATACCAACCATATGACCACTGCAGCGCCCAACAATACCTGCAGGGGATCTGAGGTAGTCTGAGACACATCCCCTGCCTCATCAATGGTTAATTGCTGCTGCTGTCCGTACTCCCGCCTACAGCTATGCCTCCATTGGAGAAGGAGAAAAGAATTTGGGTGTAGATTTGTGTTTATTGGTTTCTCCATCCACGTTTGATCAGCATGAAACACATACAGGACTGGTGCAATCATTCCCGAATCCAGACTGGGGTGGCTCTACCCCAAAAGAAAGGTTTCCATGAATGGCAGGCTCCTCATGTCATGTAGCTTGGTGACAACACATAACAGATATTCAGTCCTTACAATACAAGTCCGTGTGTCCGTCCCTCACATCAAAACTCAGGAACCATAAAAAAAATCTAAATATAAAAAAAAGCAAAAAGAATAAAAATATACGTCCAGTTTTATTTTGGGGGATCGGTGTTGATTCCATATTTCTCTTTCAGAAGCTTGAGCTGTTCCTCTTTCTTCTTGGTGTCCATCTTCTGGAATGCCTGAAAAATGAGAAAAGAGAAGAAAAGATGACTATTAATACTAAACCCGTACTAAAGTCGTATCACTATAGGACACAGGTAACCTGACCACAGTACAGAGCTTAGGGTACTTTCACACTAGCGTTTTGGATTCCGTTTGTGAGATCCGTTTCAGGGCTCTCACAAACGGTCCAAAACCGATCAGTTAAGCCCCAATGCATTATGAATGGATAAGGATCCGCTCAGAATGCATCAGTTCGGCTCCGTTCCGCTTCTATTCTGTTTTGGAAGCGGACACCAAAACACAGCATGCAGCATTTTGGTGTCCGTCTGAAGAGGCGGAGCCTAACGGATCCGTTTTGAATTACAATGTAAGTCAATGGGGACGGATCTGTTTTCAATGACACAATATGGTGCATTTGAAAACGGATCCGTTCCCCATTGACTTTCAATGTAATTCAAAACGGATACGTTTTAGATTTTGTCATTTTTCTTTAAAAGTAATGCAAACGGATCCGTTCTGAACGGATACAAACGTTTGCATTATAGGTGCGGATCCGTCTGTGCAAATAAACAGACGGATCCGCACCAACGCAAGTGTAAAAGTGCCCTAACAAGACTCCAGGGGTCTGAGATCAGTGCCACTTTAGACCATGGGACGTGCCTGGTATTACAGCTTGGATGCATTTACCTGAACCCAGGATAATGGGATTATTACAATCGCAAATTAAATCAAATCAGTAGTGCTCCAAAGAGTCTCTATGAAAACCCACTTTCATGCACGCTGTTAGGTCGTTCTGAATTAATGAAAGGATCGTCCATTGGCAAAGATTATAATCCCGAAGAGTAAAGAACAGTCTGGAGGACCGGGCCTGTCCTGCATTACACCGACAACCCACTGATCTGAATGGACACTGTGTCACGCTGTGAAAATTCACCTGTGGTGGAGCTGCAGGGAAATTGGACACTGAGGGTAGGTTCACACACAGTTTTTTTTTAGGAGGATTTGAGGCAGATACTCCTGCGAGTTTCTTAGCCAAAGGCCTCATGCACATGACCGTATGGCTTTTTCAGTATTTTGGGTCCGCAAAAAACACGGATGACGTCCGTGTGCATTCCGTTTCTTGCAGAACGGAAAAGCTGGCCCCTGATAGAACAGTAGTGTCCTTGTCCGTTATGCAGACAATAATAGGACATGTTCTATCTTTGAACGGAAACAGAAGGCATACTGAGTACCTTCCGTTTTTTTTGCGGATCCATTGAAATGAATGGTTCCGTATACGGTCCATATACAGAACTCAAAAAATGGAACGTAAACGGAAAAAAAAAAAACGTTTGTGTGCAAGAGGCTAAAGCCAAAAGTGGATCCAGCAGGAAGGAGAAGTATTCGTCCTTCTTCTATATTTCCGATTCCTTTCGAATCCACTTCTGGCATTGGCTTAAGAACCTACAAGAAAATCTGCCTCAAATCTTCCTCCAAAAAAAAAATAAAAAATCAGCGTGAACCTATCCTTACTGCCAGGATCCCGCTCACATTATAGCCGATAGCCGAGGGTCCCAGCAGGACGACATTTTTGGGGTCGTTTATCAAACTGGTGTAAAGTTGAACTGGCTTAGTTGCCCATAGCAACCAATCAGATTCCTCCTTTCATTTTTCACAGCTCCTTCGGAAAATGAAAGGTGGATTCTGTGTTCAGCTTATTTTAAACAGACCCCAAACGGACCCTTCTAACAAGCGGGGATGGCCCAAAGCAGGAAAACCTGATGATCACTGTATCAATAAAAGATTTTACAACTTTATAACATACGTTAGGGGAGGATTACTTATCCCAATTACACCAATTATTTTGCATATGGAATTTGCAATTGCTTGTGCAAGCCACATTCTGTGCAAAAATATATGACTTTTTTTTTTCTATTCTGTGCCTTTCTCATCAATGTTTAAGGCTGGTTTCATACCTGCGGCTGCCTACCGGAGCTCCCCGGATCCACTACTGCAATTTACCGTCACCTGCCCGTTGGACCCCATTGCCTATAATAGGTTCCAGCAGAGATCCAACTGCTACCTGGCAAATATGCCAGAAATCAGCCAGGGAAAAACCGCTGCACGCAGCATTTTTTTGTCCGGCCAATGCCTGCCACTTTCTGCGGGAACCGCCTCCTGGAACAGCCAGACGCGGGTGTGAAAGAAGCCTAAGAGTTAGGGATTTACTGATATTATCGGCCGATATTCAGGATTTTAAAGTTAGCGGTATCGGCATCTAACTTTGCCGATATGCTGATAACGAATTGCAAACATGGATCGTGCTGCTGTTAGCGCGCTCCATGTTCCCTCAGCAGCACAGGGGAGAAGGAAGCAGTGTCTCCCTCCCTCTGTGCCGCTGCTAATGAGAGGAGAGAGGGGAGGGGGGCTGTGGCCACTGCGCCACCAATGAAATTTACTCAATTCAAATACAGGCGGCGGGTGAATCATACAGCCGCACCTGAGGGGTTAACTGCTGCGGATAACAGCTACCTCTCATAGAGGTCGGGTGCGGCTGTATTTGAATTAATGGCGAGTTATCTTCATTGGTGGCGCAGTGTGCCCTTCCCCCACCACCAGCCAGTAAAACATTGGGGGCAGTGGCCACAGGATCCCCTCTCCCCTCTTCCTCATTGGTGGTAGTGACAGCTTCTGATCGGAGCCCCAGCAGTGTAATCCTGGGGCTCCGATCGGTTACCATGGCAGCCAGGACGCTGCTGAAGCCATGGTGAGCTCGCTGCTGCTGTGTGCACTATGCACAGGGCAGCAGGGAGAGCGCGAGATCCTATTCACCCTCATAGATCTCTATAAGGGTGAATAGGACAAGGGATCCCAGGTTCTACCCCTAAGGGGGGAAATAGTTGTTAAAAAAAATAAATAAATAAAAACACCAAAATATTAAGTATAAATAATCAAATATATATATATATATATATATATATATATATATATATATATATATATATATATATATATATATATATATATATAGCATCTCTTCATTTAACAGCGGATTTGTGTAGGAATTTTTTTTTTCTAAAATGAAAATGCACAGAATATCAGTATAAATTATCGGCTATCAGCCTGAAAGTTCACAGGGTATCAGTATCGGCTGTAAATAAAAAAAAAATCAATATTGGTCGATCCCTACTAAGAGTTTTTAGAAAAGTGGGCCCTGTTGAGCAGGAGGAGGTCCACAGTCCAACGCTCGATAGATTTAACAGAAACTGTTGCTAATTAAGGAGCAGAATCTACTCCTCCTCACAGAAGGCATAGATTTAATTTTCTGTAATGGTTGCCCCCCTCAGACTTTTTTGTTTAGTGAGATTCTGGATTAACAAGTGCAACTGAGCCACCAACAAGTAGACAAGCAGATTATCAGGAGCTGGATTATGGCAGTCTTGTTGGACAGAACGTACCCTGTTTGCATTGTAGTACAGAACCACCAGGTATCGGTTACACACGTTGAAGCCGGAGAGATGATCGCAGGCGTTCTTGGCATCAAAGATGTCTTCATATACAACGTATGCTGTACCCCTGGATTCCGGGGTGTTCCCGCTGCAAGATACAGAAAATAGATTAAGAGAATTAGGTTGTTTGCAGCATTACCAAAAAGTAAGAGCCTCTAAAAACAAGTGATAGAGAGATACTCGAGAGTAGAGCTGCCCCATTATAATAGAGAGAGCGATGGAGGAATATCTCTACGATATGGGAATTTTGTGTGATTGCGATTAGGGCCCTAAAAATTGCGATAACGATATGCGATGCGATATTTTAAGGGAATTGTGCTAGAGGTCTGTCTGCTTGGATTTTCAAGGCAAAAGCACACACAAATGACTGATAATGTGAAATGTAGTTATGCTGAACTCAAGAACTGAAATGCGCAGTGTTTTTCAAAATAAAACATCTTTTACTAAATTAAATAACACATTTGCAATACTGCAAAACTTGCCATTTTTCTTCATAGCCCTGCACAGAACAGATACATAAAATAGAATAGATATAAGAACTTGTGTTCACTAAAATAACGACTTGCCTCCAGCCAGGGTGGATTTGATTTAAATCAGATTGATTCAAATCACTAGTCAGTAAGGCTTGATTTAAATCATAGTTTTCTACATAAAGACTCGTTCTTGCCGGTATAACTTACTATATGCAAATAGATGAAGATTTTTAGAATAACAACTTTTCATATTAGTTTTTTTATCCCCAGTTTAATAGGTTAATCCTTCATATTTGGACAACTTTTCTGTTGTACTTAGGAAGGAGAAAAAAATATTGTTTCTGTTCTATTCACTGAACTTCTCTAAACTTAGCACTGAAGGGGCTGATTCTGGATTAATAGGTTTGGAGAAGTTAGGGTTAAGGTCTTTTTCTCAGCTCTGTTCATGTTAGAACATTTTCGCTGTGAAGAAGAGGCTGTGATCTCTGCTGAGAACTGCAAAAGTAAGGCTACTTTCACACTAGCGTTTTGGATTCCGTTTGTGAGATCCGTTTCAGGGCTCTCACAAACGGTCCAAAACGGATCAGTTCAGCCCCAATGCATTCTGAATGGATAAGGATCCGCTCAGAATGCATCAGTTTGGCTCCGTTCCGCTTCTATTCCGTTTTGGAGGCGGACACCAAAATGTAGCATGCAGCATTTTGGTGTCCGTCTGAAGAGGCGGAGCCTAACAGATCCGTTTTGAATTACAATGTAAGTCAATGGGGACGGATCCGTTATCAATGACACAATATGGTGCATCTGAAAACGGATCCGTTCCCCATTGACTTTCAATGTAATTCAAAACTGATCCGTTTTGGACTTTGTCATTTTTCTTTAAACCTAATGCAAACGGATCCGTTCTGAACGGATACAAACGTTTGCATTAGAGGTGCGGATCCGTCTGTGCAAATAAACAGACGGATCCGCACCAACGCTAGTGTGAAAGTACCAAGCATCTGTGATAATATCTTGTAGGCAGAGAAACTGCCCAATAATCTTACAAAAACCTCTGGAAGAGCCTGACATTGGGAATGGATTAATGGAATTTATTTACCAAAAAAATTAAACATATACAGCCTTATTCTACAAAATTTAAAAAACTAATCTTTATTTTATAATCAAATAACCTTTGGATGGTAAAAAAAAAATCACCTCAAAAAGCATTTTATAAAAAAAAAATCCAATTTAAATAAAAAAAATCCAATTTAAATAAAAAAAATCATTGATTTTTATCCACCCTGCCTCCAGCCCCTCCTCCCTCCCCGCACTGTAACTGATGTCTCGCCGGCCACGTTGTGCAGCATAGCAGCCGGCGATACATCAGTGTCAGCCACGTAAAAAGTCAACCATCGCTTTATAGGACGCACTTTTGGGGGGGAAAAAGTGCATCCTATAAAGCGAAAAATACTGTAATATAATTGCAGCATTTTTTAGTCGACCAATTGGCGATTTATCGCGATACCGATTGCTTTGCCGATATATTGTGCGGGCCTAATCTCTGTATACATTGTAATGGCCTCCCAGTAGGAGTGGTCTTAAGTAGAGATCTAAGGGATCGTGCTTTATACCCGTCTATGAAGTGTACATAAAACAGCCTTCTAATACACCCCCAGTGCTATCCCTGCCATCCTGCACCACCTGTGGGGGAGGGCGGCCATGGTGAAGATCTGGTCTGGCAGCATTGTAATGAAGCACAGAAAACGTTAACCCTTTGCCCCCAATACTAACCTATAGTTCCTACACAAGGGACGCTCCATGTTAACGATGCAAAGGACCAGAAAATGACAACTGCGCGCACTACAATCCTTGCTTCGTTCTTAAATCCTCCACATTTCTAGCTCTGATTATTGCATTTTCCCAGCGTCCATATACAATGTGCACATGAGGAAAACTAATTTTTAAGTTGACTTGATTTCTTTAATGCAGTTTCTCGGAAACATTACAGGCGGCAAAGCTAAAACCCCATCGCTCATGGCATCTGTCCGAGCTGGCGAAGCAGCGGCTTCATGTAATGGATAATTCTGTGCAGATTCCTGTAACGTCCCCTCAGGAGCAGCAATTATGTCACATCCAGTAACTGGAAACCAATTCCCATAGGATGCAACTGGTATTACTGGGGGGTGACACATAAGGTCAATGGGGACCCAGCCTGTTGTCATGGCTCCTAGACCTGGGTGAAGGTGGCCATGGAGCTAAGCTGCAATACCAGACACAACCCATGGACATGTGTGGGGCAGTTTCTGGAATTAGGCAGCCAAATTATTCTAACCATGGACAACCCCTTTAACACCGCAGACGACACTCTGCACTCTTTAGCCATACATTTAGATTGTTTTTTTTTTCTTTTCCATTCCTATAGCCGACAGCATGGCAAGAACTCTATACCTCCCACAATGCACCACACCAGGGTTCAGCAACATTTGGCACTCCAGATGCTGTGAAACTACAACTCCCAGCATGCACATTTGCTCACCTGTTCTTGTAACTCCCAAAAAATGTAAAGGAGGATTCTGGGAGTTGTAGTTTCAGAAGAGCTGGAGTGCCGGAGGTTGCTGATCCCTGCTCTACACAGTGTACCAGCAGGAGGCAGCAGAGAGACAAGAACTGGAGTAAAAGAAATCTTAACCCTTTACATATTTGGTAGAGCCGTAATCATAAAAAGACGATATGTGGTTTATACTGCACTGTAAACAGAATGACAAAAAATAAAAAAAACTGGCAGAAATGTTATTTTCTAGCTCCTCCCAAAATGATCTAAACTAAAAGCAAATCTCAGAAGGACAAGCTGCTAATGTTAGTCACATCTAAAAAGCAGTGAACCGGAGGCACAGCTGCCTCTGAACCTCATGCCCCTTCCTGTCCGGACCACCTCTTCCAAGCCTGAACTGGCTGATAACGGAGGGCAATAAAATGCATTCAATATTAAAGATGATTTTTTTGGCATTGCACAGTGTACCCGCAGCGTGAATCTATAAGATATGGATGAAATGGAGTTTCATGACGACGCTTTAAGAGGTTGTCCCAGAATTAAAACCCATCACTTATCCATGGGACATAAGGCAAGTGCTTGATGATGGGAATGGGGCCCCCATGTCCCCCGTCTGACAGAAGTGTCCAACGAGCAGGCGCACTGCAGCTCCACTCAAAGTCTATGGGACTGACGGAGACGGGGGAATGAGAGCCCCGTTCTCGTGAACGGTGGAGGTTCCAGTGGTCAGAAACATACCCCCCTATCCTGTGGAGAGATGGCAAGCTGCCATCCTGGGAAAACTCCGTCCTGCACTTATCTACTAGGCCTGGGTGATTAATCAAATTAATTTGCCCTTTTTAAAAAAAAATGTCATACTGAATTTTTTTCTTCCAGAGCGCGGTATCAGCAGCAGGCTGTGTAGTCTCTTCAGACCCCGCCGGTATAGTGATGAGAAGCACCGCAGGAGCCCGGCATTCGGACGAAACAATAAACACTCCTCTGCGGGGCCACATGTCACAGGCTGTGCACCACTGCCACCGTCTGCACTACGAGCTGTGCCCGGGTGTCGACATCTTACTGCACCCGTGTATGGTGCCTCCAAGAAGTGAGAGAGAAAGAGTGCACCCCCTGCATACACAATGCGTCCCACGGGACTAACTAGACTGGAAACTGTAGCAATGCCTCAGCCGCGCGATGTGTGAGCACAGCCTTTGAAAACAATCAGGGATTAAAATACAAAGGATGTTACACAAAGTTGGGGTTTTCTGGTTCCAAAAGGAAATCTGACAACTCAGGGACCTGACCTGCAATAAAGAAGAGACGATTCCTTATCGGACTGATCCTGCACCTCTGCTCCGCTTCTTCTGGCAGGGATCCGTTTAACTGCCTGCAGCGATGAGGTTATGTCGACGACACGTGACCACTGCAGTAAATCACTGACCTCTTCTGTGCGCCGCTGAGGCCAGGGATTGGCTGCAGTGGTCACGTGATGTCGATGTAGCATCACCGCCGCAATAGGGAAAACAGATCCCTGCTGAAAGAACCGGAGCAGCAGTGCAGGACTGGGGAGGTAAGTAATCATCTAGACAACCCCTTTAAGTGTGAAGTTGTCAATGCCGCCCCTTCCTTGAAGCTCTCAGGAGTACTTGCATTCACGCCACCACGAAAAAAGCTGAGAACGGTGATAGAGCCGCAGCGCTGAGACCTGCTAAAACTTACACCCTGATCTGCCGGATGGGGCCGTATTTCCCAAAGATGTCGTACATTTCCTCCCCGGTGATTTTATAAGGCAAGTTCCTGATGTACAAGATGCGGTTCACCTCCGGGGGTAAGCGAATCTGAAAGTAAGAGGACAACAGTCAACATAGGTAGGATATGGTACCGACATTACTGCTGTGTTCCCAATGCTAATTATTCTTCTGGGATCACTTAGACCAGGGATGCTCAACCTGCCGCCCGCCAGCTGTTGCAGAACTACAATTCCCAGCATGCCTTAATAGCTGTAGGCTGTCCAAGCATACTGGGAGTTGTAGTTTTATAAAAGCTGGAGGTTGGGCATCCCTGACTTAGACCATGAATCATTCCATTCAGTAATGCAGACTGTGGCCCATGGGAGGCGAACTTGTTGAGCGAACTTGTATTATAAGTTCGGCGTCCAAAGTTCGGGTTGGGGTTATCGAAGAATCCCGTTATGGATTCCGCTACCCCGGACCATAACGGAATTTGGAATCCATAACGGGATTCTTCGAGAACCCAAACTATGGATGCAGAACTTAAAACACAAGTTCGCTCAACACTACTCAACATCCAATGTATCATGGCCATTCTGAGTACATTAAACGGGTTGTCTGCTTTTTTACTATTGATGACCTGCCCTCAAGATGGGTCATTAACATCAGATCAGTAGTAAAGTCTGACCGCTGCCACTCCCGCCGATCAGCGGTTTGAAGAGAAGGCAGTGCTCATACAAGCACCGACTTCTCTGCCTTCTTAGACAGAGCCCTCCCATAGAAGAGAACAGGGACGCCATAGTTGTAATTACACTGTTCACCACTGCAATTGCTGCGGCGAGCAGGTAAACAGAGCAGAGAAGGCAGTGCTCGTACAAGCGCTGCTTTCTCTTCAAACAGCTGAATGGTGGGAGTGCAGGGAGTCGACTCCTGCACATCTGATACAGATGACCTATCCTGAAACGGACCACCCCTTTAAATAATGTGCCACAAGCACGCCAGCATTAGAGCGGAAGAACACAGCACTGGTGCAAGGAAAACACCAGACCTTAACCACTTAAGCCTCCCTAGCTTAAACACCCTTAATGACCAGGCCACTTTTTACAATTCCGCACTACACTACTTTCACCGTTTATTGCTCCGTCATGCAACTTACCACCCAAATGAATTTTACCTCCTTTTCTTCTCACTAATAGAGCTTTCATTTGGTGGTATTTCATTGCTGCTGACATTTTTACTTTTTTTGCTATTAATCAAAAATTACCGAAATTTTTGCAAAAAAATGACATTTTTCACTTTCTGTTGTAAAATTTTTCAAAAAAACTACATTTCTATATAAATTTTTCTCTAAATTTATTGTTCTACATGTCTTTGATAAAAAAAGTCCAATAAGTGTATATTTATTGGTTTGGGTAAAAGTTATAACGTTTACAAACTATGGTGCAAAAAGTGAATTTCTGCATTTTGAAGCAGCTCTGACTTTCTGAGCACCTGTCATGTTTCTTCAGGTGCTAGAATGCCAGGAAAGTATAAATACCCCCAAATGACACCATTTTAGAAAGAAGACACCCCAAAGTATTCGCGGAGGGGCATGGTGAGTTCATGTATCATTCCATTTTTTTCACAAGTTAGCGGAAAATGACACTTTCTGAGAAAAAAAAAAAAAAGTTTCAATTTCTGCTAACTTCTGGCAAAAAAAAGAAATCTCAGACGGACTCACTATGCCCCTCAGTGAATACCTTAGGGTGTCTACTTTCGAAAAGGGTCATTTGTGGAGTGTGTTTACTGTTCTGGCATTTTAGGCGGGGCTAAATTGTGAGCCGCCATGTAAAACCTAAAGGTACTCATTGGTTTTAGGGCCCTTTACGCACCCAGGCTGCAAAAAGTGTCACTCATGTGGTATCGCCGTACTCTGGAGAAGTAGGGCAATGTGTTTTAGGGTGTATTTTTACATATACCCATGTTGGAGTGAGAGAAATATCTCTGTAAACTGACAACTTTGTATAAAATTTTTTAAAAGTTGTCGTTTACAGAGATATTTTCACACACAGTATGAGTATATATAAAAATACACCCCCAAGCACATTGCACTTCTCCTAATCTGGCGATACAATGTGTCCACTTTTGCAGCCAAAATCGCAAAGGGACCCTAAACTCAATAGTACCTTAGGATTTCACAGGGCATTTTACGCATTTGGATTCCAGACTTCTTCTCACGCTTTAGGGGCCCCTAAAATGCCAGGACAGTATAAATACCCACATGTGACCCCATTTTGGAAAGAAGACACCCCAAGGTATTCCGTGAGGGCATGGCGAGTTCATGCAAAATTTTATTTTTGTCACAAGTTAGTGGAATATGAGACTTTGTAAAAAAACAAAATAAAAAAATATATATATCAATTTCCGCTAACTTGTGCCAAAAATAAAAATTCTGTGAACTCGCCATGCCCCTCACGGAATACCTAGAGGTGTCTTCTTTCCAAAATGGGTCACATGTGGGGTATCTATACTGCCCTGGCATTTAGGGGTCTAAAGCGTGAGAATCAAATGCGTAAAAATGCCCTGTGAAATCTAAAGGTACTCATTGGTTTTAGGGCCCCTTTGCGCATCTTGGCTGCAAAAAGTGCCACTCATGTGGTATCGCCGAACTCAGGAGAAGTAGGGCAATGTGTTTTGGGGTGTATTTTTACATATACCCATGCTGCGTGTGAGAAATATTGCTGTAAGCGACAACTTTTTAAATTTTTTATTCAAAGTTGTCAATTTACAGAGATATTTCTCTCACCCAGCTATGGGTATATGTAAAAATACACCCCAAAGCAAATTGCCCGACTTCTCCTGAGTGCGGCGATACCACATGTGTCACTTTTTGCAGCCAAGATGCCAAAGGGCCTAAACCAATGAGTACCTTACTAGGAGGGCATTTTACGCATTTTTCTTCTCACGCTTTAGGGCCCCTAAAATGCCAGGGCAGTATAAATACCCACATGTGACCCATTTTGGAAAGAAGACACCCCAAGGTATTCTGTGAGGGGCATGGCGAGTTCATAGAAAATTTTTTTTTGGCACAAGTTAGCGGAAATTGATTTTTATTGTTTTTCTCATAAAGTCTACCTTTCTGCTAACTTTTGACAAAAAGTTAAATTGTTCATGGACTCACTATGCCCCTCAGCGAATACCTTAGGGTGTCTTCTTTCCAAAATGGGGTCACATGTGGGTATTTATACTGCCCTGGCATTTAGAGGCCTAAGCGTGAGAAGAAAA